>JBBYHK010000007.1:233257-348875 GCA_038382065.1 Adansonia grandidieri | reverse complement strand
GATTTTGGCATTACCATGGATCATATTCCAATTAAATGTGACAATACTAGTGTCATTTGTCTCACCAAAAATCCAATCCAACACTCTAGAACCAAGCATATAGAAATTAGGCATCACTTTATAAGAGATCATGTGCAAAAAGGTGATATAGTACTTGAGTTTGTTGACACCTTGCATCAATTAGCTGATATTTTCACTAAACCACTTGATAAGGATAGATTTTGCACAATTAGAAGAGACATTGGATTAATGAATACACCCTAAAATTCATTTAATCCAATCCTGATGCTGTGCCTTTCTGTTATTTGCATAATGCTTAGTTTGATAAAACTAGTTTTACACACTTGTTTATTTGATAATGCTCAATTGTCATGAATTTATTGAATAGTTTTGTTGCATCTTGATTAAGCCTTGAATGATCTTAATTATAGTCTGAGATCTATTTTCAAATGTTTTAAACAGATAATTGGATCAAAATTACATCTAATTTGATGAGATCTTATTGAAAATGAACCCATACTAAGTCATCTGTATCGATTCCTGTACATTCTTCTCTCCTGCATCGAGACTTATTTTTAGTGTATCAATACAAACCCAGATTTGCACTTTATATCGATACCTATCTTTCTGTATCGATACAATGTATTTATATTTCTCAATGTGTATCGATACAACAGTAATTTGATCTAAGTCTCGAGACCCAGTTCCTTGTATCGATAAAGAACCCAGAAATGTTCTTTGCATCGATACTACTTCTTATGTATCAATACCCACTATTCATTTAGAACCCTCTGCATGATTTTCTTCCATTCGAAACCAACTGTTCATCCTCTCTCTCTCTCTCTCTCGTTCCATCCCACAATTCGTAAATCTCATCATCTTCAGGTTTTTTCAAAATTGATTGATCCATTAACCAAATTCCTTTATCCCACCTACCCAAAACCAATTCAAAATCGCTCACTACCATCCAAACCATCAAGATTCCAACACTTCCCATCACTCTAACCCTCACCACTTCTCTCTCTAAATTTAACCATTTCATCCAAATTTCTTTGAATAAATCACCTCCAACTTATTCCTAAAACGTTCCCCATCACTATTTATGCGATTGATTCTGGATCCACTCCTTACATCACATAAATTGAAAACCAATCTTAGCTCCCATCACTTGTTCGACAAAACTCTTCAAACAACCTTTTACCCACTTAACCTGCTCGCTCACCACCTGTTCAACAAAAGTCCTCACACAAACCCATGGCTCCCAAAACCAAACAAACAGCACGTTGTCAAGGTCCCATCACTTGTGCCTCCACCTCTTCTACTCGTCAACCACCTCCGGCCCAAAATCAATCTTTCTTTGACTTGTGCTTTCGCGACACATGGGCTCGATAGCGTTTCACCACCATTTATGCCCGAATGCCTATCCAACAATGTCATGTAATCGACTTTCCATTTCTACGGTCCATTAACTATCTATACCTTCAAATCTTTGACACCTTCGGATGGACCAAAATCCTTTCCTTAAATGTTCTGGTGCATGAAAATCTTGTCCGTGCCTTCTTTAGTAATGCATCGCTCGTTGTTGATGGCCACGACACTGTCATTGCTATTCGGTCCTATCTTTTAGGATAATATCTCCTAGTCAACACGACTTCCCTCGCCTCTGCTTTCGATTTTTTGAATAAAGGCGTCATCAATGAAGGCTCAGGTCCCATCGCATTACGCACCCTTCATAACAAAGCCACACTCCTTCTGCTGGTTGATCGCTTACTCTATCTCATCATTTCACATGTGCTCTGTCCATACAGAACCAAACATACTGTGCTTAGCGATGCAGATTATTGGTGGCTGCATATGATTTAATTCGGCACCTGTCCAAATCTAGCCTACTTTATATTTGCTGACCTCATCTTATGCGTACGTGGTTGTCATAGCCTTCTACATGGCATGGCCTTGAGTTACTACTTCAAAACTCAAGGTCTCAACCTTTCATGCGACCCCGGTATCATGGTAACCACATATCACTACATCGATCACAAATCTATGGGGCTTACCAATTATGAAATTCAAGGCGGCGACTTTGTTCCAAAAGCTTATCAACAGCCACCATTTGAGCAACCAGATGCTCCTACTCCCGACAATCATGATGAAATAGAGCATGATGAGCCTCCTCCACCTCTGGCTCTTGCACCCATGGATATTCCTACCATGTTCACATCGATTATGGGTCATTTTGATACATAGGAGGGACGTTTTGACACCATTGATGCTCGTTTTTCTGCTCTTGAGCAAAGTCATCAAGCTCTAACAGAGCAATTCCATGCCTACTCCGCTATCTTTCCTCGTGCACCTCCACCTCCTCCTCCACCTACCGAGGATCCTCCAACCGATGAAGTCTAGTCGACTTAGGCTTATGTCTTTAGGATTTCATTTTAAGATCATTAGGGTTTCTGTTATTTATCGTTTTCATGATTTTAGACTTCTATGCTACTTTATGTTTTGCATTGTCTTGAACATATTTTGCTTGCTTAATTTATCCTACTTATGCTTATTTATCCTTGAATTCTGTTTTGATATAACAAAAAGGGGGAGAAAGACCTTAAATTTGTAATATGTTACTTTCCATGAATTATGCATAGTTGAAACATGAATTATGAATTGATTATGCATATGTTGGAACCCGAATTACATGTTAAACTTAAAACTTAAATCTTGGGCAATTTATTGAAGGGGAGTTATGTCTTTGATTAAACTCAAACATAAGCAAATTTATCTTAAGTTTTGTTGTTATGTCAAAAAGGGGGAGATTGTTAACCTTGAATTTAGTTTTAATATAACTAACAAACTTAAGTTAAATTAATACTCAACTTCGTATTTATGTTTAAATTAAAATGCACTTTTAAAATACTAAGGTTGTAATTATTGAGATGTGTTTAAGTCAATAAAAATGAGTTTACAAACAAGTTTTGAAGCCTAGTATTGATACAAAAAACTTGTGTATCGATAATATGCATAAAACCCTCAAATGTATCGATACAATGAACATGTGTATCGATACAGGTTGCTTAGTATCGATACTGACTCACTGAGTATCGATACAAGGCTTAGTAGTAGCCAAGGTTTGTATGAAACCCTCATATGTATAGATACAAGTGTGTATGTATTGATACATGTTGCCTGGTATCGATACTCACCGCATAAGTATCAATACAGAGTTTGGTAGTATAGCCTACGTTTGGTTGAAACCCTCATATGTATCGATACAAAGGTATCTGTATCGATACAGCTTGCTTAGTATCGATACCGAAACCCCAGTATCGATACAACAAGTTATAATGGTCACTTTTTTGAACTGTGTATCGATACTATTGGTATTGTATCTATACTTTAGCGTGGGTGATAAGGATCAAAAGATAATGGAAAATGATAAAAATCACAAGATAATATCTTTTTGTAATTGATAATCTTAGATAAAAATCAAATTATCTTGTAATTGATAATATCCTCTAGGAGTTATCTTTTAGGAGTACAAATTATAACCCTTTATGAAACTAGTATAAATAAAGGTCATTCCATTATATTCAGCATCAAGAAATAACAGATTCTCTTCTATAATTGAGAGTAATTTCTCTTTTATAATTTCTGAGCCAGCGAGATTGAATGGAAATCAGCATTTATGAAGGCAACAATGGCTCTCCAACTACCACATTAAATGCCCAACGTCTATGAATCAATTTGCAACTATAAATAGAGGTTCCAAACAGTTGAAAAGACAGATATATAGATTTCATTGAATCATTGAACAACGAAAGCTTAAAAGCATCAAATTCATTATTTTCTACTTGTATCAATTCATACTCTTCAAGCCTATTTGTATCTCATTCTTCTTGTACTTAAATTCCAGCAAACATCCATTTACTAGAAGTTCAATTAGTTTGCAAAAAACTTTTTTCATTTCACAAAAAAGGGTTGTGTGAAAGTGAGTGAAAATACTTGAGAGTTTGGGGTATAATTCTCAAAGTATTTGAAAGGTTCTATCTAAGCCTTAAAAGATAGTTGTCTAAGGTTATACCTTATCTTTAAAGGTAACAATTTCCTTAGTGAATTATGGAAATCACCTTGGTAAGAAA
Organism: Adansonia grandidieri; assembly: GCA_038382065.1. Taxonomy (NCBI): domain Eukaryota; kingdom Viridiplantae; phylum Streptophyta; class Magnoliopsida; order Malvales; family Malvaceae; genus Adansonia; species Adansonia grandidieri. Next base: position 344,745 of record JBBYHK010000007.1, on the reverse strand, counting down.
GTACCAAGAAGAGAGGACGTAGGTGCCGAATTAAAGGATCGAACCTCTATACATCCATTGTTGATTTTTCTCTTTTCCTTATCTTACTTTAATTTTCAAATTTACAAAGCTTTTATAAAACCAATTCACACCCTTCTTGATTCAATCTTTCCATTAAAACTAACACAACTAGAAGCAACTAGAGTGTTCATAGGGCAAGTTTGGTTGAATTTAGGCTAAACATATATATGATATTAATATTATGTATACTAACCTAAGCTCAAATACGCTTATCATATATAGGTTTCAAATACGCTTATCATATTTGTAAATAGATAACTCAAGCTCTGTTAAATCTACTCATATTATTTTTTTATTATAAAAAAAAAGCTTTTTTTATTTTATCTTTAGTTTTTTTATATTTTTTTATGAAGTTCATGAACTTGGATAACTTAACGTACATTTTTAATGTTTACACTATAATAATATATATTTAATCTTTATAGGATATAAATTACATAATATATAAAATAAAAATAATATACTAAATAATTGGAAAATGAACTAGGTTGAGCTCAAGCCTTAAAATTAGAGATAAGGTCCAGCCAATTTTTTCAAATAGGCTTCATTTTTTGTTTAAATTTATTTTTTAATATAACATTTTTATTCAAAATTTCTTAAATATTAAACAAGCCTTCCAAGCTTAGATAAATAACCTATAGCTTGAATAGGTGTAGAAGCAGCCAACCAACCAATGATAACCCCCTCTACCTCCCTTCATTTTCTCTCTCTTTTTCTTTTCCTTCGTTGACTCTTTCTCCTTGATTCATTCTTTTTCATTTTTATAAATAAAACTTTCAAATTTTATTTTTTTTAAAAAATAGTTTTTAAGACTTTGAATTTTGTTAAAAAAACATTATGTTTATTTTTTTGAATTTCTACAATTTTAATTTGGAATATTTCAAAATTTCTTATTTTTTATTTTTATAATTTTTTTACTTTTATTTTTTTAAAATTTTTTATTTCTATTTTTTTTCCATACCAACATGACACTGTTGGTGACCATATGACTTTGCATCCCATAATAGTTGGCTACTATCAGAAGCAGACAAAATCACGTTAAATATTTTTAAATGGTGTTAGGAACTCTGACTTACAAATTTGACATTCGAGTAAATAATTGAAAGATTATATATATATATATATATATGTATATATATTGGATAAGCTAATTGAGAAATAATATTTATTTGTATTAAATTAAGCAAAATGATAAAGTATACAAAATTAAACACTTTTTTAAATATAGTAAAATTCATTGGTAATTTATAATCTTTTATCCATTTTTTATTTTCATCAATGACCTCTAAAAAGTACATTGACTATTTATTATCTTTATTTCATTTTCATTCATTACCTTAAAAGGTTACACTTATCATATTTGACCTTTGATTTGTATTTCACTTTCATCTCTCACATTTAAAATTTTAATATATCAATATCCATGATCTTTTGAAAGATTTTACTGTTTATCTATCTATTAGTTAAAATTAAAAAATTATGGATTATTCAAATAAGCTTTAATTGTTAAGTCACATGATGCAAAACACGCATATTAAAGTCTATAAAAAGTTAATATCATGTTTGTCAATTATTTGTGTTTGAAAAAAATAGTATATTTATTTTATTTTAATAAAATTAATTTTATACAAAAAATTAAAAAGATATTAATAAGGTAAAAAATTGAATGCATAAATTAACTTAGAAGCATCTTAAAAAAATCTTTTCAAAAATATTCTTTTTAAAGATGAAAATAATTTTTATGGTGTATATGATCTACATGTAACATACTTTTCAGAATAAAATTTATTTTTATTTGAAAAAAATGCAGAGATTTAGGAGAAAAATAAAAAATATATATATGTTTCTCTTTTATAATTTGAAAAAATTGATTACAACTATTGATTTTGAAAAAAGTAGTAGTTATGTTTGAATCAATTCTTCAAAAATTAAATTTTATTTTAGAAAAATTAAATATAAGGTGTATGCATGTATAGTTTAAAAAAACATAAAAAAATTGATACCATGAAGCTAATAAAAATTGCTATATGAACTCTATCATGTAGACCTAGGCATGGGTCGAGTTACGGTTTGAAAAAAAATTTAAATCCTAAACTCATACTCAAATTAACCTAGCCCAACTTGGCCTGTAGGCTGGAATTCACTATTCACATATAATAAAATATTTAACAAATTATTTTTATATTAGTATTTATATATTTTTATAACTAAATCTAAATAAAAATATTATTTTAACTAAAAATTATTGTTTCAAGCTAGCTCAAAACAAAGAAATGAAAACCTAAGCTCATTCAGTCCATGTTGGGCTTGCCAGGTTGAGTGGCTTACCTAGCTTTTAAGCAAGTCTACTATCATGTGGCAAAATGGATTTTTTTTCTTTTAATTTTGACTAAAAAATTGAATGAATGATAAATCTTTTTAAAGGCTATTAATGCTAAATATATTTTTTTAAAAAAGTTATGTATGGTAAATATAATTTTTAAAAGTTATGAATAAATAAAACTTAATTTTTAAAAGTATTGAATGAAAATAAAACATTAGTAACGGTTGTGAATGATGAATACAATTTTTAAAAATCATGGATGAAAATGAAATTTTGCTAAAAGTTCTTAGATTACAAGTGAATTTTACTCTGAAATTCATAATAAAATTAAAACAAAGAAAACTATTAAATTGTGAAAACTATTAATTTTTTCTCACCAAAAATAGTGAATAATATATATATTAATTATTTTAAGAATGTTATGTGATCTACCTCAAGACAATTAGAAGCAACTAGAAATGTTCATAGGCCAAATTTGGTTGAGTTCAGGCTAAACCTATATATGATGTTAATGTTATATATGCTAGCCTAAAATCCACTCACCCTGGAATAGAAGCCTCAAATTCTTTCAAGGCTTGTCACTAGACCTGCTCGTGGGCCGGGCCGGGCCGGATTCGGGCTGGGCTTGAGCATGGTATTAACATTAAATATGCTAGCCCAAGCCCGGCCCGGCCCGAAATATGGATCTCAAATTTTGCCCAAGCCCGCCCATATTTGTAAAAAGCCCGTTTAGGCTCGCCCATATTATATTTTTTTATAATTTATTTTTTTAAAATATATTTTTTTAAATTTAATTTTTATTAATTTAATAATTTTCTTTTATTAAGTTTATAAATATAAATAATTTAACTTAGCTTTTAAAGTTTACACTATAATATTATATAATATGTATTGTTTACATAAAATATAAATAAATATAATATAATATAATAGTAAACCGGGCCGGGCTCGAGCTTTGAAGGTCAAACCCAAGGCCCGGCCCATTTTTTAATCGGGCCAATTTTTTTTGTCCAAGCCCATTTTTCGGGCCTATTATGTTTGTCCAAACCCTCCCAAATTTCGGGCGGGCCTTCGAGCTTGGGCGGGTAGCCTGGCCCTTGAGTAGGTCTACTTGTCACATCCGTAAATTGATAACTCCAGCATTTTTAAGCCTACTAATATTTTTTTCCTAAAAAAAAGTTAATACATGCTATTTTTATTAAATATTTAGTATTTTTATATTTTTATGAAATTCTTAAACATCGTTAACTTAACATATTTTTTAATGTTTATATTATAATATTTACACTTAATCATTATATGGTATAATTACATAATATAATAAAAATAATATACTATATAATTGGAAAAAGGATTAGGGTGAGTTCAGGCCATGTTATTGGAGGTAAAGTTCGATCCACTTTTCTAAATAAACTTTATTTTTTATCCAAATTTATTTATTAAAAATAATAATTTTATTTAAACTTTCTCAAATTTAAATGAGCCTTTTGAGATTAGGTAAATAACCTAAGAAGGACCTAGTCCACCTCCCTCCTTTTCTTTAACTTTTTTTCCTTCCCTTCTTTTTCCCATTGTCCTCGATTCCCCTTTTTTAATTTTTTTTTTCTTTATTTTTGTAAATAAATTTTTTGGATTTTATTTAATAAAAATTATAGTTTTGAATATTTTAAAAATTTTGTTAAAAACTTAGATTTAATTTTTCTTTTAATTTCTACAATTTGAATATGGAATTCTTCAAAAGGTTTTGATTTTGACCTTTTTTTTTTTATTAATTTTTACTTTTATTCTTTTATAATTTATAATTTATATTTATTTTTCATACTGAAAATGACAATGTTGGTGACCATATGACTTGGAATCCCATGATAGTTGGCTACTATTATTAGCTGATAAAATCACATCAATTTTTTGTTTTTAAATAGTGTCAGGTAATCTCACTTATGAATTTGAAGTTCTAAGTATGCAATTGATAAATTATATTTATATATGTATGTAAATGCAAAAGTATCAGGAAATTTAACACTTCTTTGAATGCATATGAAAAATTTTGTTTTATTTTAAAATTTTAAAAACATAGATATCATTAATTTAATTTTGACTTTTTTTAACTGAATTAATATAATGCTATCCATGACACTAAACATAAAGAAACAAATGATAAAAAGTGATACGTAATAAAAATATATTTTAAAGAAGAAAAGTGTAGGGAGATATGCAAAAATATAACGGAATTTTAATCTACTTTTCCTTTAATATATGCTAAACCTTGGCTTCAATTGATAATCAATGAATTCAAGAATTCAACTCAAACAATAAGAGATCAGCATTCAAAAGACTCTCATGGCCTCACGTGTATACCAAATACTAGCAACCGAAATAAGATGATAGATGCAACAAGATTAACATAATAAAACTGGATTTTATATTCTTACCTCAAATCCATACTTAATATTAATATTTGACCAATTGGAAAGCTTTTTAAGAAAATATACTAAAACTTTCGGCATTTGAAAATTATAAAACCTCCTCTTTGATGTGACTGAAAGCTTTGCTAGTTAATCTGCTTCCAAAACCTTTTGAATAACCTACTCATCCACCGTCTAAGTTATAAAACATTTGAAGATTCAATAAAACTACCACATTGCAAATGATACAACCTTGTCAAAATAAGATACAGACTAGATAGATAAAGACCAAATTGGTTCTCGGAAATAATAACATCAAATATATAAGATTTCTACGCATATCTATCAATCCTATTTCCACCAAGAACATAAAAACTCAAATTCCTACTTCTCAAGAGACAAGATTTCTATTTGTCAAGAAAATTTTATATATACATATAAAAATATATGCTAGACTATATTTGAAATTTCCAACCCAAACAAAAAATTGGTAGATCACTTGTACTCTCCTCATATCTTCCGGCCCAAAAATGCGTTGAAATTACCCCTGGAGTAAACTGTAGCTCCTGGAAAAGCTTACCAATGTTTTAGGAAACTAACAACTAACAGCTACTATCATATTCGTATATCAACTTCAGGGAAGTGAACACATATAAGAGGACAAAAATTACCAATATATTTCTTAAAAGCTTCATCTGAGAAAAGGAGAGAACTGTTTGAACACAACGCAGAATGTCTAGAAGTAACAACCAACATTTGATACATATGAAACAGATAATTACTACGCATAGAAATAGAGGTTGCCATTAAATGGATACCACATAGTAACCATTGAAATTCTTAGTCAAGCAAATCGGACACTGAAGTCCTCCTGAACGCATCGACTTGAGCCACTTTTGCAACTAAATACTTATTTGGGAATATATTATCCGCTTTCATTCTCTCCCTGATCCCATAAGCTGGAGCTTTGGCATTTATATACGCTTGGACTAGAGACTGGAATGGACGAAGCCGAGTTACATATCCAGCCTGTCTCATTCTATGGAACATTTTTTCAGAATTATGGATATCTCCTCTTTTAGAATACACCTCCATAAGAACCATGAAAGAATTAAACAAGGGCTTCGTGTCATTACGCTGGCATGCCTTCTGCAAGATTGAGTCAGCCCTTTCCACTTCCCCCGCTTCTACATAAAGCTTCACAAGAGCATCCCAAGTCAATGGGCCAATCTCACACCCATTATCAGCCATTCGTTTAACAAGATCCCTCCCTTTTTGCAGCATCTTATGGTTTGTATATACCTTCAAAAGTGTGGCATAATACCTTGCATGAAGTTTCTTCGATTTTTTTAACATCCTATCAAAAATTGCCTCTGCTTCTTCAATTTTACTTAACTTTCCACAAGCTTCAATAGCAGCCAGATACTCTTCCAAGCGGGGATTTGATTCGCAGACCTTCCAAATTCTTTCCACTTCATCAGCCTTTCCAAGATCTGCATATAGAGGAAGTAAAAACCGGCAAGCCCAACGATTCTCCTTTATGTTGTCCCCTTCCAACCCCTTCAAAACTTCCTGAGCTTTTACCATAAGCCCCCCTGAAGCATAGTGCTTAGCCAGGATGCATTGTATATAGATGTCCGATTCAATACCTTCAGCCTTCATTGTCTCAACAATTTGCTCCATCCCAGTTATGTCATTAGATAAACCCTTTGTGTCGATCAAGATTTTATAAGTGAAGAGTGAAGGTTTGACATTTTCTTTCTCCATTAACAACAGGACGTCAGCTATTTTTTTCCTGTCAAACCTCTTATAGAGTAGCAACAGCTGGTTGCAAGCAAATGAAGTAATTGGGAATTCTAGGTCCTTCATTTTGTCAAAGACCTCCTCTGCTTTCTTCACATTGTTAGCAACAACACAATTAGCCAGCAGGGTTCTGTAGATTAACTCTCCTCTGAAAGACTTTGGGACAGTCTGAATGTAGTATTCTGCCTTTTGGAGACCACGTACCTTGGCAATCAGATCAAGACGAGACGCATAATCTCTCTCAATAAAGTCAAGCTGCCTCTTCGTCTCCAGCCACTCAGAGAGCTGCAAATAATCAAATTTGTAATCAAAGAGAAAGGACAGAACAAAACACAATAAGTCAAACCTACAACTTCCATAACCAAAGTCTTACACAATAGAATATCATTTCAATTTACGCATTAAAAAAAAAAAAACAACCAATCCAACAAAATGGATTAAGGCCAAAGGTGCCTAAAACAGGGTGTTGGCAATATTCTGAGATTAGAGATATTTCATCAACTGGCCTAGAAAATTCATATTGTTTATGCAGTTGAAATTGTGGGACTGCTAAAAACACAGTGCGAAAATTAGAAGCCAGAGCAAGTTAAAGAAAGTTGGAACCAAATACTCTTTGAACCTTAATTATTTTCCTTATAAGAGGGTATCCAACTGTCTCCTAACTAAAGGAAAAAGAAAAGTGAGCCAATTTAAAGAAGAAATAACAAAAAGAAAAAAAAAGGCATAATTTTTCATGACTTTTTTAGTCCCGAATTTGTGCAACCAAATTTCTAATCACAACTATCAGAGTCTTAGCAGTATTATTCATACAGAAGTCAGATTTTTTCATGAACATCTACAAGTAGACAACAAAATGAGGACCTAAAGATTCCAATGATCAGTTACACTTTCTAATTGATACAAAAGATTTATGAATGCACAAGCAAACAATGGATCCTGAAGATATGATTGATGAATCCACAATCACTACTCCTTTGACAAAGAAATATACTATTACATACACCACAGAATCAATCAGATTAAAGGAAAAAGAAACAAAAGTTTCAATATACTCATGCAACATTGCATCAAAAAGAGAGGTAGGTAAAGGTTACCAAATATTTATTTGAAATGGCTTGTACTAGTGTTAAAACATCCAAACAAGAAGTTTTACACTTTTGTTACGGATATCAATATGTCCATGGAATCAAATACATATAGCGAACAATTATTTAGTGGATATAACTACAAAAGCCAATGTTTGCTTCCACAGATATGAAATACTATCAGCAAAAAATTGGGTTTTTTGTTCGGCTTATTTTTTTTTTTCATAAAAATTCATTTTATATGCTTTGCTATTTAACTTAATGCCCAGGAACTTTAAACAATCAAGTAATGTTTGCTTTTACTATGACAAATAAGATACATGATCAGAAGAATAAAAACAAAATTTATGTTCCTCGCTATATAGAAGAAAAGGAAACACAGAGAGAACCATTAAAAACTTATATTTCCTCGTTGCCCTACAATGGAATAAAAATGGAAGTTCTAATCTGTACTTTCTGAACTATCAAAAGCCGTTCCAACAAATTAAAAATAGAAACCTTTAAATTAAAACACTGGAGGGAAAAAGATGAAACAGATTTGCCTAAATCATATATAGTTATATTACACCCTCTTGAACTGACAAACAATACAGGAAGAGTGTTGCTATACAATTTATTTAATATTTTTTGTAAAAATAAATAAATTTTAATGTACAAAATTATCAGAATTTCTAAAATCACATTGGAGCAACAACTATATGCGGAGAAGTTAACTTCATACAAAACAAGGTGACCACAGTTTAATGGAAAATAAGTTCCCAAAAAGATGCAATGATAAGATAAATCACCTGCAATGCCCTCCCATACATTCGACGCTTGCGAAGATTGAGCATTGCTACTGATATCTCAGCTCTGCTAAAATCTTTTCCCTCCTCAAGCCACTTATCAAGAACCTTATAAATAGAAAGACCTGGAGCAGACATAATAGCTTTGAATAGTTCTGAGGTAGACCTCCTTGTAGATGACTTTTTGTCACTGACATCAGTCTCAGCCTCTAACAATTCCGATTCATTTGAAGCAGTTTCTTCAACATCTTCCTCATCACCATATAATTCTCGATCAGAATCCAATCCATCTTCAGTTTCATCCTTAGCAATATGATTTTCTTTGTTCTCAGCATTAGCAGGTGTTTCAAGCTCAGAAAAACCATCTTCCAAGTCATCTTCCTCCCCACTGCTTTCTGCACCAGCTTGGGAGGAAAGGGCACGCTTCCCAACAAGGACATTCCCTGAAGCAAGTGTTGAATGGTAAAATCTCGATACAGATAGACCTTTATCAGATATTGTTTCAGAAGAATCGAAAATAATAGCCTTTTCTTCTACAAAGTTACTCGAAGTTTGTAATCTAGCAAAAGCAGCATAAGAAGCTCCAATGCCTATCCTTTTATCCCTGGAAACCAGGCAAAAATTCATTGGTCACTACTGAAAACCAAAAAGAACGAAAAAGAAAAACCAACACGTATTTTCTGAGTAGTAATTTCAAAAGCCTAATATAAAATTTTTTGAAAAAAAAAATGAGAAAGAGAATGACAATGATAAACTTTTTCTTGATATTTAATACATGCACAATTAAATAAAACATGAACACAATAATAATAATAATAAAAGGATTGTTATTATTGTTTGATACGTGTATAAACAAATTCAGAGTCTTCAACTGGTAATAAGAAAATTGAACAAATTAGGGTCAACTCATCTCAATGATATCAAGCAATTTTTAGCAAATAGTGGGCAAGGTAAGGGCAGGGCTAATAGGGTTCACCTTAAGTTAATGCATTTCTACCAAATAAAACAGATATATAGATATAGACATATATATATATATATATATATGTCACAACCCAACATTTCCAATTCCCTTTCCCTCTTTTTCTCCTTGAAGATTTTCTTGGTAAACAAATACATAGATCAAAAAGAGAAGAAAAAGAAAAGGTAAAATGCAGACAGACTATATACTAAATAGAAAGAGAAAGAAAGGTACTTCAGAGGATTAGGAAAACGACGTAGTGCCCACATGGTGAAGAAGCAAAGAAGAAAACGGCGAAAACTAAACACTCCTCGGTCTTAAAAACCCCAAAATCCTATAAGAGGCCAGTACCCAGGCCACGACCTTCTGCCTTAAACCCTAAAAACCCAAGGCGGAAATTGCCCGTTACTCTGCTTTTCCGCATATAGAGAAAACATAAGATATTATTAGTACCATAAGTTTAACAGCATTTTTTTTTTTTCATAATTAAGTTTGTATAGTGTAGTTTATCTACTATTTAGCATTTACAACCGCGCCACTCGTACGACACCACGCGTGCAATGTTGCAAGTTTGAGTATTAATTAAAAATAAATATAAATTAGATTTATGACATTCTCATTTTGTAGATGAAAAAAAAATATAAAAGATATGAAAAAAGTGAAGGAAGAAGGCAGTTAAGTAACTACTAAAATTTATCATATGGATGAAAAATACTTTTTTAAAAATTATTATATTTAAAATAATAAGTTAAAAAGATTAGTGAGTAGTTATTTTATAAAAAATGAAAAAATAATAAAAAATGTGAGTAATTTTTTAGTGGTTGTTATTTTTTTAAATAAAGAGACTTAAATAATTTAATTTTGATTTTAATGTTATAATTTAAGTTTAGAATTTTGTACTCTACTTAACTAAGATGGTATCATTCATCAACTACATTATGTATACTATGGATTAGTACTTCTAATTTGGCTTTGAAAGGTTCAATTAGTCTTGATTTTTTAGGCAAACCCAAGGAGTCATGGATACCAAGCACCTATATTTAACTTTAGGACAATGGTGAAAAAAAAAATCAGATTGAACAATTAGTTCAACCAAAAATCATCAGGTTTAGAAGTCGAACGATAATAATAGAACCAAAATTAGCTTGAACTAGTAAGAACTGATAAAAAAAACCAAGAATCAAAAATTGATTAAACTATTAAATACATATTAAAATCAGATAATGAGAAATTTTCACCACTCTTAGGCTATTTTAGCTCAATTATTTAAAAACCCAAAGATCCAAACAGTTAAACCCAAATGAAGGTTGAAAACTAAACCCATTTAACCAATTTTTAGACTTCATATGGGTTTAGACCTACGGGAATCCTTTTACACTTTCTTTTTTTTAAAAAAAAAAAAAAAAACTTTCTTTCCCTCATCACTCATCAAATTCGGCTCTTGTTCTTCATTCAGTTCTTTTTGTTGGTTCAGATCAGTTGCCTTTTTCTTGTCCCAGCAAGGTTAGCTTTCTTCCCTCTTTATCTTTATAGACTTTCTAACGTGTGTGTATATATATATATATATATATATATATGTATATGTATATGTTTTGCATTGTTAGAAATAACACCCATAATAAGAACCATTCCAACATAACTTCCAAGAGAAGTTATACATACTTAGAAGTTATAAGTATTTTAATTAGAAACTACCTATGGGAAGTTAACTTTGTAACTTGCTTAAAGGACGAAAACTTCCCTTAAACGTTAGGCCATTTTTAGCCATGAATAGCATATCATTATTAGGCCAAGACAAAAGAGAATTTTTCTTTAATTCATTCGACGATGATCAAAGAGAAATAAGTCTTTTCAAAAATTAATAAGCACAATACTCAAAACTCTCTGTATTTTCAAAGAACTTATTGCGATAGCAATTAAGCAATATTCGACTACGTAATCTTGTCCTCGACCAATGAATCAAATTGGTTGCACATTGGACAATGGTGTAGGTTACTTAGTTTTGCATATTGTTTGTAAATTATTTACCTTATGATTTTCATTGGTATCAAAGCCAAGTAAGTTTTGATTAATTATTTTCTTGTTTAAGAACAAGAATATGAACATGTCTTTAAACCAAAAAAATGGCTTTTTTGGTAAAATTCTTAAATCCATTGGAAAAAGTTAATATGTCATGTATTATTATGCAAACATGTATAGATCACGAAACTTTCGCAATATAACAAGTTTTGGAGTTGTTTGATCCTAGGTTCGATTCTAAAAAATTGTAACTTTTGATGAAAACTAGGATCAACAATCATCGCTTTTTGAATTTTTAAGAGAAAGTATTAAAATGCTTGGTTTAGGAATTCAAATGCCTTATAAAAGTTTCATTATTTTAATTTTAAATTTTGTTCAGGCATTTGAATACTGAACTATTGGCATTCGATTCTGAAGATAAATTTTTAAAAAAGATTATTTTAAGCCCAATGATTAAAGTTTATCTAGTTTATTTGATCTTAAACTTTTTTTAATCATGGGAGTCTTGATAGCACCAATTGATTAAAATTTATTTTTTAATCATTATGAATTTTTTTTAATGAATATGTTTTATGAAAAAATTATTTTTATATTTGTTACAGAAGACAATATCGAGAATTGTTTAGACTTCGATGGTCAGGAGGACCATGACATAATTTCTTAGAGTTGATAGTTTACTATGAGAACTCAATAACTACCAAATAGATCCAAATAATAATGATGTTGTTAACCACATCACTAATGTTAATAGAAATTCATAGAGTGGCAGTATGCTGATTAGAAGTTCCGTTACAAAATATACTTCTTATTTCGAGACAAAAGGATCTTAATGATCCTTGGATGTCTTAGATAATACCCACATCGAGGATTATGCAACCTTGATTAAAATTTTGATAAAGAGTATATAGATGGGGCAAAGAGGACTGCGACCTCCTCAATCGGCCCTAATCTTTGCCATAGAAAATGTAAGGAAATCCATGAATGAATAACTCAAATTTTAAGCTATTGGAGGAAACTTTTGCATTCCATTCCAGTCACTAGAAATGTCATGTACAACAAATTAATTTTTTCTTTATGGAACTTCTAAATAAGGAAATAGAATGTTTATTTTATAATACTTCTCATATATGCTTTGTATATATATAATATTTTTTATCTATGGAATAAATTTACAAAATTATGAGTAATTTTGCATCAAGTGGGAGTTCTGAGATATTCATTATCTTAAATAAAAATTTTGCATAATGAAATTAATTATTGATAATTAAACATATTGTTATGGAATTTGATTGTGAAACTTAATGAGCTTTTTGTTTCATATTATATCGATGGTCATTGCTGATTTTATTTTGAATTGTGATAAAATAAATGTGTGCATGCTAGGCATTAAGTAGCGCATGTATGCCTCATTATAATACATCCTTTGAAATAGAATTTACTTCCAAAAACATTATTGGCAAGCTTAATATAGGTTATAAGCTCAATGAGGATAATAATGAGATTTGGGATATGAAAGTCTAGTACATGCTAGAAGAACAATAGATTCTGAAAATTCTAAATAATGTCCTAAAGGAGCCTAATAATAGAAATATGACGTAACATAACGGACTAATAGGCTTACAACTCTTAAAAAAAATCCACTGTTTGCATTTTATTGTTAAGTAATATGGAGAATGATATTATGTGAAAATTTAGAAAGCGTAACATATCCGAAGAGATGTGGAGTGCATTGTAAGTAAAGTTTGATCAAAATTTGGGAATTAAACTAAGGCAACTCATAATAAAAATTGACACAAAAAAGAAGCACCTTAATCACAAATATGAGTAGTGAGCGGAAAGAAGCTAGTCACGCTTTGATTAATGAAAAACATGTTTCAGCTATCACTCGATCCTTATCCCAAAATTGGGAGCACGTAAATGTGCATCTTACCCACAACGAAAGCATAACAAATTCAATGAATGCTTAAAGGAAGTTGTAGCTTAAGAAAGATCAGATCAAGGCATCGAGTCCTAATGGTGATATGTATACAAGTTCTAAAAAAACTCTTAAGTTTCAAAAGCAAACCATATGGTTCGTACAAAAAAAAGGGCGGCTAAAAATTCAAAAAGGAAAGTGAAAGTCTTATCGCTCATCAAAAGAAGAACACGCTAAGGTCAACTGCTTTAGTTGTGAGAAAAAGGTATTTTGCTTGTGAATGCAATGAGTCAAAGGAGGTTTAGACCTTAGAGCATTTTCAAATGCTATAAATAATTTAAAAAGTATGACATATGTGTCTAGTACTATTGATTAACTAAATTTCAGCCTTTATGGATTGTAGAATCACGAGCCACAAAACAAGTAGCATGAGACAAAATTTGTTTGTGGATTTTTATTACATGCCAAAAAGAGCAAAATGGATTTATGTCGGAAAAAACTCAAAATTTAAAGTCTTTAAACCCTTTTAACTTTTTTTTTTCTCTTTTTTCGTTTTTTCTTCTCCCATTTTCTTTCTTTTCTCTTATATTCTTCCTGAAACCCATTAGCTATCGAATGTTAGTCACTGTCATTGATCGCAATTTGTTGGTAGTCAATCAACCCTAAATTCCACCTTCTTACCCTTTTTGAGCCTTTCTACTCGAATATGGGGTTAGTTTTTGCAAAACCTGAGCTAAATAGCCTAAATCTAGGTTTGAACTATGAAATTTCAACTTTTCATGCCAACGCTGTCCATTCTTGGATAGTTGCCAAACTTCAGCTGAGGCCTCTTTCCGCTTTCCTTACCTTGTCATTGTCAAGGTTTTCAAAATGAGGTTTTGAGCTACTCAAACCCAACAAACCCAAATCTCTATGGTTTTGCTTTTTTTTTTGTTCCCTGTTAGGTTGTGGTTGATGATCTTGTTGTTGGAATTGTTGTTGCTTACTATTATCATGGTTTTTTTGTTTAAGGAGTTCTAAACGATTAAGAGCGCCTAGAGAAGCCTTAAGTTTTCATTTTTAATCCTAATTAGGGGATGGGTTGTAGTTATGGTGGTGCGAGATTGCTATAGTTGTAACTAGAGGTATAATGGTGATTTGGCAAAGTTTTTTGTGTTTGATTGGTTTGGTGTTGGTGGCACGAGGCAGTATCTTCAAGTTTCGAGGCCGTGAATAGTCTAGCCCCCAATATGAAAGGTATAGGAGTGGGGTGGTAGTTGAATGCCCCTACCTTTTTTATTTTATTTCCCTTATTTGTTTATAAAACTAGAAAGGGGTTTTGTGTCGTAGGAGATCCTTTTTTTTCTTGGGATTTTCGTACTATCATAAGTGTAGGGTGGAGGCTAAGAGCTATTTGCAAGCCCTAGGGTGGCGGTGGCAAGTGCTACTAGGTCAAGGCTAAGGATGGCCTCGAGTAGAGTATAAGGTAAAGGAAGGTAGGACAAAGGTGGCTACAGTGAAGGGAGACGGTAAAAGTGCGGACCTGCTACCAACTCCGTCGAACGATTAGGTTTGACAACTGGGCTTCCAAGCCCTATAGTACTAAGACAAATTTAATATGTCTAAATCTTAATAAAATCATGTAACGAAATAAAAAATCCTATCAAGACCTAATTAAAATACAAATTTAAAATGTGATATACTAATATTAAATTTAAATCAAATCTGATTTACCTCAATAATAATTGATCATGGAATTTGGTTAAAGAAATCGTACTGAAAAAAAAAAAAAAAGACTAAGTTAAAATAATTGACTTAGGATATGACTTGGGACTTGGTTTGGAATGTGACTTGGATGTGATTTGAGGCTTAATATTTTGGACATATGCCTAGACAAAATTAGGTTGTTACAATACTTATTTGGATAAGCAAAAAAACAAAATGTGGTAGTACAATCAAATGCAAAAGCAGAATATAAAGCTATGGCATAGGATTTCTGTGAATCACGATGGCTACAAAATATGATGAATAAAAATGACAATGAATAATGTGGATTCAAATATCTAAAACTAGCTAATCTACATTTTGCGAATTCGGATATAATTACTGTTTGCAACAAATTTGGAGTAGACACAGGTATGAACAATCGATAATCTATTATCCAAATCTGCTTTACTTATATGGATAACAGATTTAGATATCTTAATTCACTATCAACCGTCTATTTGTAAAAAACATAATTATATTGTACACACAAATTTCATATCAAAAATATGACAAAAATTTAGAGAAAAATAAAAATTTTATATATCAAACTTCGAATTATAATCCTTAGATATTAAAAAAAAATCCTTTGATTATTTTCTTCAACAAGGAAATTCAATTCAAGGGTCGTGTGGTGACTTAATCTTAAACTAATGAAATCTGGTCCTATGGTTTTTAGATGACTTGATCTTGATTTAGATTTGTTTCAAAGGTCTTGAAAGACTTAATCTTGAAATTTGATTTAAGGATCTTTGAGGCTTGATCTTGAAATCTGCTTTAAGGGTCTTGGAGACTTGATCTTAAATTTGCTTTAAAGGTTTTGAACTTGATCTTGAAATTTTCTTCAAGGGTCTTTACACTTGATCTTGAAAAGCGAGGTTTACTCCAAAGGTTTTTTAGTCTTGATCTTGAAATGAGTTTGGTCACCTTACTGTGAATGGAACAAGATCAAAAAAGTAGATTTCTTGAAATTTCAAGCGTACATTCAAGTGTTCTTCAAAAGTTTCTTCAATTCCTTTGATTTTTTAGAGAAATCTCCTTGAAAATTTGGAGAGGATTTGGATCTTCAAAGTCTTTTCTTTAAGCTTCTAAATTTTGGAATTGATGTGTTGAATAACTTAGAAGAAGACCCTATTTATAGTACTAGTTTGCTAGGTGAAAGAGGGTTCTTAAAGAAAATAATTTCTTTATAAAAAAAGTCCCAAAAATACTTATCTTCTTCATTTATCTCTTACTTAATTTAATTAGAGATAAAAAAATTTTAATTAATTTAATTTAATTTAATTAGAGATAAAATTTTTTTATTTATTTCTTAATTAATTTAATTTAACTACAGATAAAATGATTCTTAAAGAATTTAGTCTCTTTATGATAGAGTTCTAAAAGAATCTTGCTTCTCTATTTATTTTTTGATTAAGTTAATTTAAATAGAGATAAATTTTGATTGGCCAAACTTTTGTCCTTCTACATATACTCATGGAGAAAGTTAAACCTTGGCCTGCGATGTAAACCACTCGAGGCTTTTAACAAGTGAGCTAATATTGAATTTTGAAATAAGCACTTAAAATTAAATTATGTCTAATATAATAAAATATAAATATTAATTAAAAATTTCTTAAATAGAGCATAATAATAAATTAATTATAAAATAATTTTAATTAATTATATTAGCAACTTTAAATTTATGACTTAATCAGCTTAAAATAATCGGCTTAATTAGTAAAATTACCTTAATAACAAGATTAATTTTACTTATTACAAAATGTCCTCGTAACGAAGTTATGTACTTATGTTAATTAAAATAAAAAATAAAATATGGTTTTGGAAAATTTTCAAAAAAAAAAAGAATAGATTGATAATTATTAAAAAATGTGAAATTGAGAAAAATAATTTCAAAAAAAAAATAATAATGATCAAAACTATTAATAAGGAAACTAGAATTACCTTTTATCCTTATTACTATATACTTGGCCTGCTGTTTTCTTACCCTAAAAAACAAATAGTGGGAACCCCCCACCAATATATATTATACATATAATATGTAAATTAAATATATTATAAAAATACTATTTAAAAATAATAAAAGATTAAAAATTATTTTATAGTAAATCTCGAATTACTATATAAAAAATAATGAAACATAAAAAAATTTATATTAAATCTCAAATTATTTTTCAAAAAATTAAAAATAATATATATTATAAAAAAATATTTTATATTATATCTTGAATTATAATTTAAAAAATAATAAAAATAAAATATATTTTATATTAAATCTTGAATTATTATTTACAAATAATAAAAATTAAAAAATGTTTCATATTAAATTCTAAGTTACTATGTAAAAATAATAAAAATTAAAAAAATATTTTATATTAAATTTTGAATTATTATATACAAATACTAAAAATGAAAAATATTTTATATTAAATTTTTAATTACAATTTAAAAATAATAAAAAATATTTTATATTAAATCCTTAATTACTATTTAAAAATAATAAAAAATTAGAAATATAATCATAACTAAACCTACAAGTAGCCATAACTGAATATACAAATAACCAAAACTGATATATTTGATTCCAATACATATATTGATATATGCTCCAATATATAAAGAGCCAGTTCCTATGCTAGGAGAAATAATCCCAAATATATATTGTACATAAATTATATATATTAAAATTACTATTTCAAAATAATAAAAGATTAAAAATATTTTATATTAAATCTCAAATTATTTTATATTAAATCCTTAACTACTATTTAAAAATAATAAAAAATTAAAAAATAATCATAACTAAATATACAGGTAGACATAACTGAATGTATATGCACTTATAACTGAATGAACAGATGACCATAATTGAATGTATAATTGCTTATAGTTGGATATACAAATGCCTTTAACTAAATATACATGTGACTATAATTGAATGTATAGATGACCATAACTAAATATATAGATGCTTCTAATTGAATGTACATATTACCAAAACTAATATATTTTATTTCAATATATATATATATATATTGATATATATCCCAATATATGAAGGGTCGATTCCTATCCTAGAGGAACTGACCCAAATATATATTATATATAAATTATATATTAAAAATATTATTTAAAAATAATAAAAGATTAAAAATATTTTATATTGAATCTTGAATTACTACTTAAAAATAAAAAATAAAAAATATTTATATTAAATTTTGAACTACTATTTAGAAAATAATAAAAAATATAACTATAACTAAATGTATAGGTGACTATATTTGAATTTATATATGACCACAACTGAAAGTATAGATGCCTATAACTGAATGTATAGATGCCTACAACAAAACGTATAAATAGCTAAAACTGATTATTTAATTTTAATATATAAATATATATTGATATATGTTCTAATATATAAAGATTAGAGGGTTGATTCCTACACCAAGGGAACCAACCCTAAATATATATTATATATAAATTATATATATTAAAAATACTTTTCAAAATAATAAAAAATTAAAAATATTTTATATCAGATCTTGAATTACTATTTAAAAATAAAAAATAAGAATATTTTATATTAAATCTTGAACTATTATTTAAAAAATAATAAAAATAAAAAAATATAACTATACTTAATTTACATGTGACTATAATTGAATGTACAGGTAACCACAATGAAATGTACAAATGCTTATAACTAAATATATAAATGCCTGAAGCTGAATATACAGATAATCAAAACTGATATATTTAATTCCAATATATATTGATATATGTTCCAATATATGGAGGATCAATTCCTATACTACGAGAACCGACCCCAAATATAATATATATATATATAAATTATATATTATATATATTATTTAAAAATAATAAAAGATTAATAATATTTTATATTAAATCTTAAATTATTTTTAAAAATTAAGAATAATATATATTATATAATATATGGGGGTCGGTTCCCTTACCATGGGAACCAACCCCTCACATATTGTATCAATTAAAGGCACCTATACACTCAATTATGGATACCTATACATTTAGTTATTGTCACCTATATATTTAATTATGATTATATTTTTTTATTATTTTTTAAATAAAGTTTGAGATTTAATATAAAATAATTGTAATTTTTTATTATTTTTAAATAGTATTTTTAATATATAATTTTATATAATATATATTTGGGGTCGGTTCTCCTAGCATTGGAACTGACCCTCCATATATTCATATAACCCTCCATATATTCATATATTGGAATATATATCAATATATATATTAGAATTAAATATAGACATATGTACATTCAGTTATAAGTATTTATACATTTAGTTATTGTCATCTGTACATTCAATTAATGGCATCTGTATATTCAGTTATAACCAACTATACATTCTGTTATGATCACCTATACATTCAATTATAATTATCTGTATATTCAGTTATGGTTTTATTTTTTATTTTTTAAATAGTAGTTTGAGATTTAATGTAAAATATTTGTTATTTTTAAATAGTAATTTGAGATTTAATATAAAATATTTTAAGCTTTTATTATTCTTAAATAGTATTTTTTTAATATATATAAAACTTATATATAATCTATATTTGGGGTCGATTCTCTTAGTATAGGCACTAGCCCACCATATATTGGAACATTTATCAATTTATATATTGGAATTAAATATATCAGTTAAAGTCAACTGTACATTCAATTATGGACGCCTGTACATTTAGTTATAATCACTTGTACATTCAATCATTGTCACATATACATTAGTTATGGTTATATTTTTTTTATTTTTTAAATAGTAATTCGAGATTTGATAAAAAATATTTTTTATCTTTATTATTTTTAGATAGTATTTTTAATATATATATAATTTATATATAATATATATTTAGGATCGGTTCCCCTTATATTGGAATCGACCGTCCATATATTGGAACATATATCAATATATATATATATCTATATATATATTAGAATTAAATATATCAATTTTGGTCATATATACATTCAGTTATGGTTAGCTGTACATTTAGTTATGTTTATATTTTTAATTTTTATTATTTTTTAAATAGTAGTTCAGGATTTAATATAAAATATTTTAATTTTTATTATTTTTAAATAGTAACTCATAATTTAATATAATTTTTTTTAATTTTTATTATTTTTTAAATTATAATTAAAGATTTAATATAAAATATTTTTATTTTTATTCTTTTTAAATAGTAATTCAAGATATAATATAAAATATTTTTACATTAAATTATTTATAAATAGTAATTCATGATTTTATATATAATTTTTAAATTTTTATTGTATGTAATATATATTTTATAATATACAATATATATAATTTATATGTAATATATTAGGAGGCCAGTTTCTTCCCTAAGGAACTAATCCCCCATATCTTATATATAATATGTAATAAATATTACTCTTAATTTTTAAGAAATAATTTAAGATTTAATATAAAATATTTTTATTATTTTTAAATAGTATTTTTAATATATATAATTTATATATTATATATTATATTTGTTAGCTCAAGGAATAAATTGAACCAAGGGAAGGGTGAATCGGTTCTTACAAAAACTTGATAAATTTTATGCAAATTGAAAATAAAATAAGTTAAGGATAAGAAAAACAAATAATCAGTGTAAAGAGGTTCGGTTCTCGAACTTAGCATCTACATCCTCTTTTTTTAGCACTTTCTTACCAAGGTGATTCTCACAATTCACTAACCAAATTTTTACCTTCAAGGCTAAGGTATAACCTTACACCACTATCTTTTAAGGCTTAGATAGAACCTTTCAATCCTTTTAAGAATTCTACCCCAAATTCTCAAATATTTTCACTCACTTTCACACAACCCTTTTGTAATATGAATGAAGTATTTTGCAAACAAATTGAACCTCTAGTAGGTAGATGTTTACTGGAATTTAAGTACGAGGTGAATGAGATACAAGTAGACTTGGAAGAGAGTAAAATTGATGCAAGTGAAAATTAAGAATTTGAAGACCTTTGAGCTTTTGTTGTTTAATGCTTGAATGATTTATGTATCTCTACCATTTTAGCTGTTGGAAACCTCTATTTATAGTTTAAAATTGATTCATAGACGTTGGGCATTTAATGTGGTGGTTGGAAAGCCGTTGTAGCTTTTATAAATGCTGGTTTCCGTTCAGACCAACGCATAGTATTGATACAATACAATAAAATCGATATAGGAGTCAAAAAAGTTATCATTACAGCTTGTTGTATCGATACAGGGAACTGAGTATCGATACCAAGCAAGCTGTATCAATACAGACACACTTGTATCGATACATTTAAAGGTTTCAGCCAAACCTTGGTTACTGCCAAGCCTTGTATCGATACTCACTGCAATGTATCAAGACATGCTTAAGAATATCGATACAAATGAGGGTTTTAAGCATAGTATCAATACATACCTTCAAAACCCTTTGTAAAATGATTTTTCTTGACTTGATATTAACTCAAACATATCTAAAAAATATTCTCAGTATAAATATACATTTTGGAACATATATTTTTGATAAAATACAAATTTAGTACTTTTCAAAATATTTTTCAATTTTAACACAAATACCAAGTTGAGTAGAAATTAATTTAGCTTAAGTTGTTTGTTATATCAAAACCGAATTCAAAGGTAACAATCTTCCCCTTTTTGATATAACAAAACTTAAGATAAATTTGCTAGTTTTTTAGATTAAAGTAAAACTTCCCCTCAATAAAGCAATGGTTTTCAAAAGTTTTAATTTGAGTAAATTGGGTCCTTTAAAGCTATAACATTTCAAATTGATAATATTGCCCAAGATTTAAAAATCAAGCTAGATCATGTAAACTAATGTTCAATATCAACATGTTATTTGGGTTCCAACATGACAATATAATCATGATCAAGTGCATAACAAATTCACGGAAGACATATATAGCAACACATTGCAAATTTATGATATTTCTCCCCTTTTTGTTATATCAAAACACAATAAAGAGCAATTCAAAGTAATGGATAAAATGCAAGTAAAGATGATGCATTGAGGAGATAAAGTCAACAAAACAACCAAAGTCAACAAAATAAAGAAAAGAAGTTTAAATAAATCCACAAAGAAAAATTGAAATGATATCCTAAAATAAACCTAAGATGACTAAGATTCATCGGTCGGAAGATTCGAGACGGGTGGAGTAGTAGGCAGCGGTGGATGATGAAAGGTCTAGAAAAGCTATGGAATTGCGTAATCAATGCCCGATGACTATGCTCGAGAGTAAAAAGTCGACCATCAATGGAATCGAATTGGTGATCCCAAGAGTCAAGGCATCGCTCCCACGTGTCAAAATGCCCTATGATGGAATTGTACATCTGTTGGAAGTCTATGGACGTGGATAACGAGGTAGCAAGAGTCAGGGGTGGAGAAGGCGCATCATGCTCCATATCTTCATCATGATCATTGAGAGCGGGAACATTCGATAGGACAAGCGATGGAAGGGATTGTCGATGAGCCTTGGGAACAAAGTCGGCACCTTGAATTTCATACCCAACGAGCCCCATGGATTTGCGACCAATATAACGATAAGTGGATACCATAATCCTAGGGTCGCAAGAAAGATTAAGACCTTGAGTGTCGAAGGAGTAGCTCAAGGCCATGTTGTGAAGGAGGCTATGACAACCACGAACACAAAGAACAAGGTCTGCAAAGATGAAATGGGCTACGTTTGAACGATTCTCAATTTAAATCATATGTAACCACCAATAGTTGGAATCACTAATTGAAGCATGTTTGGTGCCGTATGGATGGAGCACATGAGAAACGATAAGATGGAGTAAGCGATCAATCAGAGAAAAAAGGGTGGCTTTGTTGTTTAGGGTACGCAAGCTACGGGAGCTGAACCTTCATGGATTATGCCTTTATTCAGGAAGCTGAAGGTAGAAGCAAGAAAAGCCAAGTTGACTACAAGATCTTATCCTAAGAGATAGGATCGAATAGCAATGACATGATCATGATCATCAATAATAAGGGAGGCATTGCTAAAAAATGCACGAACAAGATTTTCGCGAATCAGAACATTAAGAGAAAGAAATTTTGTCCATCCAAAGATATAAAAAATCTAAAGGTAGGGATACATAATGGACCAGAGAAAGGGGAAATCAATAACTCGACATTATTGGATGGGCATACGGGCATAGATGGTGGTGAACTACTCACGAGCCTGTGCATCGCAAAATCATAGGTCGAAGAATGATTATGTTTGGGTCGAAGATGGTTGACGAGTGGTAGAGGTGGAAGCATAGGTGATAGGTCCTTGTTGATGGGCAGTTTGTTTGGTCTTTGGAGGCATGGTAGTATTTGAAGGTGGTTAAGGACTTTTGTCCAGCAGTTAGTGACACGGTAGAATTAGATGCTGGTTCGAACAAGTGAATGAGAGGATTGGTGTTGGTGAAGTGTTTGATGTGATTTGATAGGTTTTGGATAAGGTAGAATTGGGTTTCAATGAGGTTCATCGATGGTGGTCGATGAGCAGGTCGAGTAGGTTAAGTGGAGGACTCAGTGTAAGGTGCTAAGGAGTGGCTGGTTGAGGAAAATAGTCGAACATGTGGTGGGTGGTGAGTTTTGATGGCAATTTATGGTGTGTATCGAGTAAATCCACAACCAATCTCAAGAACTGAGTGGGGAAAGGCTTATAAACAAAAAAATACTAAAAAAATTATGAAGAAATATTGACAAATGTTGTGGGATGTGAAAGAAAAATGGTGAAGGTTAGAGTATGGAAAGGTTTAGAATTGTTGATGTTTTAGATGGGAATGGGTTGATTTTTCAATGGATTTGGTGAATTGTAATGAAATTAATCGGTTTACGGATCAGGGATTGTGAGAAGAGTGTAAGGATATTGAGTTTTGATGATTAATGGTTGATAAAGGGAGAAGAGGTTGGGACAAGATGGATAGTGTTCGATGAGAATGAGCTTTTCACGCATGAGGAGTCCTAAATCAACAGTGGGTATTGATACAGAAGAGACAGTATTGATACAAGGAACATTTCTAGGTTTTGTATCGATACAAGGAACTGGGTCTCAAGACATAAAAAAAGTTGATATATATATCGATAAAAGTTGAGAAGTATCGATACATTGTATCGATACTTGGAAACTAGTATCGATATAAGAACAATTCTAGGTTTGTATCAATACTTGGAAACTAGTCTTGATACAGGGAAGAAGAATGTGCTGGTATCGATATGTATGGTCTAGTATTAGTTCATTTCCGTTAAGATGGTATCAAATCAGGCATATTTTTGACCCGATTGTCCTTCGAAAAGCATTTTAAAATGCAACTTGAACCAAAATTTTCACATCAAAATCAGTTATCATGAACAATTCAAAATTAATCAAGAAACAATAAAATTATTCAAGAATAAAAAATTCATATAAGTGCACATCATCAAACAAGTAGGTATGTAGAGCTAGCTTTTCAAACAAAGCATGATGTAAACAATATTAAGGCAAAGTATTAGGATTTTATTAAATTATGAATTTAGGGTGCATTCATTAAGGCAATTTCTTTTCTAATTGTGCAAAATCTATACTTGTCAAATGGTTTAGTGAAAATATCAGTTGGTTGATGCAAGGTATCAACGAATTCAAGCACTATATCACCTTTTTACACATGATCTCTGATGAAGTGATGTCTAATTTCTATGTGCTTGGTTCTAGAGTGTTGAATTGGATTTTTGATGAGACAAATGGCACTAGTATTGTCATATTTAATTGGAATATGATCCATGGTAATGCCAAAATCCTCCATTTGTTGTTTAATCCATAAAATCTAAGCATAACAACTTCCCTCGAATATTTATTCTGCTTCGAATATTGATAAAGCAACACTATTTTGTTTCTTGGAGAACCATGATATGAGCATATTTCCAAGAAATTGACAAGTACCAAAAGTGTTTTTCCCATCAATTTTACACCCACCAAAATTCGCATTTGAATTAGCATGTAAGGCAAGAGATGATTCTTTTGGATATCATAAGCCTAGATTGGGAGTGTCTCTAAGATATCTAAAGATTCTTTTCACGACAACTAGATGTGACTCCCTCGGTGATGATTGATATCTAGCACATAGACATACACTAAACATTATGTCAGGTCTACTTGTAGTAAGATATAGCGGTGAACCTATCATAGACCTTTAAAGTTTAGAGTCAACAATTTTACCTCCTTCATCCTTTTCAAGCTTTGTTGAAGTACTCATATGTGTGGAACAAGGCTTTACTTCATCCATTTTGAACCTCTTAAGTAATTCCTTGATGTACTTCGCTTGATTGATGAAGATGCCATATTTTGTTTATTTAATTTGTAGTCCCAAGAAGAATATTAATTCTCCCATCATGCTCATCTCGAACTCACCTTGCATTAACTTAGAAAATTCTTGACAAAGAGATTCATTAGTAGCACCAAAGATAATATCATCAACATAAACTTGAATCACTAAAATGTTCTCGTTTTTTACTTTTATAAAAAGAGTTTTGTCAACATTGCCTCTACTAAAACCTTTTGCAGTTAAAAATTTTGAAAGCCTCTCATACCATGCCCTAGGTGCTTGCTTTAGTCAATACAAAGCTTTTGAAAGTTTAAAAACATGATTGGGATAATGAAGATTTTCAAAACTGGGAGGTTGTTAAACATAAACTTCCTCATTAATGAAACCATTTAAAAAGGCACTTTTGACATTCATTTGATACAATTTGAAATTGTTAAAATATGCAAAGGCTAGAAGTATTCTAATGGCCTCTAGTCTAGCTATGGAAGCATAAGTCTCATCAAATCAATTCCTTCTTCTTGACTATATCTTTTAGCTACTAATCTAGTCTTAGTTCTAACTATTGTTCCATGCTCATCAAATTTGTTCCTAAAAACCTATTTAGTACCTACGATGGGATAATTACTAGGTCTCTCCACTAAATTCCAAACTTTGCTCATTTCTAATTGGTTGAACTCCTCTTGCATGGCCATAATCCAACTATCATCCTTTAGAGCCCCATCTAAATTTTTTGGTTCAATTTGTGAAAAAAAAGCTACATAATTACATTTATTTCTAAAAGATGATCTAGTTCTTATCCCTTGCTTAGGATCACTAATTATCTCACCTTCTTTGACATAAGTTAACTCTCTAAGATGATTTCTTTCCCTTTCTACTTGAGTTGGCTCATGTAGTTCTTCCTCTCTTGGAGCTTTTTGATTTTCCATAGTTTGTCCTTACTCCTTGTGTATGCTTGTTCTTGGTAAATCTCTCATCATCATTATCAAGAGACACCTTTCTCAAGGTTGAGTTAGCTTCATCAAATATAACATGTATTGATTCTTCAGTAACTAAGGTTCTCTTATTAAACACTCTATAAGCTTTAGAATTTATTGAAAACCAAGAAAATTCCTTCATCACTTTTTGCATCAAATTTACCATGATTATCCTTGCCATTATTTAGTATAAAACATTTGTATCCAAAAGGATGAAAATAGCTAATGTTGGGTTTTCTTCCTTTAAAAAGTTCATATAGAGTTTTCTTTAGGATTGGCCTAACCATAGCTCTATTTATAATGTAGCAAGAAGTGTTAATAGCTTCTGCCCAAAAATATCTTGGTAAATTATTTTCACAAAGCATGGTTCTAGCCATTTCTTCCAAGTTCTATTTTTCCTTTCAACAACTCCATTTTGTTGAGAAGTTTAGCTGCCGAGAAATTATGGCAAATGCCATTTTCATTACAAACTTTATCAAAACCAAGATTTTCAAATTCTTTTCCATGATCACTTCTTATACTTGAAATAGAATAACCTTTTTTATTTTGGATAATTTTGCAAAAAAGTGATAAATTTTTCTAAGGCTTCATCTTTAGAGCTTAAGAAGAGAACCTAAGTAAACTTAGAATAATCATTCATAATAACAAACCCATATTGTTTACCTCCTAAGTTTAGTGTCCTAATAGGACCAAAGAGATCAATATGAATAAGTTGTAATAATCTAGTAGTTGAAACAATATTAATTGGCATGAATGAAGCTCTTCTATGTTTCCTTTGAACACATGCATCACATATTCTATCATTATCAAATTTCATTTTTTGGCAATCCAACAACAAGGTCTCTTCTAGATAGTTTGGAAATTAAATTCATACTAGCATATCCTAATCTTCTATGCCATAATCAAGGCAAGTAATCATTATTAGCAATGAAACAACATTTTGAGAAGAAAAGTCATCTAGATGCACATCATAAACATTTCCTTTTCTATGCCCTACAAAAATAATTTTATTTGTCTTAACATCAACAACTTGACAATTATTGATTCAAAACAACTTTCACGCCTTTATCACATAATTGACTAATACTAAGGAGATTATGTTTGAGAGCTTTGACAAATAGAACATTTTCAATGTTGGATGACGAGTTGTTGCCTATGGTTCCAATATCTTTAATTTATCCATTTGAGTTATCACCAAAAGCAACACTTCTTTAATCCTTAGGCCTTAGCTCCATGAATTGAATTTTGTCACCGGTCATGTGTCTTGAGCATCCACTATCAAGTTACCAAGAATTCTCTTTTGTTGAATTTGCCTTGAAGCTATGCTGTTCCTCCTACAACCACAAAGTCATGTTTCCTTTTAGGTACCCAAATTTTCTTGGGTCCTTGAGTATTAGTGTTCACAATTCTTGTGCCTTTTGGAATCCATTTTTATTTTGTTAGTACATTTTCCCTTAGGGACCCATACCCTTCTAATGAGCTTACCTCTATAAGTAATAGTCTTTGAGGAACACGTGTGGAATGTGTGACCAAGTTTATAGCAATGAGTACATATGCTAGATGCATCAAATGATTTGTTTTGTGTCACAAAGAAATTCTTTAAGTGAGTTTCTTTTTCAATTCTATTATAGCCCAAACCATTTTTATCAAAGAATACCCTTCGTGTTTCTAGCAGATTATTCAATTTTTGTTGTGCCATATAAAACCTTGTAAATGAGTTATGGAAGTTTATGTTTTTCTTGGTTAGATCATCAATATTGACTTGTAACTCATCGACTTTCTTTTTAAGATCTTCATTTGTCATGCTTAATGTTTCATTTTTTTCTTAAATTTAGAAATCATTTTTTTGTATTTTAAATTCATGGTTTTGAATTCTAATGCTAATTTATCAAATGCATCTTGTAATTCATCAAATGAGTAAGTATTAACATTAGAAGATACCTTGGGCTCATCATGAGCCATGAGACATAGGTTGGCCACCTCCTCATTATCATTATCGAATGTGTCATTATCACTCTATGTGGGCACCTTAGCCTTCTTTTTTTGCTTTTTCGGGTTTGATTTCTTTCACATTGGACATTCAAATTTAATGTGTCCCAGTTTCTTGCACTCATAGAAAATGATTTATTCTTTTTCTTTCTTGCTTGAGTCTCCTTTTATCATTTCTATTCTATGAAGTTTTCTTGCTTTGTTCATTCTCATGAATTTGTTAAATCTTTTTGCAAACATGGCCATTTCTTCATCTTTCTCGAACTCTTCATCATTATCATCACTAGGAGTGGTTGTTTTAAAGGCCACACTTGCCTTCTTTGGTGGCCCTTGTCCATGATTGATCTTCATCTCATAGGTTAGAAGAGAATCTATGAGTTTATCCAAAGAAAGTGTGTTGGTATCTTTGGATTCTTCAATTGTTGTCACTTTTGCTTCCCAAGACTTGGGAAGACTATTGAGTAGTTTCTTCACCATTTGGATAGGTCTTTTTAAGTGCCTTCAACCTATTGACAATATCAATGAACCTATCTCACGTTTCTTTGATGGTTTCATCCGCCTTCATCTTGAACAATTCATAGTCAAGTGTAAGCATGCTTATTTTGGATTCCGTGACTTGATTTGTTCATTCATGTGTGGTTGCTAACTTCTTCTACACTTGCTTGGCATTATCACATAATGAGACCCTATTTTGCTCACTTGGACCAAGAGCACAAAATAGTGTGTGCATGGCCTTGGCATTTAATTATGCCATTTTGTTGTCATGTTCATCCTATTCTTTTTCTTCTTTTGGCATAATACAATCTGTAACTTTTTTCTTAGCGATGAGTGGTCCATTAACAATTATTTTCCATACTTCATAGTTATTTGCTTGGATAAAGAGCCTCATCCTTATCTTCCAATATGAGTAGTTGTCACCATTGAAGAGTGAAGGTTTCATGATGGAATGTCCTTCAAGTCTTGTAGCATTTGTATTTATCTCAAATGCCATGAGACAAACTTTACCTTGGCTTTTTAACTCTTGTGAGCTTCTTGAGGCTTTAAGCATCATGTTTGCATTTTTTATTTTCGAGCTATCAAGGATCTTTTCTCAAGATTATGAGACCTACAATAGAGGCCAAAGCTCTGATGCCAATTGTTAGCTCATGGAATAGATTGAACCAAGAGAGAGGGTGAATTGGTTCTTACAAAAACTTGATAAATTTTATGTAAATTGAAAATAAAATAAGTTAAGGTAAGAAAAAAAAGCAATCAATGTATAGTGGTTCGGTCCTTGAACTTGGCACCAATGTTCTCTCTTCTTGGTACTTTCTTACCAAGGTAATTCCCACAATTCACTGACCAAATGTTACCTTTAAGGCTAAGGTAAAACCTTATACCACTATCTTTTAAGACTTAGATAGAACCTTTCAATTCCTTTAAGAATTCTACCCCAAATTCTTAAATATTTTCACTTACTTTCACACAACCCCTTTTTGTGATATGAATGAAGTATTTTGCATACAAATTCAACCTCTAGTAGGTAAATGTTTGCTGGAATTTAAGTACAAGATGAATGAGATACAAATAGACTTGGAAGAGTGTAAATTTGATACAAGTAAAAATGAAGAATTTTAAGACTTTTGAGCTTTTGTTGTTCAGTGCTTGAATGATTTGTGTATCTTTGCCTCTTCAACTATTGGAAACCTCCATTTATAGCTTAAAATTGATTCATAAATGTTAGGTATTTAATGTAGTGGTTGGAGAGCCGTTGTAGCCTTCATAAATACTTGTTTCCATTTAGACCCACGCTATAGTATCGAGACAATACCAATAGTATAGATACAGGAATAAAAAAAGTGACCGTTACAGCTAGTTGTATCGCTACAGGGAACTGAGTATCGATACCAAGCAAGCTATATCGATACAGACACACTTGTATCGATACATTTAAGGGTTTCAGCCAAACCTTGGTTACTGTCAAGCCTTGTATCGATACGCATGGGGTGAGTATCGATACTCACTGCAATGTATCGATACATGCATAATGAATATCAATACAAATGAGGGTTTTAAGCATAGTATCGATATATTTATTCTTTGTATCGACACATACCTTCAAAATCCTTTGTAAAAAGATTTTTCTTGACTTGATATTAACTCAAACATATCTAAAAAATATTTTAAGTATAAATATACATTTTGGAACATATATTTTTGATAAAATATAAACTTAGTACTTTTTAAAATGTTTTTCAATTTAACATAAATATCAAGTTGAGTAGAATTAATTTAGCTTAATTTGTTTGTTATATCAAAACCGAATTCAAAGTTAACAATTTTAAATATTATTTTCAATATAATATATATTGGTGGGGGGTTAGTTTCCTACCTAGGGAACCTACCTTCTACTGTTTGCTTTTTAGGTAAGAAAACAGTAGGCCAAAGTGCATAGAATTAAGGGTAAAAAGGTAATTACAGTCTCTATTAATAATTTTGATAATTACTATTTTCTTTTTTGAAATTATTTTTTCTAGTTTCACTTTTTTTAATAATTATCGGTGTATATTTCTTTTTTTAACATTTTTCATATTTTTTTTAAGTCTAAATCTTAAGAATAAAAATTTATTAGCTTAAAAAAATAAAACAAAGAACCCTTTTTCATCTTTTATTCTTCAATTTCATTAGACAACGTAAATTATAATGATAAAATAATTATAAAATTAAATTATTATATGTTAAATATTTATAAATTCTAAATATATATGATATTTTCATATAAATGTATAAATGTATAAATGTATAAATCTTAACAAATTATATACAAATGTGTGTGCATGTGTAAATGTATATTTCTTTGTAACCTTTTACATGACACAAATACGGTTAGGAATGGCAATGGGTTGAAAAACTAAACATGAGCATAATATAAAAATAACATAAATACAACATGAATTGTTATTTTATTATCTAAGTTGTTATTTCTATCATTTAAAACTTGTTTGTTATTAATTATGAGCGATTGAATTTAAAATTAAATTTTATTTGATTTATATTTTTATTTAAAAATTGATTTAATGAATTCATAAATTTGTAGATTCATGTATCTTGCAAATAATGTTGATTAATTTAGATTTAGATTTAGATTTAGATTTAGATTTAGATAGTAATACTCATATGTAATATGAATAGTAAATAGATTGAAGCAATTATGTGGATCCAAATTTTATAAAAAAGCATATATTCAACCAATTGACATCCTAGTGATGGAAGAATTGCGACTGTTAGAAGAGCAATATCTATCCTTCTTTTATGATGACAAGGTTGCTATTAGTATACTTCATGATCCAATGCAAGATTTTCAAACAAAACATATAGAGATTGATTGACATTTCATAAAAGAGAAAATAATAGATGGTTGTTTGAATGTTTCTCATGTGACTTTAGAAAAATAACTAGTTGATATGTTTACTAAGGACTTGGGGGCAAACTACACATTTTAGTTTGTAAATTAAGCATATATGAAATTTATGCACTAACTTGAGGGGAAATGTTGTTTGGTGTTTTGTAAAGGATTTTTAATAACAATGCTTGTATTTGTTGATGTTTGGTAAAAGAATTTTAGGTATAAAAAATCAATATCATTATTAGGGCTAATATTGTGCTTTTTATATTTATTTAAGATTTTTTTTCACAACAGAAGCCATAACTTAGGGATAAAGAAAGGCTTACAAATGCTAAGATTTGAACTCTAGACCAGCTGATTGCCAACTGATTGTATAAATCAACTGAGCTAAACTATAAGTTTATTTATTTTAGGATTATGATGTATATATAGGCTACTGTAAATTATAAAAGATATAACAAAAAATAAAAATATCTATCTTATTTCTCCCTCAATGTAAACTTTCTTTTTTTTTGTTTGTTTCTTTTCTCCACATTACTGTATACATTAGTTGGCAAATGTATCCATAATAGTGCAAACAACTAGGAATTAATAATGAACAATGAAAAAATGATAATGTTTTCATAATTGCAAGAGTACATTCAAATTGTTGATCCAAGTCTATAGTTGTTATTTGCTTTAAATTATTTTTATTGATAACTGCTTGCCTATGAACTTTTTTGTAACTGTAATAAAATTTTGAAGATCTTTTTGTGGAGATGCATGATATGGAGATGAAAACCATTTCTTTCAAATGAGTAGCAATATTTTTTTGAAATATCAAATAAATTGGGTTTGTATGTGAGTTTAAAGCTAAATTTTACCCAACTAAAAAGTGCTAAGTCTTGGATTTGTAGTTAGTTAAGAGGCATGATATTTATGTTTGATGTGTATCTTTCTAGCAAAATGTTGTAGCATCTATCATTACATGTTTCCTTTTCTTTACTATATTTGTTTTTTTCTTCAATTTTCTCTTTGTTGATCTAGAAGTCAAACTTCATTCATATTTCATATCTCTTTTTAATTTTTTTTATAAGTGATATCAACTTCAGCTTATGCTATTTTGTCTCATGGGCAGTAGCATTAAAATATGTGCCATAGTATGGGTTGTTGAAATTCTTTGGTAGCTTGGATACTTTAGAATGGTGTTTCTTCTATGAGGCAACATAAATGATATTAAATAATGAAGTTGGCTACTTCATGGGGAATGGCAAATTCTATAAGCGTTTTTAATGTGTTGTTCGTTATGCTACTAGGATACTTGACAAAATGACTAGAACAGCTTGTTATCTTATCACCGGAACTATATTAGACTTTGATTAATTAATCATTTATATGTTCGATGCACTAGCATTTAGTTTAATTTTTTATTCTTTGGGATCCTTACTAAAGTTTGCTTTTGAATTGGATTTACTGTGTTATATTGGTAAAATTTTAAACTTTTTAACTTTAGTGATAGTGATATGGATCAATCATTAACTAACGTATATATATGTTAGATTTTATACAGTTCACACGATAATTAATTGGATTAAGATAATTAATTGAGGTGATATTATTTGGATAAATCATATTTAAGATAAAACTCTATGATAGAAGTTTAAAGTTAATTAAACTCTACTTCTGTTTACTAATTAGGATACAAGTTTCTTAATGATTGGATACAACTCTAATTAGTTATCTAATATAGATCTCTAGTCTAATCTATAAAAATATTTGTGCATTATTATAAGGTGATTATCAGAAATTAAAAAGAAATAGACTATAAAATCCAATGGGCAAGAAACCTGTTATTTTTATGACTTAGTTGTATGCTTATAAAAGTCTAGTTTTGATTTTGAACATAAAGGTGATTCATTTTCATAAACTATGAATAATGAAAATTTCACACTTTGACATAAAGCTATGATAAAAGAGATAGAATTCAGTGGCTAATGATCAAGTCTAATATCTTGTTGAGTCAACATTTGATAATGTTGAACGATATAAGGTTATACTTATAGTCAAGGGTTTCAGTCAAAAGAGGTATTAGTTACCATAAAATTTTTCTTTTTAATTTTAAGAAAGTTTAATCTAAAATTACTATAGTTTTTGTAGCTCATTTTGATAGAGAGTTACATTAAATGGATGTAAAAATAAGTATGTGTTAGGTTTAAGAAAATAAGGTTATTTTCTATTTTCATTTTCATAGAAAATAGAAAATGCTTGACAAATTTTGTTTGGTTGAAAAAATAGAAAATAAACTTTTTGAAAAATGAAAATAAAAGCACGTTAAAATTGAAAAAAAAAAGAAAGAAGATGTTTTCATTATTTTCATTGAAAACACTTTGGAAAAATGAAAAAAAGTGAAAACAGGAAAATTTAAAAACTTTTAATTATAAAGTATAAAATATCCAGGTTCAAGCTATTAAACATGCAAAAATGATTTTTTTTTTTAATTTCTTGAATAGGCTCTAGATTATTTGTGTCAATTATTGCAATCAATTCTTATAAAGTAAAATAGATTTTTGTTACGCCATTTCAGAATATTGAAGTGGGGATTAACTTCTTTAAAAATTCATAAATATTAAAAATAGTATTACTTAGACAATATTATATGAAAAATGTTTAAACTTCTTATACAATTGTAATATAAAATTTACATTCAAATTAATACCAATTAATAAGTCTCAATAACATAATTTTTTATAAAATCTTAAAAATACAAGTAGAAATAATTATTAATTAATTTTTAATATATATAATACGTACTAAACAAATAAAAATTAACATAAAGAATTGAATGAAAGGTGTTTGAATTATAAAATATTGACTATTTTTGTTAATTAAATTCATATATATAAGGTCAAATTGTGTAAATAGTCCCTGTACTATAGGCAAAATGCGAATTTAGTCCTTCTACAATAATTTGAAAACTTTTGGTACTACTATGTGAGATGTTGAATTTCAATCCAATTTCAAACGTTTTCTGTTATCTCTACTAAGTTTTGGTACATGGCTTTCACTTTGCTTATGTGGCATTTGTTTTCTTACGTGGTTGAAGCAATTCATCAAAAATTAACTATTGAAGTGGAAATTTTTTTTTCTTTCTTCTCAATAAATTAGTTTTTTTTTGTTTTTTTTTCATTCTTTTTCTAATTACTGAACTACTCTGTATCAAAATCCAATTGACCACCGCCATGTCTATCGCCACTCACTAGTGTCAAAATTCTTCCACAAGTTTCCTAAAAACTCATCCTTTTTTCCTTTTTGCATTATTCAAGTTAGATTTTTTAAAAAACTTATAGGAAGGCCTAGATCTAAGCCACAAAGTTACAGCCACTACCCTCATTTTTACTAATTTTTTTCAATTTTTCTTTTCCTGTTCTCTCTCTTTCTCTCTCTCTCTCTCTCTCTCTCTCTCTCAAGCCAAATAGCTAGAGTATAGTGAAATCCCCCCCCCAAAAAAAGAACACCTTCGCATGATATGCAACAAGAAAAACTAAAGTGTTAAGTCCCAACTATTAAAGATACCAAAATTCTTTAAATTATTAAAAGAGACTAAACCAGATTTTGTCTATAGTGCAGTGACTATTTACACAATTTCACTTTCTTTTATCTCTCTAAAAAATCTTATACTCTAGTTAGTCTAAGAAAACTTAAATCAACTTCTTTTTTCCTTCAGTTTTGATTTTATCTTTCTTGGTTTTTTATTTGTTTGGGAATTTTTTGAATTTATTTAGGAATTTTGAGAAATTTGTGAAATCAAGCAAGAAAGTTAGGGTTTGGGTTTCATTTGGATTTGAAAATTTTAAGGGTTATTAGGTTTTGCTGCAATTTTGATTTTTAGAGAGCAATTATTTAAATTTTTATTATTAATTATAAAAAAATAAATTTTTATTTACTCCTAACCTAAACCTATTTTGATTGGAAAATAATTGAGTTTAGGGTTTTAGTTGGGTAAAAATAGGTGAAAATTAAATGACTTATTTTTTATAAAATAGAGCTACAACATCATCAAAATAAAGGCCACATGAGAAAAACAAAGGCGATGTCACTAAATTTAAGGGAGATAATTGAAAACATTTGCATTTGGACATCCTATATAGTAGAGGAACTAAATTCACATTTTATCTATAGTACAACGACTATTTAGATAATTTGACCCATATATAAACATTCAAATATTTTTAAAATTTAAAAATATATGTAGTTACCAAATAAGTTTTTACTATTTTTATTTTTGCAAACTAATTTTTATTTTCTTAACCAAATGCATTTTCAAAATTTAAAGAAAAAAATAGAAAATAAAAATAAAAATTTTTTTCCCAAACCAAACAAAGCCTAAGTTTCTTAAATGAAAAATTTAAGAAAAAGTATACATGATTTAACCTGAAGGTTTCTTTGAATGATCAATACGTAGACTAAAATAAGCATCCCATTAATGATTTATAACATTTCATAATGTTGTAACATTATTTGGTTTTCAAAGATATCGTTGATCATTGTATATTCTTTAACGTTAGTGGAAATAAGTTTAATAATTTTAGTTCTATATGTTGGTGATATTTTCCTTGTAAGTAATGATTTGGCTTTGTTCCACAAAAAAAAAATATATCTTTCTTAGAATTTTAATATGAAGGATTTAGGTGAAGTCTCATATGTCATAGGCATAAAAATTCATAGAGATAAGTCTGAAAAGATATTAAGTTAATCTCAAGAAGTCTATATTAAAGAATTTTGAGAAGATTTAGGATGTAAAGTAATTCACCTACGGTGCATTAATTGTAAAAGGGGATAATTTCAATTTATATCAATATTCTTCGAATGATTTGGTAAATTTCATATGCATCTAATACTAGTAGGCTTAATTATGGTTAGCTTTATACAAAACTTGCCATAAGGCTTATAGTAGAAGTGCTTAGTAGATAAGTAATTTTGGCCTTGATCATATTAAAGTTGCCAAAGGAATTATGTTATAAAGTGAAAACTTGGGCATTAACATTGAGATATTTCTCTTTAGTTTAAGAGTTATCAACAAGGCTATTAAAGTTCTATTTAGGCAACTATTATGCAATATGCATTTCTAAGAATGATAAAAGTAGGAGTCAAAACAAAGAAATAAATATCAAGCACCTTGCTATTAGAAACTTTATAAAGAATAAAGAAGTAGATATCCAACACATCAATGTATATTTAATAATAGTAGATCTCGTGACTAAAGTGTTGTCAACAAAATAGTTTAATTTCATGTGAATCATACAAAGCTAGTTAAAGTTTGTTAGGATATATTTTAGATTCTTTGACTTTATTGTTTTTACATTTTTAGAGTTTGTGGACACGTTTCACTTTGTGGACATAAAGTTTACATATTGACTGGACTTCGAATGATTATAAAAAATTTATTTGTAAAGTATTATCTCATAAAATGCTCTTTTAGAGATGATCATGCATTATAATACATGAAAGGAAAGATTTGGATTAGAATGCTATTGCCATGATTCATGTTATGTGAATACTTAATTGAGAGTTGGGCTAGAGTAACTTATAACTATATTGAAGTTTGGATTTAAATGCCACTTATTTAAGTTCTTAGTTTATTATATGAGTAAAATAAGAGAATGTTGGACTTTATGTGATTTACATTATAATTAAATGAACCAAGATAACTAATTATTTATTTAATTATAATTGAGATGATATTATTTAGATAAATTCTATTTAAAATATAACTTTAGTGATGAAAGTTTAAAGTTAGTTCAACTTACTTCAATTATTAATTAGAATGCAAACTCCTTGATGGTAGGATACAATTCTAATTATTTATCTAGTATAGATCCTCAGTCTAATCTATAAAAATTAGCCATGCACCATCATAAGGTAATTATTATAAATTAAAAGAAATAAACTAGAAGGCTTATACAAAATATTCATGTTTGTATGCTTGGAATAAAGTCGTATTTTTTATCAACAATGACAAGAAGTATGATCCTTAAATTTACATCTCACAATATATGTTGTTTTTCAAAAAAGAAAAAAAATGTTTTCAGTGTAATTGAGACGGGTACTTGTTACTTTCTGGGTTACTACACATTTAAAATATGTGTCTTTGTATCACAAAAACTTACCATTAGTTTCACCAATATTGTTGAATCATATTGTTTTTGTCCATTATGAAAACTCAATTCTCACCTGGTTCAATTTTTTTCGCTATCCAAGATGAAAAAAACTTCATTTTGACAAACAAATTGATATTATACATTATATCATGCTTGGAAGCATAATCTTTTGAAGGATTAGAAATGGTTTATTTGTAATATACTATATAAAAGATGGATGCTTGTAGTGACTTTATTCACAGACCAAAAGATGTCCTTCAGTGGCTTTAAGAATTGGAAGTCTTACCCTTGGAGATGGAGCTGAAGCTTGAGCAAATCCATCGGGTCTTTGAGGGCAAAAGACAACATACACAACTTGATTAGAATCTGTTTGTAGGTGATAAAGATGCTGACCGGCAGCATAGCCTCCAAGAAGAAGGTATGACCTTTCTGATTGCTCCATTGTTACACATAGATCATCACCACCTGGTTGGCCAAATGTTGTTAGTAAATCATTATGCGTTGAAGGTCACTATAGAATAAGAGATTTTTAAAAACAAAATGAAAGGATAATAAAAAAAGTCTTCTCTATCTTGAATTAAACAATATTAGGGATGAATATTTTTGCTAATTTAGAAATAATGGGGATGAACCTCGTCCTTAGAACTTTTCAAAAATACAATGTTAGAGAATAACTATTAGGAATGATTTTTTCATCCCTAAATTCTTAATTATTCTTAATTTCTCTAAATTTGTGTAATGGGTGTTGTGAATGCTGAAAATTAGGCTATCCTTATGGCTTTCAACTTTACAAGTTGTAGTAAGGTAATAGTTAGATGAAGCCATTGGTGCGGAGTCTAAGCAATTATTAAGGTTCAAACAAAAGAACCTAGATGAGCTAGAGTAGATTGGTAATTCTTGTATTCGTATCATATTTTTATATTTTGTCGTGTCATAACCATCTTTAATGTTTTTTATGTTTATATTAATTTTGATACATTTATAATTAGTATTATATAAATTATGAAAATAGATTCATGTTGGTCATGTTTTTCGACTTTATACTTGTTGTATTTGTATAAGCGTGTCAAATATTATTAAGTCTAAGCTAAACTCTTATACGGTGGTTGACGATATAAGTTACTAATTAGGTTGGCATCAATACGTGGAGTTGCTTCTTTCTCACGTTCTTATACTGAGGCTAATTTATAGCTCATAACATAGCTAGGATAATTTATGACTTAAATCTGAGGTAGCATGGATTTCTTTGCCCATTTTTCTTTTTAAAATAAAGTTCCATTTTTCATGTTATGAAGAAACGTATATGTAATAGAAACAAAATAACTCACAAGCAGCCAACTCAATTTGAGTGTTGTAAATGAAGTGAAGAACCGCAGTTATGTCTTGCTCGAAGTCATAGAATGGTCCACTCTCGAAATTCATCTTTCTAAGTTTACATAG
Organism: Adansonia grandidieri; assembly: GCA_038382065.1. Lineage (NCBI taxonomy): Eukaryota > Viridiplantae > Streptophyta > Magnoliopsida > Malvales > Malvaceae > Adansonia > Adansonia grandidieri. The sequence goes on along the minus strand of JBBYHK010000007.1, from coordinate 305,363 downwards.
CCCCTCACCCAACTCCATCATAGCTCCCCTGTGGTTCTGCATAACATTTTCATTAACACTCAGATATTAGAAGATGAAGGCGGCATGTTAATGTTAATTTAGTCCCAACCTGGTTAAAAAGGTGATGGAATCCGACGGCACATTGTAGAATGCCATGTATGAGAGTTCTGGTAGGCTCCTCGGCTTTGTTCCATAAGGCCTCAAGAAAGTCATGGCACTTGTAGTATTCCCTTTGGTTGAAAAGGGAAACTGCCTCGTCAAAGCTACAATTCTCGTCGTCCTCGCTATCTTCTTCACTGCTTGAGAATCGATACGAGACGCGAAAGGAGTCCAGCTTCCTGGCGCCTCTGGAGCGAGCATAGGTTGGAATTGGAGAAAGAGGAATTGAAGAAAAATAATTTTTGGGGTTATAGGCATAGTTACAGTTATGGAGACGAAGGGGCCTAGAATGAGTTGAGTGTTGAGTTCCCTGAGGCGAAGAAAACGGGTAGAGGTATGCCAATGGCAGTTTGAAAGCAAGAACCATCTCTCCGGGTGAAGAATAGGAGATTGAAGGGGACGACAGCCGTTGCTTTGTGGCGTTGGCCTCTGTCTCTTTCGATTTTATATATATATATATATATATATATATATAGATATTGTTTTGTTTTGTTTTGGTGTGTGGTGGTGATGGTCTTAATCTTTTATCTAATGTTAATAATGATCGGAGTAAGGCTTGGATTTGCTCCTTAGCTCAAACCAGATTAGCAAACACTTTTTTTCTTCTAAAAAAATTGTTTTATATATTTTCTTTAAAATAATTTGTAGTCTAAATGTCGCTCTGGTACATTTATTTAGAGGTACTTTCACCTTGATCTTTCTAAATTGATTTAAATAAAAATGATCAAATGTAAAAATTTATTAATTTAAATAATAAAAAATTTCACCATGAAAGGACATATATATTTATTTAATACTTGTACAAAGTCCATGTGTAAAATATTATTTTCTTAATTGATTCTTTTGTGCATTATTTATTATTATTATTATTATTATTATTTACTTTCTATTGTTTTTATAAAAATAATAAAAAATAAATAATAGAACAAGCATGGACTAAACGGAGTTTATTAACAAGAATTAGTTGGAATAATTAATTAAATAAAAAAATAAATGCAACAAAATTGGAGTAAGAAAAAGGGGAAGGGAAATGAAACAACTTAATCAATAAAACTACTTTTGGATAGATTTGCTTATTTGTTTAATCTCGAACGTCATTCGATATTTGAAAAGATAGGAATAAAAATATTTAGTCTAAAAAAATAGGTTTAGGAAAAAAAAAAATTAGGTCTGATTAAAAAAAATGTCTGACATTGGCTACAACTTCCCAAGCTCGAACTTGACTCAACTTATTTTACTATTATATAATATTTATTAATTTTATATTTTATATATTTTATAATTTTTATCGTATAAAAAATATACATATACAATATTATAATATAAACATTAAAAATAAATTAAATTATTTATATTTTTAAGCCTAATTAAAGAAAAATGTTAAATTAATAAAAGTTTAATTTAAAAAAATATATTTTTAGAAAACAAATTATACAAAAATATGCATTAATTTAAACGAATTTAAAATGTTTATATATAAATACGAATAAATTTAAATAAAATTCACAATCTATATTTCAAACCATAATAAACTTAAATAAATATATTTTACATTAATATTATATTTATATCTATTCAAATCCGACTTAACCCAATAATAAACATGGGAAAACCATGGCATGGGGACTTTTTTTTTTTTCCCCCAGTATATTTTATATATTTTGTTTTTGGCGAGAGAAGACCCTCAGTTCTGATTCTGGAACTCCGACTCGGGCCACGCACCGAAGAACATATAAGAAGGTGAAATTTGAAAGAGAAGAGGTGGTTACTTCCTCATTCTCATTCCTATAAACTTTGAAAGATGAACGGCGGGCCCTCCGGTTTCAGTGCGTACATTTTCTTTACCATGATCTTTTCCATTCTCCTTGAAAATTTGATTAATTTTCTTTCCTTCTTTTTTTTGCCCGTTTGCAGGTAATGCTCCAGTGACAAAAAGCTTTCTAATTGCATGTGCGCTTTTCACCATATTCTTTGGGATCAAAGGCCGTTCTTTCAACCTTGGTTTGTCCTATCAGGTAAACTTTTTGTTAAGAAGTCTCGCTTTAAATCTGGCTCAAATATTTGTTTCTTCACTTTTTTTTTTTTTATTTTCTAAACATTTTATTTATGATTTATGATCTAATCTATGATCTCTTGATGCTATGACTTCCCCCTTTTTAACCTCACTTTTCTATGCGAACGAATATTCTTGGATTTTTTTTGTGCTGCATCTTTGATCTACCACTTCAATTTTAGTATGAACTGTTGTTTTTCAATTGCTTTAATTTACAAGGGTTCACCATTGATTTTCTGAAAACTGAATTCGAAATCTTGCTCATGTTTTTATGTAGGAACTTCCAAGTTTTTCCTTTCCTTTTAGGTTTTATAGTGGATCTATTATTGAATGCAAATTGTTTTTGATATCTACGCATCAAGTAGCGCAAGCATTTTTTTCTTTTAATTTTTGAAAATTTTCTATGTGCCGTCAACCGCTGATCTACAAGAGTTCATGTTGAGCAGTAATCTCCATTGTGGTAAAAAAGATCTCTTACTGTTCATTTTTTGCTGTTGGTCAGCACTCTTTCAGTGTTCTTTGACATTTAAACTTTAAGTGCTAAAGATATGTTCTATGACATTGTAATAGTCATACTGATCAATCTCAGTCAAGTCCCTTTTTTTTCCCCCCTTTTTTTATCATCACTTGTTTGAGGGATGGCATTGCTTAGACATGGTTAACACGGAGATGATTTCTTAGTTAATTGGTTGCAGCATTTCTTTAGGTCATTCATGGATTTTATTATTAGTTTCCACAAATCTTATAGTGAAGATATTAGGTTTGTTGAGATATTGTTGTAATGCTAATACTAAGATACCTGGAATTCACCTTATAAGAGAAAAGCCTTAGTTTCAACTCATTTCTTAATGTTAAGGTAGCCTACTTCTGAGTTTATCCTGAAGCAATTGATAGAGTATATTTTTGAAAATTTTCTATGTGCCATCAGCTGCTGATCTACAAGAGTTCATGTTGAGCAGTAATCTCCATTGTGCTAAAAAAGATCTCTTGCTGTTCATTTTTTGCTGTTGGTCAGCACGCTTTAAGTATTCTTTGGCATTTAAACTTTAAGTGCTAAAGATATGTTCTATGACATTGTAATAGTCATACTGATTAATCTCAGTCAAGTAATTTTTTCCCCATTTTTTATCATCGCTTGTTTGAGGGATGGCATTGCTCAGACATGGTTAACATGGAGATGATTTCTTAGCTAATTGGTTGCAGAATTTCTTTAGTTCATTTATGGATTTTATAATTAGTTTCCACAAATCTTACGGTGAAGATATTAGGTTTGTTGAGATATTGTTGTAATGCTAATACTAAGATACCTGGAATTCACCTTATAAGATAACAGCCTTAGTTTCAACTCATTTCTTAGTGTTAAGGTAGCCTACTTCTGAGTTTATCCTGAAGCAATTAATAGAGCATATTTTATCTTCTTTGAATGTTTCAATCCATACATGATAACATTCTTGTACTACTACAATCTTCCTTGTGCAACTCTTTAGGAATAATAATTAATATCGAAGTTGTTGATGCTACTTTTGTTTTTTGAGACATTTAAGCAAGTATTATGAATGCCATTCAATTTGTTATTTTCTTTGAGTGTACGGACATTTTTTCTTTTATATAAATCAAACAGAATGGTTTGTTCCTTCTTTTATGTCCCTCTCTATAAATAAAACAAATGCGGTAAGTATCTTCCCATTATCAAAAGCCTAGTTTGTCTCATTCACAGGAATTTTATGATTTGTTGTTAGAGTAAAGGCACATGGTAAAGCCACGGTAATTTTCTACAAAATGGGGAAAAGGGAGTTGAAAGGGGGTGGGGGAGGATTTGTGAGGGGATTTGACATGAACTCTGCTGTAAAGCAGCAAAAGATATGATGAAAATTATCATAAAAGACTGCAATTCTAGTTTGTGAGTGGTAATCACTTGACACAAAATCAAGTTAAATGGCATTGCATTTGTTTATTTTACTTTTGGGGAGTAAAAGATGGCATGTATTCTTCAATGTTATTGTGTATAACTGTCATGGATCGTACCATGTTTATGACAGGACATTTTCAGAAAGCGTAGCATATGGAAGTTAATCACATCAGTTTTCGCCTTTTCATCTACGCCAGAACTGATGTTTGGACTTTATTTACTATACTACTTCAGGGTCTTTGAGCGACAAATTGGTTCCAACAAGTACTCTGTGAGTAATCATGCTCTTTGTAATAGATCATTCTATTGTATTATTTTATATATTTGACTTTAATGTTGCACCCAAAATGCATAGAGTTAAGCTATTACCATAAAATGTATGTTTCTGATGAAGTAAAATAAGGTTACTAAACTTTACTAATTCTGCAAACACCTTATTAGGAGAGAAAAGGAATAGAAACACCTAAGACGGTACTGTTAATTGTTGTGTTAAAGAAAGGTTTAAACTGAAATGTGAAAGAAGGATAATAAAATGACAAGAATTAACAAAGAAAAGAAAATTTCTACTCATTAACTGCCTACCAAATTTTGGCTGATTGGAAGTGAAACACAAATTTTTCCACGTTTGGAAATCCCACCTGCTTGATGATTTGACGAAGATTCAATACTGTACAAATTAGAAGTTTAATTTCTTGAGAATTGTATATTTGCATACAATTGCATTTCGTTTACCATTTGAATTTATTGGCATTTTTAGCATAATTTAGAAGAAATTTATTCCTTTTTAATATTTTCTCCATAATTTAGTTCTTTAAAATTCTCAAGGGCTTGTTTGATCAAATCAAATTGACTGCAAATCTTTTTGGCTTGCTTTTTGCGATTGAAATTTAGGTTTAATTTTATTCAAGTTTATATTTAAAGGACATTAAACCTAACATGAATATTGGTATAAATAAAACATCCATATGACATGAGGGATTTTCTTCTAATGCCATTTGTTTCTCTGTCATTATTCATAGTTTCCTTGCCTTCTATCTTACTTTCTTTCACTCTCATTCATTGTCTCCTAGTCTTTTATCTTACTTTTAGCCTCTCTTGCTTACATAGACATACCTACTCCCACATACCTACCTACTCCATCAACCATTTTCTGCTTTCCCGATACTAGCCATGGAAAGAAGTTAACAAAAAAACTGCTGGAGGAGGACGAACAGGAAGATGGGAAACAGCTGACCAGAGCTACCATCAATGGATCTTGATTTTGTACTCAGAAATTATATATATGTGTAAATATGAACAATTAAAAATTTACGAAGTGCTTTAGATCCATACATTTTTTAAATTGGCAGTTAATACTCATGCTGAAACTAAAGTATGTGTTTTTTCTCATTTCCTTTATGTAACTTTTCTTGGTCCTTATCATGCAGGTTTTTATTTTGTTCTCAGTAATTGTTTCATTCCTCTTTGAGGTTATGGCTCTAGCTATCTTTAAAGGTATGCATTGTTGTACCAGTCCATGACATGCTCTTTCAATAAAATCCATGTTACTTTAATCTTTCTGGCAGTTAATGTTTCCTGTATCCATTTTCTTGAGCCCTTTTCTGCTTTTGATAATAAGTTTTGTAGTCAAGTTTCAAAATTATGTGGATAAGTAGATACATTCTGGTAGATGAACTAACCTTGAAATAAAAAGTACTAAAGTCTCCATATATACAGTTTGGGAAATTTTAAGGAGATCTTGAGCAACAGGTTCTTGTAAGTATCATTTTGGTAGGATGGGGGGATGTTAAGCAACCAGCAGAAGTTGGTGGTTTGGGAATCAAATTGATCAATTCTGTCATTGCCTTTTTGGCTAGTGGATATGGTAGCCATAATAATCTACCTTTTGACATTGATGTGATTATACCTTTTGAATAATGTTAGGCTCTTGGTGGATAATTCATGATCTAGCTCTTATATATTGCTTCCAGCAAAATGATTTTCCTTTCGCTTCGTTAAATTTTTAGTGAAGACAGATTTCAGACATCATTATGTAAGCATAGTCATTTGTATGCATGATCAACTATTCTAGTTCTCTATAATTAGCAATGTCGATGAATATTTACGTGATATTTAATGATCACAGATCCCACAGTTAACCTGCTCACTTCTGGACCGAATGGCCTCATATTTGCCTCATTTGTGCCATTTTATTTTGATATCCCTGTTTCAACGTGGTTTCATATATTCGGGGTTCGTTTCTCTGATAAGTCTTTCGTCTATCTAGCTGGTCTTCAGGTAAAGAGTGACTAATAAGTTTGGCTGCTTATTGTTGACCCTCTACTCAAGGCCCAGTGATAAACTTCAGTTTCTTTCTTGCAGCTTTTTCTACTGTCTTGGAAAAGATCCCTCTTGCCAGGGATATGTGGCATACTTGCTGGTTCCTTATATCGTCTAAATGTCTTTCACATCCGCAGAGCTAAGGTTGTTTCCAATCTGATAATTTACTTGGAAAATTTGCTTTTTTAACTTTCCTTTCTTGATGGAGACGTGAGGACTACATATGGACATCTGAGCCATAGATTGAAATATGATTTTGGCAGCAGTCAGCAATATATCTTCTATGCTTATAAACTTTCTAAGTTTCAAGGAATAGTGACATTATGCATACGTGAATGTATATGCATGTTTGCTACTTTTTGCAGCATTTTATATAGGTTGGTATAATTATTTCTGCTATAAAAAATTGGTCCTTTATTTAAGGAATATAAATAAAAGGGTAGAAAAGTAGGTAAACTTTGAACTTCAACTGTCTAAATCCTGAATTTGGTCCCTCTAGTCTGTCAAATTATTGATTTATTCCCTATTTTCCAATTTGTAATTCGGTCCTTTTACTTTATGGATGCTTGAATTTAGCAAAATAGCATACTCCGTTAACTCTGATCCATTATTACATGGTAAATGAAGTGGCATATTAATGATGATTTGCCAGTGGCACTAAAGGAGGCTTAGTAATTGATGTATGTTTGTGTCCATGTAGGATCACATAGTTTGGTAGATTTTTCTATGGCCTACCAGGGTTTTTTTTTTTTTTAATTCATTTTCCACTTTTTCATTTTTTTTTCTTTTTGTATTCTCTTTTCTACCTCAATGGCTGATGTCTGGTGTCAGACTTTTATTCAAGACACCAGTAGGGCAGATGAGTGAACGATCTGGCCACCCAGCAGCCACTACACTCTTCCTCCTCTCGTCTTGTCTCTGTCTCTCATCTGTTTCTTCTCTCTTTCTCCTGTCTCCCCCCTCCTTTTTCTCTATCTCTTCTCACACATGCTTTAATCTCTCACTGAAAATTGCAGCTTTATATCTTCTTATCCTTTTTCTCTCTTCATCTATTTCTTTTTGTCTCTATCTCTTGATCCATCTATAATCTAATTGCAAGTGGTCATTAGATTAGCCAAAAAGTGATCCAATTACCATGGCTATTTGTACAGACAATCTGCTGGCTTTTGACAGCATCTCTTCCTATTCTTAGATCAAATGAAGTTCTTGAATCCTTGTTTGATTCTCTCTCTAGAGTTTAAACAAAGGTCCCATTTTGGATTGAGGAATTTATGAGGATTTATTTCTGCGTTTCTTTGTTGCAGGATTTGTATTAGATTTGAGATGGGTTTTTTAAAAGTTTCTTCTTGAAATGGGGTTTTGTTTTATCCAAAAAAAAAAAAAAGGAAGATAATCCAGCTTTGTTATTTTTTGGCAAACTGAATTAGCATCGTAAGATTTTATATTTCATTTTTTGTTTCTATTATGTTCTTATTCCACTCATACATCCTTAAAACTAAAAAGCGCTGCCATGAAAAATGGCTGCTTTGTTCTTTTTAAATGGTACCCAAAATTGGTTCTATGTTTTTTCTGGTTCTGTTTGTCGAATTCTCTTTGATATGATAATTACGTTGGAGTTTGTTTGAGAGTTTTGCTGTGGATGCTTTCTGGATATGGTGGGCCAAGGCGAAAATAGATAGGTGTATAGAGATGAATGTGTGAGACAGAAGAGAAGAAAGACAGAAAGAAAGAAAGAAAAAGGAGAAAATAGAAATTTTGCGCTGGCCATTTGGCTTGAAATGTCTTGTCAAAAATGGCAAATCAGCCATAACGGCTTCATTTTCGTGGTGTTTGGTGATTTTCCGTAGATCATCATCTTTTTTGTTTGGTTTTTAAGGTTGCATGGACTGAATTTTGATAATTGAAACTAAGAGTCCATAACTCTACTAGTAACACAGATACTCATCTTTCTGATATTCTTGTTAGGGACGAAAAGCAACATTTGACTTTAGTACAGGGGCCCACTTAACAATTTCATCTTATTTCATTAATAATCCCAACAATTTCAATTTACTTTATTTGAACTTTGTTTTATCATAATGAAGACCATTAAATCCTCCTAAATGGTTTAATATTGGGTTAACTATAAATGCAGGTCTTTTTTTTGTTTAATATACCTGAATGGTAGGAAATAATTGTTAAATCAGAATGGTTAGTAAATGATTAACAATTTTGTACGGAAGGATAAACTGTTTTGCAATTCAAAAGATCTATCATTAGAAGTGAACACATTGCAATTATTGTGATGAGAAGTGAATGGTCTTGAAGAATTCTGAATTTATTTTATCTATAGTAAAGGCAGTGTTATGGAATTGAGCTAGAATTGTACTGTAGCTTTTTGAACTATATATTTAGTTGTTCTATCCATTTTGTGGCATCGTTTTCAGTTCTGATTCTGTTATATGTTGATTATATTCAACTTTTTTTTAAAAAAAATAATTCAATATTTTATTACAGTTCCCTGAGTTTATTAAATTGTTCTTTTCACGGCTTTCTTGGCCTTCTACGGGGAATCCACCTACAGCACCAGCAAGGAATCTTGCAGGAAATATAACTTCCTACACAACTCGCCAAGTGGAGGCAAGTATTTTCTGAATCTTTTTATTTTTCCATTTGCTTACAACATATATTTTCTATGAATTAGAATGTATTTGTATTTCATACAGGCTGACAGCATGCATATTTGTAAGCTTTGTATACATGATGCATGTGACTGGAATCTTAAGTTGGAATTTGATCATGCAAGTTGGTGCTAAAAGTTTGCATGCAACTCTAACATTTCTTCTAAAGCATTTGCAAGTTGTATTTTGTGTTGCATACAAACTTTTACAGTGTTCAACTGCTCCATATTATCGCATGCTTATGATGTTTTAAGTTTTAATGTCATAATATTGCCTGATAAGCATCATTTTGTAAAAGTGTTTTTGCTCAATGGTTGGATTTTGATAGTATTCAATAATATTTGATAATATATTCTTGGTTCATCTATAAAGTTAATGAATTTTTTGAAAGGTGGAGAATATGAAAATATATTATGCTGGAAGCAATATAATATCCACTGCTCATGTTGCATATTGATATAGCTCAATCTAGTGGACCTTAATCTGAAACAAATATAATGAGGAATATACGTCTTTTGTTGGTCAAAGTCTAAATCTTCCATATATTCAGAGCAAAAATGACCGTACATTTATCATACTGTGTCTCTGACAGCCCTTTGGAATTCTGATACATTTGAAATGGGTATGACTGTAATTTGCTGCATCACTATAACTAATGAGGATTCATGGATTTCGTGGCCCATATAAGATATCTTAAAAGCATTCATAAACAAAGAACAAAAGTAATTAAAAAAAAAGCTATCTTAAAAGGAAGAGAAATATCAAATTCTAACATCTTCTGCAGGAGATTCGGGCATTTAAGCTGAAAGTCTGCATGAGAATCAGCACTAAAAGATGAGATTAATTCTTGTTGACTCCTTCCAAAATTTAACTTAATATTAGTGAAGATTAGGTAATAATAAAGCGCATATTTGGATGAACTTCTTGTATTAGTATAGGAGAATTCTGAGTTTGAGCTATCAAATCCATTAACAATGTCTTTTCTGGCAAGGGAAGAACCCAAAATATTGGGGACATTGAAGAAAAATAAAATCAATTATTTATGGTTTCACTGATAAGATCTGTGGGAAGATCTTTTCGTTAGCACTGTGGAAATAATTTTATTTGTTTGCAAAATGTGGGGGAAGAGCTTTAGGGGTAATCATAGTTTTTGCTTCTTTACTTTATAAAGGTATTTGAAAAGTTTATAACTGACTCCTTGTTAGAGGAATTGGGTGTGTGATGTTTGATTTCCTGGATGATAAAAGATTCAACTTCTGTGAAATAAGCAGAAATCTTCATCACAATCACTGATGTAATGTCCTATGTATCTTAATCACAAAGGGAGATTAAGGAATTTTCTCATTAGTAGAGAAGATAGACTCAAGGTCATCATTTAAATCCTTAACTTTCTTGAGTTGTTGGATCATCCTAGCAACGCTCTTGTCAGCTTTGAACAAGCTTTTTGCAAATTGTTCTCCTTTGTGAAATGCCAAAAGAAATGGCCTTTTATAGAGATGAATGATCTACGGGAATATTTTCTTCTTTATTTTATCTGCAGACTCCAGTAAGATAAGGTTGACCTGTTAAACTGATTACCTCAGCCATTATCTTAGCTGCTATTTTTACAACGAGGTCGTGGAAATCATTTTAGGGAACACTCTTTTGATCCAGGACAGAACTTTTGACCAAAATTTGGAATCAAGAACTAGGTTTAGTAGCCTTACTGTCTGTATGAAGATGGCATGCTTTTTGAGCACCCTTCTCCCGGTTATAGTTGAAGTTGATTGAGGCGATCCATTGCCAAGCTCGAGTTGGCTTGATCTGAAAATTCAGGGCTGGAGGCTTGGCTTGAGCTCAATTACTGTCATTTTTCATAGTCAAGCTTGGCTCGTAATTTACTTCAGTCGCTCAAGTTCGGCTCGGTAGGCTTGATAAGGTTCGTTAAAATTGTAAATATTAGTTATATATACATATCTGTTTAAAAATAAAATCTCGATAAGGCTCATGAGCCTTTTGAGTTGAGTATTAAAGTACTCGAACTTAGCCCAAGTTGCTACTTGAGTAGCTCAAGCTTGAGCTCATCTCGATAACAAAACTAGTCAGGCTCAATTACTCATTTAGTTGAGCCCAAGTAACTTGAATTCATTGACACCCCTAGTCCATATGATGAACTGATCTATGAATAGAAGATAATAGTCACTCATGCATATATATGAAGCTTGTTCATTTGTGTTGCTGTTACATATCAGATATTCTAGGGAGAGGGAAATAGAGCTCTATGGATCAGTCAAACTTTGGTTCTTTATTTAAGAATTTTCCACGCCTACAACCCTGCACCATTTATAGTCCAAACTTCAGTTTCCTAATTCAATTAAATTTCTATATTTCCTAAATCATTGATTACAAAATAATACTCTAAAATAGCTATTGCCTTATTTATACTTGATAGTAACGACTTCAAATAAATAATAAAAGATAAACACTAATTAATTAATGTAAGCCCATGATATTCCTGCCCCCTTAGTCAAAGAAAAGGAATAGTTGCAAACTGCTTTCTGGATGGTTTCCTGATTTTTTTTCCCCTTCATAAAGTTTCACTGCATTGGTTTTAACACATGTGAGCATTCAACTGGTGCAAAACTCAATTCTCAAAGTGTCTGTTGCCATTAGATTATGGCGCTTGAGTGCCATTCATAAGTATCTCTTACAAAGCATTTGATAACTTTCTGTGAGATGGTATTTGATTGACTAAAAGCTGCTTACGGTGCAGAAATGTTATTTCATTGTACATGTAGTGGGTCAGTTGTTTCTGTACATATTGATAAATTTTCTCTAATGTTGTTTGTTTGATGAGAAAGTTTGCTTGATACCACTGTCAGCAAAGTTGGAGAGACAGTGCCAGTGAATCATTGGCCCTGTGGGCCTTTTTCCTGTATTTAACTGAAGATTTTTTGACCAAATTGACTGACTACTGATATGAAGAATGTTCCTACTCTTGAAACTGATGCATGTGAAGTTTTCCTGTGCGCTACGTCAATTCTTTGATACATTCAGTTCTTCCAAATAATTTATTCTGTAAAAAGAAGTAATTAATTCTTTTGGTTTCAGAGAAGCTATCCATCTACTGCTTCACCTTCAGCTGTAGAGCCACCAGAGGACTCCATTGCTACCCTGGTGTCAATGGGCTTTGATCGGAACTCAGCCAGGCAGGCACTTGTGCATGCTAGAAATGACATCAATGCTGCCACAAACATTCTTCTTGAAGCACAGTCCCACTAATTCAACACAAGAATTGCCAGTTGAAAAGTGATGCCCAGATGCTATTTTATCGGTTTAAATGCTTGATCACACCAGATATCTACATTTTGATGATGGTCAGTCTGCTTGCCTCCTGGAATTCTATGGCAGGTGATGTTCTTTGAAGAGTACTATTTTCTCTTATTTTGTCCCCACTTGTTTCAGTTAGTAGCTAGTAGTTTGAGGTTAAGTAATCATACACCAATGCAACTGAAAACTAGGGAGTTTATAAAATCGTTTACCCCATGGATGCTCTCTAAAAATACAGGTGCATAAAGATGCAAGTTTTGCGTGTTGGGGCTTATGGTCGAAAAAGTTTGTAAAATTGTTTGATTTGAATGAAAAAGTTAGGCATCTTTCAATTCCTGCAAGTCTCTTTGCATTGGGAGTAGAAGAAAAGCCGATAATATATTATTGGTGAAATACCTTTATTTTTTTCAACTTCTCTGATTTTAAAAGGGGGGGGGGGAGGAATTGGGGAGCAGCTGGTGCGAAAGTATGTTTCATTGTACTCGGAGAATATGTTTCGATTGCATGTTTTGGAATGTAGGTTAACATCTTCAACTATTATTAAAACATACTATATTTTACTCGTTTTAAGGACCAGATCACTGGCTGTCATCTCCTTGTTGCTATGGATTTGTTAGACCTTAAATTCGAACTTCGCCTTTCTAAGACTGCTTACAATTTTCAATTGGAAACCAATGATAAAAACGGATTGGACTGATTGGTTCAATCAAGAACCGATAGGTCTGATGGGTCAATACAATTCATAAAATCAGAAATATGTTGAACTGTTACGAACTGAAAAAAGTAGAAGTCGAAAATCGGTTAAACCAGTAAAAACTCACTAAACCAGAAATTATAGTTCTTAGTGTTTTCGGCCTTCTTCTAGATCAACTGATTACAAATTTTAACCCAAAACATGATTGCCTTTAGCCCAACTAATTACAATTTTTATACGTTACTGTCTATAGCCCAGCCAATTACAACCAAAACATAAATGCACCTATCGTCCATGAACAGATGACCATTAGTCTATTACTTTTTCATTTTTTTTTTTTTAATTTATCTAATTGGTTTCATCAATCTGAATCAAACTTGGATTTTTCATTGTTTATTCGAACTCCAGTCTTCTTTCACTTGTAAAGCTATTCGACCTCACTAGTCTGCTTGCTTAGGACATCTCCATTTCCTTCTTTAATTTCTCTCTCTCTCCTTTCTATTATTCTTCTCCATTCCCCCCTTATGTTCACTCTCCTTTCTTTCTATACTCCTTCCTGGTTTTCCATTCCCCTTCTGTTTCTTTCTCTATTTCTCGTTCCTTACCTCTTTCTTTTCCTATTTCATGTTTTTCTCTCATGTTTTTTGCGTTTGAGTTGTTTGATACCCACTTAAAGAAAATATTAACTTCATGTTATGTTTGATACCAGAAAAATGAAGAACGTGAAGTAAAGGAGACTCATACCTCATGCTGAAGCCAATGCCCGAATTTCTAGTATTTTTGAACCAACCAGTTAAGCTAAAAACTAGAGGTCTGGCCGTTCGACCTCTTGTTTGATTTTTATTCTTTATTAGAAACTTCATGTATCTTTATCAAGTTTCTTAAGAAAGATCTTTTTAATTGTTGCAATCCGTCTCGGATATTGATTTACATAGTTAGGGATTCATGATTCTTTAAAAAATTCTCTAACAATAAAACTTTATAAAAAATGATTTAAATGCGAGAGAAATAAATAATTAGGAAAATTTCTTGAAGACTTAGGATACCATTTATGCAAATAACTCTATGGTCAATTGGAAATAAGTGGGAGGCAAACGAAAGAAACTAATAGTAGAACCCAAAGATATCAAGTTTTTTGCATTGCAGAATTATATTTATAATAGATGTCACACTCACTCTGTGAGTGAAGAAGGAAACATAAGTAAAACAAATGAGGAAGTTTTATTTAATGAAGTCTTTTTTTTTTTTTTTAAAAAAAAAAGAGATTCGTAATTTTTGTAAAAGGTAGTAGTTTTTTGAGAGATAAGTGAATGGCAGTTTTTCTAATAACGTTCTAGTGGGTAAAAGAGTGGAAGTAATTTTAACAAGTGAAAGGGTTTTTAAAAAATATGTTATATAAAATAATTAAAAGATATAAATTATTTAATTTATAAAAGATTTGATTTTTGGCCATTTCTTAATTGAGTTGGTATCATTTGACTTTGTGACACCAAACCAAAGTAAAATACATATTTTAGTAGGAAAATATAAACAAGCTACTCAACAAAATAAATTGATCGATTAATTAACCGAAAAAGTGTATAGTTAAAATTATAATAGTACTAAGAATAGGTCCTAATCTTTGTTTTAATCTTCTTTTATAGAAATGTGAGCTATAAAATGAGTCAAACTATTGGCCTTATCACATTCTGAAACTAAAATTTGTATATTGTCCATCATACCTCTAAAATCCTAGAAGGCAAAAGATTATATCACTTGCTAATTGAACCCCAAACAGAAGAGCTTTCATTTCAGCATGTAAGGGATCAAATATATGGAATATCTTAGATGTGACAACGAAAATAATAGATGCAGCTATATCATAAAATACTGTGCTTAAAACAATAAGATTCATTGCATAAAAACACTAGCATTAAGATTGATTTTGACGATAGAAAAAAGGCATTCCTTAAAATAACCGTTGTAGAGGGTATTTTGGTCACTATGGGAAGTGTTACCAACAAGTGAAACGCGATGTGTTGAGAGAAAGATTGGATAAGATCTTGAAGTATTGAACACAATGGCGGGAAGTGCTAGGTGTACGCAATATGAGAATGGTTTAGTAAAATTGATTATGGTGGAGAGAAATACTAAAAAATGAATTACAGATGGAGGAACTGCATAGAGGTTTAAAGAGAAAATTTGTCAAATGCCTGAAGGGAATCCGTATTCCCAATAAAGTTTGGCCTTATGCAAAAATAGCATTTAAAATTTGCGAAACAATAATAAATAGGTAGCGGAAACATTAAACACAAAACTAGATGAACTTCCCTATGGATCTTTAGCAGGGAAACTAACACTTAGCAAATTAAAACGGATTTCCTAGAATTAAGTTACACATTCGATGAGAAGTTTACCAAACTCTCAAATCTCATATCTAGAGTAAAATTCAATTCGAAAGATTCCCAAAGAGGGACGTTCATAGTGTCTGATCTGATCTACGAGATCACTAGGAAACACAATTGTCTTACATCCAAAGGTAATCCACACGGATGATAATGGGATCCTTCTCAAGGATCAACGGTTTTCTGGTGCTAGGCAGAGGACTCAACGAGTCTTAACTAGAAAATTACATTGATCTATTTCTTCCTGTACTTAATCTGAAAACAATTCTGGATAATGTTTTCTCCCAAAGATTGGAAGAATGGCACAAGGAAAAGGAAGAATAGGTGGCGGCAATGGGGAATTTTCTTCCTTTTAGGGTATGGCTATTGGGAGGACTTGAGAGAACAATTTTGCTCAAAATTAAAGTCCCTTCAAAAGTGTTTTTCTGATTCCACCAAAATGCTGAGTGTTCTCTACTTTTCCTTCAGCTGAATTTAGAGAGAGTTGTGAGAAAAAATAAACTCATTGTATGGGTGAAACTTTTTCATCCTAAATAAGTTAATTTTGATTCCAACTCCTCTCACTATGGTGGCCGAACATAGCACACAAAATCCCATGGAATTCGGCCAAGGCACTATGTATCTAGACATGATTCTAGCTTTGTACACTATAGATTGTTTACCTAGATTAGGTTTCTTTAGAGATATGATTCACTAATCAAACTTTTTTATTATTTAATTATCACATAATTAAATTAAGATAAATAAATAGAAATCCACTTTAGCCAATTAAATATCCTTTTATGAATTTTATCTAAATTAAATCCATAAATTAAATTAAAACAATTTTAATTTAATAATAATCTTATTAATATTAATTATGTAAATAATTAATATTTTGATGAGATTATCTAAGGAATTTCGGCTAAGACATTAACCACCTTGTAATGTTAATGTAGACATTATCCATATAGACATAATATGTCTAAATTTAGACATTATCAAGATGATGCAATCTTATCTACTATGTCTTAAAAAAAAAAACAAAATTTTAGATTTCTCAAAATCTAAATTTTTGTCTGAAATCAATTCTTAATTGAACTTTTCTATTAAGTCCTCCATTTAATCATTTTGTATTTAATTAAGTCAAACTTAATTAAATCCTAATTTTAATCTGACAATATCATCCTATTGTGCATGGTCCACTAGATTCCTAATATGTTGGCAATAAACATAATTAATCTTATTGATTGCGTTCATAGATCAACAGCGGGATCTAGCAACCTATTATGACCATCCAAATGTTGAAGAATCGATGTGACCTCATCAGAACTTTTCAGTAACTAGCCTATCAGTGTAATACAGTCTTTTCACCATATATCCTGGAATGAGCATGAGCATGGTACAATGTTTACTCATGCTTCAAACAATGTTAATTCTTTCAACTCAAGGTTAATGATAATGAATCTTCGAAGAACAATTCCTCATAATTCACTATGCTTTGGCTAGAGACTTAATCTGATTAACCATAGTCAGGATCATTTGAGATGCGTTTCTAATATTAGTCCAAGTGGTGACTTCTCTCTAGATCACTCATCCATATACCATATGGTTTATGCCATACCCAATACCACCCTTCTTGGTATCCATTTATTGATTCGTAATGGATCAAAGTATAACACTCCCTATATGAGATGACCTGTTATCATATGTCTAAGCACTATTTACATAAATGGCACATGAGAACATATTCCATAGATACTTAAGTGACTAATACCAAATGGAGTTCTCATACAAGCCATGTTCAGTCAACTTGTTTCCATAAAACAAACACCCATATGCTATCCGCAAGTATCCCATATACTTCAACTTCTATAAGATCAAAGAGTTGCATGCATCCAATGCATGAAGGCTTAGCATTGCTAGTCTTTGTGCATTGTCAATGCCCTGTCTTAGCAATATGATGACTAGGAATAATTTTAGAAACATGGCTTTGATGCAAAGATCTCATCGTCATAATGGTTTATTGTCTTTGCAAAGCCATTGTGTTTCAAGGGCTTTATCCAGTTAGTGTTTGCATGATAGCCAATCATGCCACTAACATGAAAGAAAAACTTTGTCGTTATAACATAATAACATGTATGCAGTTAATCAACTATATATCCCATGTCCTAATCTGATTGGTTCAAGGGCATACACCAATATCTCCCACTTACGCTTAAAATAATTGGATTGTTCTCAATGTATCTTATTAGGAAATATGTTAATTCACAATTAATATTCTCTATAATTGAGTCATGAAACTTTTGGGATCTTAATGAGAACTTGATTCCAATCATATGGCTCAGTCGTCTTACAACTATTGGAATCAATTTAATTAGCTAGGTAGTTAAAGATCCAAAACTAATCGCTTTTGCAAGCTTATAATGAAATGTTTTGTTTTATGTCTCATGGATATAAATATGTAATCTCTCTAGTTTAGAACATTTCTAAATTTACATTCAAGTGTTAATGACTTTTGTCATTTTTATTATGATTGTTAACTTTTTAATAATTATAATGTGCTCCCACTACATCTTACACATGTAAGATTTCTTATAGGGAATCTAATTCAAAACTCTTTTTAAATTAAAATTGATTTAGGCCTTAGCATATTTGATATATGTTTATTTGATATAAACAATGGACAAAGTTTGTAGAATAAATCTACTATGATTTTTTAAATGAAGATTTAAAAGGTATGGTATCCTTATGCCACCAAAATCATATGTATATTCATAACATACTCCCTAAAAATATCTTCCTACTTCGGCCCATGATTATCAAAAACAGAACATCTAAATGTTCAATAATAAATCATAAAAGTTTCATAAAGTTTCCTATATGGATTAGGCAGCCTGACTTGTATCAATTGGTTGCTTCCTCCATGTTAGTCTATCGTTATTTCTCTATATTATTGCAAGTTTATGTATGAGAACAGAGAGACCATGACATAGAACAAATTGTATGTTTTGCCGAAATAAATCATAAAAATGTTTCACAAACATAAAAAAGGCAAGCTTTGATCAATATCTATAAGATTGTCATTCTCATGGTATTTTTTCACTACTCCTTTCATTTGGATCTTACAATATGTCACACATTATTTAAGTGCCAACCTCTAGGTATTTTATACTGAGAGAAGTGAATAAATACCAAAACATGTCTGTCTATGAAACTTCTGTAAACTTCCTACTTTGACAATATCAAAGTATTCATTGTAATCTCTACTCTATTAATCGAGCTTTCCATAAGTATGGCATGCATGTTTATTATGTGATTTGTCTCTCTTCATAAGAAAGTATAACAAAATACTCCATGACACATTTAATGTGCTTAAATCTTGAAATACATCTTATCACATGAGGCCTGACTAGGCTACCTTCTGATATCTTACTTAGGAACAATTTCTTAAGGATGTTGAGCTTCTTATCATGACTATTCTTATTGAACTATTTAATAAAGCTTCAAATGATTTCAAGAGCGTTAACTGCTACTTGCTTCCTTCGGAGTTTAGGTGTCTTGTTAGTCATTATCACAATATGGCTAGATCAAGGTTATCTCTATGAACTTGATAAGCTATCCCTAACCTAGTGGGCTTTTCTTGGATATGCCATTGATGTTTGTATTAAGACAATCTTAATACTGTGAGACTAGATAATGGAATTTGGCTTATTAATTTATTAACAAATTTGTAGTCAATTTTACTTCTTTATATGAATTCAAAACATAAATAGTGTCAATTATGTCCATTAGGTAATCATTAAGTTAAGTTTTAATGCATTAATGATTATGCACATCATTTTTACGTAATAGTAACCTTCAACTATAATACGAGAAGTTTAACTTTTGAATCTTCTTAATGAGTTAGGCACCTTTTTCATTCTTATATAACCTTGAGTGACTCAACAAATTATGCAAAAACTAATTAAGAAGGTAAGTTAGTTTACCAATTATGTCTCTATGCAACTTTTAGATCAGTTAGTTGGTAACTCTTACCTAAATGCATCATATGTATCTCTCCTAACCATCGCTTTTAGAGCCAAGGAGTCAAGTTTATAAGAATCCAAATAATATAGCCTTAATGGAGTAAGACCCATTAATTATAACTCAAGCCGTTTGAGCATAAGAGACCTTGAGTGACTCAATAAATCCCTGCAGTCAAAACTTGGATATCTTGTTATAATTAATAGAAGGCGTCTTATCATGCTTAGGCATATACTAATTATTTTATAAGGCATTTCTTAATTAATTATGTCTCGTTGATTTGAATTGGATCACATTGCATTCGCATTTATTTTAGGCACATACATATCACATATATATTAATAAAAAATCAAATAATGCATTCCTACATGGATGATTATGGACTTTTGTCTAAGTCTCGTTTCCATAAGCCATTTGGAAACTAGTTGGTCAAAACCCTAGGATACCTTACCAAGTTTTCACAAGCCTTGATAGTATTCTCCTTGGACAATTCTTCATGGTGCCATCTTTTATTTACATTTTGGAAAAAAAAATTTCCTAAACGATCTAATTCTAAATCTAAAACTATGTAACTTTTACATATCTTTGGAAGAAACCTCACGTTACATTTGAAGGGAGTTAGGAGAAGAGAGAATTTTACAACTCCATAATGAAATAGAGATAAGGGATGGTTCACAGAACCTATTTAAAATATAAATACCATAAAGAAAGATTCAAACATACATTCACCTAGTCATACTAAGATCTAAGTCTATAACCATCCATCAGGCTTTAACAATTTATAGCATAATATTGTCAACTAATACACATGGTAATCATATGCATTCAATATATAGATGTATTTATCTCTCGAGTATCTTGCTTGATTTCTCCAATAATTTCTTCCAAAGCGTTGACACACGCTTTTAAGGGGTTTGCGATGCTCTGACCCCATTTAGCCTTTATAGATAATGATACATCTTTGAGGTATCCTTTTTAGCTTTAAGAAAATTAATAACTGCTCTTACTGCTATTGTGAGCTGTTCTTTCAATTCTTGAACATCATGCCCCAATTCTGCTTGGATGTGTTTTAAAGTGTTGGCCCTCGCTTCAGACCAATTCCAATTTTTATGGCTTTTTCATTGCAAACAATAAATGCGTTTAGCCCTATGAGATGATTTATGGATGAACATACTAAGAAATGATGAATAACAAATTAAAGATATGAAATGTCTGTAGACACCTAATTTCGTCCGGGTCTCTTTTTCAATAATCCTAAATATTCGAGATTGAGAACTTAATGGCCATCCTCATTGGGAAAGATCTTTTTCAGATGAAGAAGACATTTTCAAGACCTTTTCAGTCATAATTTAAATAGTCATAAGTTCACATGACAAAAAAGTCATATTTTGATCTCTAATTTCAGATATACAAGAAGAATATTTAAGAAAAAATTATTTTCAATAGTTTCTTTTCAAATTTTGAAAATCCATCATTGCGAATTATATCATAGTCGAAATTTTCATTTTTAGGAATTTTTTGAGATTTTTTCGTTAAATTTGGGAAATTGACCTTCGTGTATTTTTTTCGATACATATGTGGTATTTATACTGATATGCACTCCGAAAAATTAAAAATATTCAACAAAAAATTTGTGTTGGCATTTTATATCACAAGGTGTTAAGTTGCTCATTTTTGTAATTAATTTTAAATTTTTTTACAATATTAGTAGTATTATACTCGTGAAAATTTTTCAAATAAAACTATTTTAGATTCTAGATTTTCATCTTTATCGTTTTGTAAATTAATATTTTGGATAATATGTTCTACTTAATTCATTTTATATAAGTTTTAATGCATTTTTTTAAATTTTCACGATTTTAGAATATAAATTTTCCTTTATCTGCAAAAGTCTTGGTGGAATTCTCTCAAGTTTTGAATTTTAAAAATTTTTAAATATTCATATTCAACTACCAGTAAATCAGTTTTTTAAAATTCATTTATTTGTAATGAATTTTAAAATTTTGTTCGTTTCAAAAATATAGAGTTTTTTACTCTATGTATTTTTTGGGAAGATTTTTTTAA
The DNA here is from genome assembly GCA_038382065.1 of Adansonia grandidieri. Taxonomy (NCBI): domain Eukaryota; kingdom Viridiplantae; phylum Streptophyta; class Magnoliopsida; order Malvales; family Malvaceae; genus Adansonia; species Adansonia grandidieri. Next base: position 283,807 of record JBBYHK010000007.1, on the reverse strand, counting down.
GTTTATATATATTTTTTTAAATTATTCAAATATTATTATCTAATTCATATTAAATCAATTTTACAAAACTTATTTCATAAATTTTGTATCTTTTTTCAAAATTTTCTGCTTTCAATATATGAAGTTTTTTATTTTGTAAACTTTTTAGGGGATTTTTCCAAGTTTACAATTTTTAAAATTCTTTAAATATCTTCATTAAATTCATATTAAATAAGTTTTGAAAATTTTATTTTATTTTATAAGTTTTGCACTTTTTTAGAATTTCTCCTATTTCTAATATACGGAGTTTTTTACTTCATAAATATTTTTGATGGGATTTTTTTGAGTTTATAATTTTTAAAATTCTTCAAATATTATTATTTAATTCATATTAAACTAGTTTTGAGAAACTCATTTTATTTTATTTTATGTTATTTTATTTTATTTTCATTTTTCATAATTTGCTGATTTTTAAATTCGGGTTTTTAACTCTGTAAATTTTTCTTTTAAGATTTTTTCGAGTTTATAATTTTTAAAATTTTTAAAATATTATTATTTATTCATATTAAATCAGTTTGTAAATATTCAATTTATTTTATAAGTTTGCATTTTTTATATAATAATTTTTCCCCTTTAAGGTTTTTTTCTCATAAAATTTTATGAGTTTGTTGTTTTTAATGTTTTCTTTTTGAAAATAAAAAATATTTTTATTATTAGAATAAATTAAATTTGATCACATAAAATTTTATTTTAAATACACAATTTTTAATTTTTACAATTTAGTCTTTCTAATTATTTTTTACGGTATAATTTTATAAATATTACAAATATCTAACAAATCTCTAGAAATAGATGATGTCATGGATGACACAAGCAACAAAATGACAAAAATAATAAATTTACATCAAATCACTTTCAATCTAAATCAAATCAATTAAAAAAGTTAATTATTACTTAAATAGAAATTTTGAAAAAAAAAAAAAAGAAAAAGATAAAAGGCTAACGGCCAAGAAGGCCTGGGGACCTTCTTGCCGCCCCTCCCATCTTGAAAAACCATGGGACAAATTCTCCTAGGTTGCTAAGGATTTTCATGGCCAAATTTAGCCATTTTTCTTAAAATTTCTAATGAATTTTTAGGTTTTCAAGCCATTCAAGGTAGCTTCATGCAGAAATCTGTGAGTTTTGCTTATTTCCATCATTTTTCTTCTTTTTTGTTTGTCAAAAACATGTAAAAGCTCATGGATTTCATTCATGTTGAAAGGCTATACATGTTGGCAATGATTTATTTTTTATATATTTGTTGTTAGTTTTTGTTTTTTTATTAGTGGTTCCTTGATTTTTTTTTATATTTTTTTTGTTGTTGTGATCTTGATTTTGTTTGTATAGGTGTGTTTATAATGTTCTTTTCTTGAAGTTTGTATGATAAAATGTTATTAAATACTTTTTGTATATTTACTTTTATGATTTTATTTTTATTTAAGCTTGGTAGTAATTATCTTTGTTCATTTTCATTATTTTACATATTTAGTTTTCATGTTTCTTGGTTGGGCCGAATATGTAGGTTGTTTTGATGATGATTTTGTGCCTATTTGTGATCATGTTATTTTTTTTTCTATTTTTTACGTTATTTTGCAATATTAATAAACATAGGTACTAAATTTCAAAATGTGTAAAATTCTTTTAGGCTATTTTTGGGCTTGGTCGAAAGTTTAATAAGCCATGTGTTTCTAAACATATTTTAGGTATTTTTCACACTTTAGGGGTCATTTTATAATTTTGTAAAGTTTAGGGACTAGTTTGTAAAAATTTATTTATCGTCAATCATAGGAATGTTTTCCATGATCTACATGCTGATTTTTACATGATTAATCATATTTTGTGATGATTTTTATTTTTTTATGTAGGAACTTAAATATAAATTGTGAAAAGTTTATGGACTAAATAGCAAATTATAATATTTTAGGGTAAAATGGTTATTTTTGTGACTTTTAAATATTTCTATTATTCCTATGGCCTTCTGTAAGGGTTTAGAAATCTTTAGAACTTTTCATATTCTCTTGATTTTTTATAGGATAAGAAATGAAATTTTCAAAGTTTAGGGGTTTAATTGTAATTTTTGCATTTTAAGTCAATTCTAGAATTTTGATTTGCCTATTTAGGGTAAATCCATCATTTTATGATTATTTTAGTGTCCATTAGGGTGTCGGGATACTTTCACATCAAAGGTATACCCTAAAGGCAATTTGGTAGTTTTACCTAACACCAAGTCCTAGATAGTAACTGGGATGCTTTTATGCCAAAGGTGAATATTTAGGATTAGTTTAGCCTTCTAAGAACATTTTAGTGTCCTTTAAGGTTATCGAGATACTTTTACGTCGAAGGTATACCTTAGGGGTATTTTAGTAATTTTTCTCATCGAAATGCTTTTACCCCAAAGGTGTTAGGATTGGTCTAGCTTTCTAAGATTATTATAAAGTCTATTAGGGTTACCAGGATACTTTCACATCGAAGGTATACCTTAGAGGCATTTTATAATTTTTCTTATCGAGATGCTTTTATGCCAAAGGTGAATACTTAGGATTGGTTTAGCCTTTTAAAGTCATTTTAGTGTCTGTTAAGGTTACCGAGATACTTTCGCATCGAAGGTATACCTTAGGAGCATTTTGGTAATTTTTTTCACCAGGATGCTTTTATGCCGAAGGTGAATATTTAGGATAGAATTATCATTTCTCATTATCTTAGTGCCCTTTGGGTTACCAAAATATTTATAGGTCGAAGGTATATCTTATGGGGCATTTTAGTAATTTTGTTTAAAATCGAGTCCTAGGTAGTCAGTGGGATGCCTTAGGCCAAAGGTGCATATTTAGGATAGGTTTACCCTTTTATTATCATTTTCAAGTCCTTAAGATAATCGGGGTATTTTTATGTCAAAGGTATACATGAGGGGTATTTTTGTAATTTTGTATTAGAATCAAGTCCTATGTGATTACTAGGATACTTTTATGTTGAAAGTACATATTAGGGTTAGGTTTATCATTTTAGACCACTTTAAAGTCTTGGGTTATTTTATTAATATTTTAACAAAATCGGATATTTTTCTAAATTAAGGCAATGTCTCCAATGTTGAAATAGTATGTGAAATTCTTACCAAAACATGCAAAGGGTGCTATGGACTATTTTAATAACGGGATATCCTATTCAAATTGATTTTTCGATGTTATAACCTATTTCTAATAAAATCGATCTAAGATTTATCTTTAGGCCTTTAAATTAGTCTTTGGATTTTCAAACGCATATTGGGCTTTAAATTGAACAACTTTGTGCTCTTCAATATAGACAAGTAGAATGTTATTTCTTGTGTTGAGCTAGGGAACACCTAGAAGCTTTCTTCCGGCTTTTTTACATAAATAATCATAAATTTTTTTCATTTCTCATTAAACATCATTTTTAAATTATTTAACAGAATGTGCTATTTTTAAGTTATGTTGGGAACTTGCCAAGAAAAAAGGCAAGGAATGACTAAAGATAGGAACTCACCATCTGAAGCGGCTGAGTTCCTATCTTTTAATTCCTTATCAATTGAGAACTCACCCCTTGTGGGGGTAAGTTCTTAACATAAGTACACCCTCAATTTTTTGTTAATTGTAGGTAAATAAAATATAATACAATTTTTGGCTTTTAAATAAATATTATAGATTTTTAATTTTTAATATGATAATAATAATTTATGCTAATGATTTAAGATTATTGCGAGTTAAAAATATGTTGTGTGAATATATTGCATTCACTTTGAATATACCAGCATTTAAAAATTGAATATAAATATTTAAACAATTTTGATTTACATATAAGTACTAAATTTTACATTAACATATCTTATGAGCATTATCGTTGATGACAACTCTCTCCCGAAGTGCTAGATGTAAAAACATTTGTTACGGCTGTAGCCCTTATTCCTGCATAATTTGCAACGTTTTGGTTACCGTCTCACCCTAAGGTCCATTTCATTATGAAAATGACGTGATTTTGGCTGACCTTTTAGATCTCTTTAAATTTCTAGATTAGGACATTGTTGTGTACCATTATATTTTGGCCAATAATCTTCATGCCTGACGGGTTGAAACTCATGTCGATAGGCACTGGATATAGTCTCCAGTCTATAAACATTATCCACATATAGCATGCAATCTATGTGGAGATAAGCACAAGTAGCAAGCCCATGCAAACAGGGGTACTTTTATGCGTGAAACTTCCCATACTCACACCACCTATCATTAAGATTGACATTGTAGTTCGAAGCTACAACTCCCTCCTGTGGGTTTTCTAACTCTTCAATCAGAAAAAGATTGATTTTCTCATGTAAACCCATGAACAAGGTGGCAGTTAGGTTTCCTTCAATTTTCTCGCATGGCATCAGTAACTATTTTGCAGTATGTGTGGCCTGCCTCTATCATTGCTATCTGCTTGTTCCCTACCTTAACAAATAGTTTAGCCAACCTAAAATACGTTGCTTGGACTACAGCAATTATAAGAAGATGACAAGTTCCCTTTAACACTAACTTTATTCATTTAGCTAGGTTCGTTGTCATATGTCCATAGCATCTTCCATCATCATATGATTGAGCCCACTTCTCCCTCGAGATCTTATCAATTCAATCGATCGCTTCTGTATTTTTTGCACAAAGATTCATAATACCACTAAAAATGAGGTTGCCTCAACTCGTATATTGTGAAAATTATATGTAAAAGTATGGAATTATTAATAACTTGTTAATAAAAATGAAAATTGAGAGGGTTGTGAAAGATTAAATAACCATAAATGCAAATACATACCCATGTTAACAATATGTTGATGCAAGTCCTTATTATTAAATATCCTCATGAAATTAGCTACAATATGTCGCATATAATACACAGAATATGCATGTGCAGGTTTCTATGAACTACCTGAGTCTCTGATGACAGATTTGATGGATTCATGTTGATAAAAAAATCAATCAGATGTCAGGTTGCATAACAACATATCTACGTAAATTGTAGAGAAAAAAGGACCATGCCTTTTTTATCTCACCCTCCACAATTTCAAAGACAATTGGTAAAATGTCTCGATTGATGTCTCGATTGCCATCTTCTGCAACAGCTAACAACAATGTTCCTTGGTGTTTTACATATAAGCCTGTACCATCTATTTGCACAACAGGCTTACAAAAGAGAAAGCTTTCAATCCAAGACTTGAATGTCCAAAAAAGTCGATTGAAAATTCATTTATCTTGAACCATTAATTGACCATTGTATGCTTTTAAGGTTTGTGATTCCACTATTATGCCAGGAACAAAATGTTACATTGCACCTAACTATTTTGGCAGATCATTGTAAGATTTATCCCAATCGCCAAACAGTCAAACAATTGCCTTTTACTTTACTGCCCATGCTTTCTTGTAGGAGGTCCATACCTATTCTGTATCTCCATAACCAAAATTGAAACGAAAATGGCTAGATTTGCTTGGACCAAAGATAAAATGCATTAAAAAATCATGTTAAAATCTAATTTCACGTGATCTTGTGAAATTAGTCTAGATGCACAAGTATGAGATACATTGTATTTTCTAATCTCCCAAACTTGCTTTTTTTTCTACAGTGTTGCCTTGATACTTTAGTTGCACCTCGGGCCATACATTATACACTTACTATGATATTTGGTTGGCATACATTTGACAACTCTATAATCTACAGAGTTTTGGATATTGTAATGCTTCATAGCTAAAAGCATCGCCTCTTTCATAGCAAATTGCATCCTAACATAGAGATCACCAGTAGATGGATTTTAGGTTGACAACATACCTGATGTATGAGCATATTCTGAAAATTTTTCCATGTGCATTGCATCCAAATCAAAGGTGTGCATATGTGATGCAGGCTTAAACTAATAAAAAGGACCACTACCTCCACTAATAGATGACAAATGATTAACGTTGATATCAACTGCGACATCTGGGCCAGAATCATTGTTGTCATCACTCTTATCAAATTCAGCATAATCTTCTGGCTCACTAAAGTCTCTAACATATTCACCATGGGTCTAGATGACTGATCAGGATCAAAATCAGCATTAAATGAACTTGGTTCTCCATTTTCCATTTCAACACCTTTAATTAGAAACTTTGTCATCGTGGAGGTGTATGGTGCATCATCTATCACTGTTGGTGGCACAGATGAATAATGAAAAGATTCAATGAAATTATTCATCAATAACTGTGCACCTAGAAGAGGTTGACATATGGGATTGTCAAATGGCCATGACATTTGTGTGAGTATGTTGCATGCAGCATAGATATTTGAAGGCCCACAAGTATCATTAACATCCTCTAGCTCAACATATAACTCAATTATGCTGACATTAGAAAATTATTGATAGGCATCAAACATGGATCTCACATCATCGTCGTTTTCAATTGGGAAACTCCTATATCGGACACATCCTTCTCCTATAGAAATAGGAAGCCTATACTTGATCTTTGATATTCTTCTTTCGTTCCTAACTTAGATTTTTGTATTAATTTTGGCTTTCAATTTCTCTATTGTGATGTCTTCCTCAACACTAATACTTTTCGGATGATCACTTTAAAAGGTAACACCTTCTTCATTGTTGAAAATTTGTCCATTAAAGTAAACAAGTGCGACAAATCTATTGCTCATGTTGTTTAATTAACCTATAAACAAATGCTATTTTCATCAAATACCATTCAGATTATCACATAAAAACATCAAATATAAATTTGTTTACAAGGGTTTAACATATTATAAGTAGAAATAAATACCTACAATTGACTCTGAAAATGCAAATAGGTATCAAACAAAGAATTGACATTATTCACGTTTAGCTGAAAACAACAAAGGCTAGAATGAAGAAGCATTGTCAATAAACTCTGCAAATAAATCTAGCAAAAATTGGAAAGAAAATGACAATGAAAATAATTGAAAATGAGAATAATGAACTTAGTATTTATAATGGAGTAAAAAATATATATAAGCATTAGTTTTACACTTTTTTTTTACACTCTGTCATGTCATAATCAAATTTGTTAAGGTTCACTGGTGTTTGGGGGATTGATTGTTGCATCCCAAGTTGGCATAAGACCCTATCCACCTGGTGCCATTCCATAACTTAAAAGCATATCAAAGCCATATTTGCAAGCCAGATGTGGTTATTTCTGTACGCTTCTATTAGGAAGCATGCCATTATCTTATTAGAACGATATGACACCTATAAAAATCATTAATTTATATAGAAATTATTACTGAACAATATAACATCCATTGGGTTAAAAACGCACATACTTTAATCAACTACAGCAGCCATAAACAACCAGCTATGTTATGGGTGCATTTAGTTGTGGTCCGACAGAATTCCCTATATAAGAATCCTAAGCAAGCTGAACCCCAACTATAATTTTTAGCCTCCTTAAAATCTCATAAAATTGGAAGATACATTAAATATACCGGATTGTTAGATTTATTGGGCATTAACATTCCTCCAATTAAGCGTAAAATATATGTTCTAGCAGCAAATTGCCTATCTCATATTGTTAGATTTTGCGGGAGCGAGCGAAAGTTGTTTCTAACCAAATTATTTTAAGTCCTAAGCCTTCTAAACAGTTAACTGGAGGGATCTCACTCGATAATTCAATGTATACCTCACCACATTCCAAAAAGCCCCTCCCTATTAATACCTCACCATCAATTGGTAGTCCCCATTGAAATGCAACATCTTCTGGGGTGATCGTGCATTCACTTTGTGAAAGATGAAATGTTTGTGTCTTGGGCCTCCATCATTCAATCTAGGCTCATATTATGGGGTTCTAATTAAAGCTGCATGGTAAAATTTAAATGACCATAGATAATCTATGATATACGCATCTGGTTTTTCCAAAACAAATTTATGTAGTCTTAACTCACAATTATAATCCTGTTTAAAAAGTTATTAATCTATTAGTTATAAAATTCTAAATTCATAATATACAAAAATTTGATTGATAAAATTTTAGTTCCTCGGATAATACCCTTGATGAATTTCTTATAATCTCAACAATGATGATGATGATGATAAAGTCATTATATTAATCGAAAATGTGCCTATAAGAAGAATTGAAAATTTTTAACATTAAAATAACTGAATTTACCAAACTAAATCAACTTTTTGTAATAAAAAAATCTTAATTATAACATAAATAAATTTCATCGTGATAATAATTGATAAAGTACATTGTAATAAAATTTAAAGTTAAATATTATAGTCTTTTCCTATTAATTATATGATTATATTTTATTTTTCTCCTTTTGAATTTTGGACAGCATTTTCAGTTTTTCATTTCCACTTTCTTTGTTTTCTCTCTCTCTTTAGTTTACACTCATTGCTCTGTTAATCTTTTATTTATTTCTAAAGAAGGATTTTATTTTTTTATTCGTTCAATGTTTAATGATTTTGTTATTAAAACAAAAGGTGATATTTTAATAATAATAATAGTCACTTGTCGGAACATGCAAATATCTACGTATATGGAGTAGTAAAGTTCTCATGACATGATGCAGTTATCCGATAATTTTTTTCTTCGAAGAGGATGAAAATCATACCTTAATCTTTCAAACAAATTTCAACTGCGAAAAAAATAACTTAATTACAATTAAACTAAATTTAATCATAATAATAAATTACAAAGTTAATTTTTAGATTATTTTATTAAAAAGCTTAAATCATACCTTAATCAGCAACAATAAATTTCAACTTCTACAAAAAAAAATTAGTTCCAACAAAATTAAATTTAATTATAATGATAATAAATTACAAAGCTAATTATATTTTAATATTACAATAACACTTCGACAAGTATAAATAAAACATATCTTAAAAAATTTATATGAAAATTCTTCTAAATATAAATATGCAAACTTCAAAATTTTCTTTAATTCTCTTTTTCTTTGATATGGAGGAAAGAACTTCGAAGACTCTATTTATATAGAGTTCGAAGCTCTTCCTTCTCCCTTTTCCCCTTAATGAATTTACCGTGACCCCTTATTTTACTTTCTATCAGGGTCATGGACCTTGCAAAAAAAATTGGTAGGGTCATGACCTTGCCTGGCATTGCCCCTTAACTCGCCCCCAAACGAGGTGAGTTCCTAGTGCAGGTTTAAATTATTGAGAACGCGCCCCAATCCAAAAATTTGAACCCATTTAGAAATGTAAAGTCCTAAAACCCAATATGGATCCAATATATAATTCAAAGCTCAAAAGTAATTACAAGTTATAAAATTAAAACAAATAAATACTTAATGTTATAATATTATTTTTATTAACATAATGTTTTTTTTTTAAAAAATTATACTTACTTTAGGCTCATTTTAGATTAATTACTCAGATCATTTCAGGTTTATGTCATTTCAAATTTAGGCCATTCTGAGTTATTTTAGATTTAGGTTAGTTGTTCGGATCATTTCAGTTCTAGTCATTTCAAATTTAAGCCATTTTGGACATTCTAAATTCAAATCATTTTCAGGTTTGGGTTTGAGTAGGCTGATCTGATTTTTGGGTTTGGATCAAATTTGATAGGTCTAATTCCAAGAGCGATGGTTATACATTCAATAGTTGACTTTTCATGAATATTTATTCCGAGAGTAATAATTCTTCATTCAATAGTTAACTTTTAATGAAAATGTGTTTTTAACATGTGTTAGTGCCTAAAAATACTTTCATTTATACTAAATTTAAAAAGCTTTACATTCAATTACTCATTCTCTCGCACTCTCAAATTTAGTTTTGGTTTAAGCGTGTACAAAAAAATTTTGAAGTACATTATATCTTGGACAATAATGTTTCCAAAAGTTCGTTCAGACCTAAGTAAAAAAACTGTTATTCTTAACATAGCTCTTTGAAAATGACCTGCCAGAACATTTCTTCATTTCTTCTTAGTTTCCTCACTCAATTGCATTAGTCTATTTTACCTTACTCAACGCTGACTTCATCATAGAACAATCATAATACCATATCTCCCTCGGGAAGGCAAAAATATTGAGAGCAATATTTATATACAATTAAGAAGAAAATTATTCAATACATTATGGTAAAATTTAAAAACTCTACTATGGAGGTTAGAAATTAACAATTCTTTAAGATATATTTTAAAAATATTAAAAAAAAACTGATGCAATAAAAAAAATCAATAGATAATCTTTTAACTCTACACTCACTGCGTCAACCAATCTCGGTTGTATGAAATAATATCCATATATATGCTATTGTCGTTGTACATTGAGAGTCAAAATAATGCAATAGGTAAGGAAAATAAGGAAGAAAGAAGATGAGGTAGGGAAGTCACTTGCGGTAAGGGTTTTTTTCTTTTTTTCTTTGGTATAATAGTTTTTCTATTATGGTGCAAGTGAACTCTTAAAAATGTTATCCCCATAATACAACGCACACGCACACTTAAAAAAATAAAATCGCACTTGAAATTCTGGAAAAGATACGAACCATGAACCAAAAGAAACTGAGAAGAAGATAAATGAATCTTTAAAAGAATTAGATGCAATATTATATAAGGTTGTGTTAAATGAACAATGAAGCAAGTAAAAACCCCAGCCACTGTTTAATACACTCTTTCATGATAAGACAATCTTTAATGAAGAATTACAACATTTGGATTGAAAGAATATGTCCAACTGACTAATTTTTGAATTGTCAGATCAAATACTCGAATAGTCAAACGTATTCAAATTTCTCAAGCTAACATTTTACAATGCACAAAATCTTATTGGATATTCAAATCGCTTCTTCAGGATATTCTAATCGCTGTGCAAATTTGTAATAGATTGCATTTTTAGTTCACCATTCAAATCATCTTTGAAGAGATTCGAATCCTCTTACTTATTTTCATTCTAAGCTTATTAATTACTTTCCAACCTCATTTTCCAACACATGCAAAATGCAAACTACATGATTTCAACTTTTTCCTCATCATTCAAAACATCTTATACTATTATTATTATTTCGGATAAGCAAATGGAAAATTATTAGATACACTGGCATAGAAGTTTTTTTTTTTTTATCTTTATAAGCGATTGTTAAAAAACTGTCATATGTCCTTAATGTATATTTAAGAAAAATAAATAAGACAGTAATGATTTTCTTATGAACTTAAAAATCTCCACTGCCAGTACTTGATGATAATCCTTATATATATATATATATATATATATGTATATTTGTGCTAGTGTGTGTATATTTATTATCAGATCGGCATAGAAAGAGTACTTTCATTTCCCAATAGAAAAAGACAAATCATGAGAGCCAAATTGTCTAAGTGTGCACGCATAATACAACAATAAAAACAGAAAGGTGAACTGAACCAGCACAGCATTGGTTAATGGAGTGAGTGAAACAAGCAGCAAGGCATTAACTGATGTAAATCTTAAGACTCGGACTGCTATTAAATGTGGTAACCAACTAGGAAAAAACATCTTGGTACATAAGGGATTAACCCATCAACCAGGAAAAAAAAAAAGTCAACTTAAAATGTGTTTGCTAACAGCCTTGCACTACATATATGCGGCGACCCACCCTCATCTGTACAATCCTCTAGGTTTTACGGACGCCAATCATTTGATACTAAAATGGACAAGGAAAAAAGGCACATGGGTAGGGGTAGAGTACCTGACAAAACAAAGAGATCCCAAAAACAGGAACATAAATAAAAGACATGAGAAGATGATGCGAATTGCTTCATCAGCAAGGCATGTCAGATTGATTTATAGTGTTGACTTGCCCGCTTCACTTTTTTTCACGATCTAGATGTGACACTAGCTTTGTTCAGCCTAGGCTAGCTCGCTCCCAAATTATGCATGCATTTGTTTCCTCAAAGACAGCTCAGCTCAACTGAGAACAGACAGATAAAAGCGTTAACGGTTGGGTCCTCCTACTTCAAGACTTATGAAATGTGCGAGATGAAACCCCGTGTAGAAGTCTAACAAATCCCAAGAAACTAAGCTTCCCATCTGAATGTCTTATCCAGTCTTGAAGAACTACGTGAACAGGTACTGATGGGCTAAGCCCAAGTTCCTGGAGTAACCAAAAAATAAATAGTAAACAAATAAACCATTTAGCAATATGAGAAAGGCACCAACTGTAGATGCCAAAAAGAAGAATCTGATCTGCTCTATATGTCTATGATCTTGAAATTTTGCTCCAAGTTTTTCTCAAATACTGGAGAAGAGCTCGGCAATTGAACATTTCTTTGATATATTCTCCTAAATAATGGAGCTTATGTATCTCTATGTTTACCAGGTCTGATGCCATCTTATAGGAAATAGTCTCCAGGTTTACGATAAATAGGGAAGCTGATAGAGAGAGAGAGAGAGAGAGAGAGAGGGAAGGAAGACTTACTGTGGCAAGTTCCTCTATCATAACGGGCCTGTTGCCATCCTTCTCAAATAACTCATATGCACGCCTTGCATGTTGCTCCCAAGTTTCCATTCCTTCTAGCTGATGCACACTTATTGAAGCGGCACAAAATTCTTCGAAGTCTAATTTTCGATACTGAATAGAATTAATCTACAAAACAAAAGTAACAGATGCCAGCGGTATGATCAATTTAAACATGTTGGATGCATATTTCTTTGAAAGTTGCAATCTGTCTTCAGGAAAACCATAAATAGTTGAACTTGGAAGCTTTACCATGTTGATATAATCAAGGACCCGTGAATCCTTCATGGCATCAGTAGAATTCTTCAGGATCGCCTGCTAAGTCCAAGCTATTTAGAATGACTTAAAATGGATGATAGTTAAAGAAAATGATTACAGAAAGAAGCAGACCGTCTTATAATTCTGCATGGAAATGAATCCATTTTTGTTAGGTCCTAACAATGTGAATTGTTCCCGGAGATAAGTGAGCTGTGGAACAGTTAGCGTCTTTGCAAGAGCCTGCCATAACAGAGAAACTTCAGCCAAACATATACAAAGTCGCCAAGGTTAACCTTTAGATCTTTATATCAAGGATATACACCAATCTTGAGAAACTTAGATAATTTAACAGAAATATAATTGCATCATTTATGCCTCAAAATGTCAGTTATACTGTGTCCCTATTCAGACAAGTTCTATTTGGTTTTATGTTGTTTTGCTGCTGAGTTGGTGAATGCTGATGCTGCGAAGGAGCAACAGGAGCACTAAAGTGCTGAGAGGGGTTCCATTGGATCCTAGAAACCCCGACTGCAAATTAGAAGGGCTTGCACTAGGTTTTACCAGCAAAGAAATTTTAATAATTGCAATAACAGATTAAACCATGAGATGATCACCATTACACTTTTATGATCTTACTTGATCCCATTTGATGTCTATGTTAGAAAAATAAAATAGTAGAATAAGTCATTGATCCTTCTTTCTTCTTAATGTTTTCATCATTTGCTTTCAAAAGTATAGACAACAGCAAACAGAATCTCTCTTGATTACACAACACCTCTGTAAATGCCAAGTATAGCAAAACCGAGTCATAGTATCTAATTATTAATTTTGCACATCACTTAGAACATACCTGAGCAAAACAGTGGTGCAAAGTTGTAATGTGAAATAGGGTTGGAAGCAGAAAAATCAAAGGTTTCAAATTTTTGTTACTATGGTGTTTACAAGTAGAGAAGCATGGTACCCCAATTAAGCATTACACCCAGATCAAATATAATTCAAAAATACTCAAATGGTGAGTGGTTTAAACATTGCAAGAATGCTGCAACAAAAAGTATTGAAGAGTGTGGTTATATATATTGCAATGCCACAATACCTGGTTAATGACAAGAGGTTATGATTCTTAAATTCAGTCAAGCATAAACGATAGCTTAAATTATGCCCAAAGGCGAATTTAGATTTTTCATCCGCAATGTTGACTGCAGTTTTTGATGATCTAGTAAGTTTAAAACACAAAAGATAAGCCCTTTTAGCGTTAATCCTAGAGCTGAAGATGAAATATGTGTTGCTGACCTTGCTTTCATTTATGGTTCAAATGCAAAACAATTAAATTTATTAAAATCAAATCAAATAAATTGATAAACCAATCAGGCATTAAAGGAAGCAAGAAACCTATTACTATATGCAAGAAGCAAAAAGACTAGAAACTCTTAATTAACAAAGTTAGCAAGAAGGCATTATATAATTATACTTACATGCAATGCTGTTTTCCGTAGTGCAGATGAGCCTACATAAGCTTTAACAAGCCTGCACATTATCATATCTGGTGGTATCTTTATCTCATTATAATTTGCCAACCACGGATGACCTAAGCATAAAACGTGAAGAATGTTATGATTAAATTTCTGAAAGGAAAAAAAAATCAATTGGAACATCATTATGAATAATCATCACCAGTCATGGAGTCTATTTAATAGAAGAAAAATGGTAAGGATACTTTCTTAGTCGGGTTATGTGCTTGAAAATTACTCCATGAAAAATGATTAAAACCAGTAAAACAAGTGTAACGTCACAAATGCCCTCAGAAAATTGTGGTTTCTCTATACCAGGTGAAGAAGTTAAAATTAGCTAGGTAAATAGTTTCAGCTACTTACTCAGAGCCTGGGAAGCAGTTAGTCTCTTACGATAGTCCTTGTTCAACAATCTCTTTACAAAATCAATCGCTTCAGGGGATAAAGATGGCCAAGGGACTTCATCAAAGCTCGGATCAGCTTTAAGGACAGCACGAAAGATGCCAGATTCTGTCCGTGCCCAAAATGGTCGACTTCCACAAAGAAGTATATAAGCAATTACTCCAATACTCCACATGTCTGCCTCTGTCCCATACGCTCTATGTAGTACTTCAGGAGCGACATAATATGCACTTCCTACGATGTCATTCAATCTTTCATCTGGCAAATCCTACAATAGTCAAAGCCCATTTCCTTTGAACAGAAGCAGAGAAGGGATCACCAGTGAGTAGTTCTAACCTGGCTTTACATAGTCCGAAAGTCCGAAATCAATGGCCTTCAGAGGGGAATTCTCGTCTTTAGTAGAGAAAAGAAAATTCTGAAACAAAAAATAGCACATCATCACTGAAAGGAAGAGTATACCACAATATGGAAGTTATAATGTGGGAGAGAATATTCATATAGAAGTTGACAATTTTACTATAAGGCATCTAATTTAATAAAATTTACACTCCGACAATCCAATTTCACAGACTCATTGTCATTCCATATACATATATATATATATATATATATATATATATATATATAAAGACACACACACACACATAGACAGAGAGAAGAGAAGAGAAGAGAATACCAACAACAATGACCATATATTAAGGCCTAGTCAGATTCCAAGTCAAGCATATTCATTGTGGGGATTTTTAACCAAACATTGTAGAGAGCAAACAATTTATGTTCCTTCTAATGAAAGATTTGGTTGGTGATACTTGAAGACTAATGGAGATAATGCAAAAGTATACATGTAGTTTTTATTTTGGACCACCAAAATAAAATCCAAAACAAACCTGCATACAAAGACCTTAGGAGTTCAAAACATAGGCAAATGAATAACAGAAGGTTGTATGAGAATTTTGAACATTACTTTTATCCAAAGACTGAAAAGTCAACCAGGACAAATATATTTGTAGCAGTTCACAAGAGTAACCCATGAGAACATCAAAGTGACAACTCATCATAAAAATTATTAAAGCATTCAAATGATAAACCCGATTATTCTTTCTTGCCAAAGAGGAAGGAAAGCAATACACTCACTCACTTACAGGCAAGATTCTTAAAGAGAGGAAGGTAAAAGAGAATAACAATAAGCATAATTTGATAATTACTCACGAAAAGGCCATCCAAATTATTTGTATGCATATTTAGTCATATAATTGGGTGATTCCATCTTCCACATTTATGCTTTCCATTCGTGGTTAAATTAAGTTTCTAGGATGTTGATCATGAGACTTGGTATTATAGGCTAAAGAGAGTATGGTTAAAAAGAGTATGGTTACGATGCATGACAAGTATGTGTCAATTACCTCTGGCTTGAGGTCACGGTGAACTACACCTTGGAGATGACAAAATGCCACAACACTTAAAATCTGAACTATAACAGCCTTAGCATCTTCTTCTGAGTATTTTCCACCCCTATAGAACACAAGCCAAATCCATGTTCTTAGAAAGTCTTAGAACAGGTCAAATATTTTACCATAAAGGGAAAGTTTAGAGGAGCACATGTACCTTGAAAGTATTCTATCAAGCAATTCACCACCTTTACACAACCTGAAAACCATTAAAAGTAATAGAGCATAAAGCTCCAGAAGTTTAATGCAGTAGTTAATAGCTAAAGCTTCCATTACTTGGAATAAAACTGATTTAAATACTTTAAAAGCCGACAAGATTATCTCACCCTGGATTTTTTTCCCCTCAAAGACAAAAATAGAAACAGGGGAAAGGAAAATGTTTAGAACAACAAGACATCAGGTAAAGCAAACAAAACAACCTTCTTTCACAAGTAGAGATTTTCTCCGATGAATATTTCCAACTCCAAGGATATAATACCAACGTAAACCATTTGGCGAACTAATTTTGTTTTCATAAATAATATATAGACTGGTTACTTTAAAGCTTGGCAATAGGATTAAGATTTACAGTCTTGTATAACTTGACAGCATAGACGTTAAACTCCAATGCTATTGCTGTTCACTCAAGTGCACAACGAAATTCAGTAACAAACTGCTTGCGTCCCATCAATGATTGTCAAGCATTAAAACTTTGGCATTAGTTTAGACGGAGTCAAAAACTAGACTAGTCAATCCCATAATTATATGATAAAAGAAAAAAAAAAGGTAAGACAATACTAAGCTATGTTAAGAAAATTTAATTTGTTCAAACTTACTCCATCACTATGTAAACATTGTCATCATCTTCATAGGAATCATAGAACTGGACCAAGTTCTTGTGGCCTGTTAAAGATCGTAACATCTTCACCTCTCGTCTTACATCCTCTATGGCAATTGCTGTGGTCATCTGCACATAAAGAACATTTTTGTCAGAATACAGCCAACTGTTCATTAATTTTTAAAATAATTAGCCAAGGTAGCTATTTAAAACTGCCATCTTTGGAGTCAGACTATGGTATCTGGAGGTCATATAGGCTCTAACAACTCTTCAAACTGAAGCTAGAGATTGAAAATATCACAAATCTATGGCATAGTTGCAAATAATCTAACTTAAAATGTAATAATAATAACACAACAACGGTACAGCTGAGCCACTCAATTTAACATATAAACACAACATTTGCATCAATATAAAACAGCTTTAGCATGAATTATATCTGCTTGTCAATATCACTAATCAAGCTGAATATAAATGGCTGAAGATAATACCATCGTATATAAATGGCATCCAGATATTATCCTTATAAATTGAACTGAAAACAAAATGAATTAAAGCCAAATGCTTGCCAACGATCAATAGCTACAAACAAGTGCGTCCAAAGCAACAAATGGGTTTCTAATATACATTTTAAGAGTTAAAGGAGTCATAAGATGATACGCAAATAAAAAGATCCTCAATCGGAGTGAATACTGAACAAAAGCCTGCAAAATTAGTTAATGACTTATGCAAAGAAATGTTGGCTTAAAAGTAAATTTAACATAAAAATTAGACCTTAGACTTTGGGATAACTTTAACAGCAACATCGTGGCCTTTCAGGCTTCCTTTCTTGGCCTTAGCCGAGCAGGTATACCCAAAATGTCCACGCCCCACTTCCTCACCAAGCTCATAATGAGAAATAAAGTGCTTTGAAAACCCAAAATTCTTATCCAAACCAATCTCACACTCATTTCCTTCAGGAATTGAGGCCTCGTTAGGCTTGATGGAGCCATGCCTTCTTGCCAGTAGCGCCCGGATATGCTTTGCAGGAGAAGGGGGAGGAAATGGGCGTTTGAAGATGCGCAGAGGAGTGGAATTAACACTTGGTATTGCCGGGGATGTCTTGAAGAAGTTTGGCAGTGGACTTGGACTGTAAAATGGGAAATTTGATGACTTTGTGGAGTGGGAATCTGATGGTGCATCATTTTCCCCTGGGATCACGATGTCCCTTGATTTGTTTTGTTGATGTTCAAAGGGTTTTCCATGACAGAGTCCCATTGGAAACAGAGTCCCCAATAAAACTAGAAGATATGAAGTCTTTGATCAAGAAACAACAGGAAAAGTTGAAGAAATTAAACCATATGGAGGGGAAGGTGAGAAGCTGAAGAGAAAAAAAAAAGAGTTAGATTTTGGTGTGTTCTTGAGGTGAAAAAAACTTGATTTTCACAGTTTGATCAAAGGAAAGTTAAATATATTTGAAAAAGATGAGCAGTGCAAAATTAGTCTAGAAGAACCAAACTCCAAGAAAATCCCAAAGCAAAGAAAAAAAAAGAAAGAGTACCCAAGAAGGAGAATTACTTGAGAAAACAAAACTATAATTAGAAAAGCTATTCAACTTTACTGATCATATAAAAACAATGCCATATAGAAAGAAAGAAAGAACCCAATGAAGAAGAAGATGAAGAAGAATTATTCTGGTTTGATGCAAGAAGAGAAGGAAGAGTTAAGAGCCAAAACCACAAAATAATAATATTACTCCGAGAAGAAGGAAAGAATAAGAGAAAGGCAAAAGAACAGAGGAAAAAAGAAAAGTAGGGTAAAGATGCAAAGCAGAGACAGCAAGAAAAGAGGGAAAAAAATAAAGCTAAGGAAGGGCTTCTTTATTTCTGCCTTTTGTTTAAGTGTTTTTCTTTTTTTTTTTTTTTGTTTTGTTTTGCTAATAAGTTTAAATCTTAAATACATTAAATATTATACCTTAAAAATATTGCATTTAAGTAATTAAAATAAGTTAAGTTGATTTTTTATTTTTTGGGTGTGAGGAAATGTGACTCTGTTTGTTGGAATGGAATAATAATAAAGGGGGGGAAGGTGGGGTTTGGGTTTTTGGACCTTCCAGCCTGTCCTTATTGTATCCCAAAACACCAAAACAGATGCAAACGGACGATGATAAATACATGAATGATAATAATGTAAGAGAAAAGAGTATTAATTATCCATTATGTAGAGTATTTGCAGTTTATATGTTAAAATTGCAGTAACAAGTTTTGATTTTCCTTTATATAAAAAAAATAAATAAATAAATAAACACTCAGTTTTGACTTGCTTTTGTTGTTGTTGCCCTTTGCATGTCTTTTTTTTTTTTTGCTTATTTGAATTTTTTTAATAAAAGAAAAATGAGTGCTACTGCTTTGTTTGACATTTTTGTTGGCCCCAAAAATAAATTTTGTAAGCCAGCAAGATATGAAGATTCCGAGCTAAATTTTTTATTAATATAATAATGACAATAATAATAAACAGTATCTTCATTTATGAACAGCCTGAACAGGGTAGCTTCTATTCTATTAACCTCTAAGGGGTTTATTAGATGGAAAAAAATATATTTTTCAGCATGTACGTGTCATAATTTATTAACAATATTTTTGTTCAACCTTTTTATTTATGAAAATTTTGCATGTATATTTGGTCAAACTCCTAATCCTGTTGAATTTGTAGATAGACTTTTTGCCAACCTAACATTGTTGAAACTTCCATTCACAGCCTTCAATTATTCACTCTCTGTTCATATTAAAATCTTCAGCCAGTTTGGCAAGCAATATCAAAGGAAAGAAACTTTGGCAGGATAATCCTGCAAATTTTGTCAAATTTGCTCTGCATCTAAATCTATACAACACCAAAATCCAACCCATCATCTTCTTTATCCTACTAAAAATCTTTGTCTGAATCCTGCATTAACTGCCACAAAATTGAAAACTTAGTTGTTGCTACATATAGATGTTGAGAAAGAAAACCTTAATTTGCAGGGTAAGTGGCTTCAAATTCAATTCTTGTGGGCTTTTTTCTCTTTTTTTCTCCCCTCAAAAGTAGGTGCATCTACTTTCACATGACTAAATAAAGACACTGCTAAACTACGCAACAGTAGTAGAGCCTCTTATTCTTTAATTAAAAGGAAATGTTAAGCGGTGCTCACAAAGAAAAAAATCGTAATTAATGTTTTATTTTTTTAAAATTAATTGAAAATAATATATTAAATATAAAAATTTAATTAAAATGATAAATAATAAATTTTTAGCAAGTGACTTTAAACATCTGCTAAGCGAATCTTATTTAACAAGGAGGTTTTTCTTTCTTTTGTTTTATCAGTGGAGGCCGGCAATTGGAAAACCAAACTCTTTCCACTTGAAGCCATTCAAGCATCTCCTTGCCACTTTTTAAGGCAAGAATCTAGTTGTATGTGGTTTTGACATAATGGAAAATTGTCCAATCATGCTAAGCTTTTTTTCCCCTTTTTTATAAAGAAAGTTGAAACAAGAATATGAAAAAGATTTTTAGATATCAAGTTATAAATTCGTTAAATGTAATTTTTAAAAAATAATTATATAAATCAATTGAAATAAACATCGGATTTATTTTAAGTTTTACCTTAACTAGAAAAAGAGAATATTTCTTATTTTCAAAAATATATATATTTCTCGTATCAATAAAAATGTGTTTGCAGGTCCTTCTAATGGAATTATATGTGGTAAGGTGACCAATGTTTGCTTCTACTATTTGATGCTAAAATTCTGTTACTTCATCAACGAGATTTTTGGTAGCTATAACATGAGAGGTTCAAACTTTTTCACCTAAAATTAGATATAGATTTACCTATCGTTGGATACTAACCAAGATTGAAACATAAACTTATTAAGAACATATTTATGAATTTTCAAGAGAAATTTTCTCATTACCTATGTCTATTAAAAATAAATCCTAATAAATAAATAAGCACTACTCTCATTGCTGCATTAAATCATGAAAGGCAAAAATTCCAAGCAAATAAGTGAAAATGCCAATTCTTACAATAGTAGAAGTAATTCTACAAATTTGTTGAGACAAAGGATCTCAGATTTATGCAATTCTACCCTTCATCCTTAAAAAGCAAGAACGAAAATAGAAAGGAAATTTAGGGGAAAAAAAAACATTCAGTATAGAAGGCAAGAGAAAATCAAATAATTTCTCTTGTTTGATACGAAAGAGAGAAAAACGTTCGAGTTAGGAGATGCTTGCTCCATCATTTTTGTTTCAAATATTTGTGATATAATACATTATAGAATAAATTAAAAGGTTGATTTACCAACAAATGGATAAATCAATTAATTTATAAATGAAATATTACAATTATCAACAAATGTCATATAAAAAATACAACAGGACAAACACGGAAAAATAAATAGTATTTTCCGGGTTAAATAATATCGAGCATTACTTTTTAAATCAATTGCAGTACTATTGCTTTGTGTGTGTGTGTGTGTATATATATATCAATAATATTTTTTATTCATTTTATAAAGTAAAGTAAATATAAGGTGTTATATTTTACTTTATAAAATGAATAAACAATATTATTACTTTATAATATATATATATATATATGTTAGGTGTTATGTTTTACTCACCGTTAAAAAAATGGATCGAAACAATTGATCAAATCAGTTAAACCAGCAATTGTTATTTAGTTCGATCCGATATAAGTTACGAAATTAAGAGTTTAGAAAAGTGATAAAAAAATCAATTGAACAATTAAAAATGGGTTAAAAATCAAAAAACTGAATTTTACTTTATTTTTAATATTTTATTTTAAAAATTATTTTATTTAATGAGATTTAAGCATTTAACTCCTCAGATCTCTGTTAAAGATATATCATTTAAGGTGTTTGGCATATATTATTCTTTAAATATTTACTATATATAAAGAAATTTAAGGTGTATACGGATTTAATAGAATCCATGGCATGATGGTTGGACCACGGTTTTTTTCCAGTCATATCATCTGAATGTGTTTGGTGAACAAGATTGTGGCACGGTGGAGTCCTTTCCACCGGGCTGCAGTTCGTTGGGGGATTGAACCTTTAACAGTTCAGTTAAACATTTTTCTCTTCATCGTAGTCTACCCCCTTCCTTTCATGCTCATGTTTATTATTTTAGTATTACCACTTTCTCCACTAATTTTCATTTTATTATTATTTTCAAAATTTCAGTTGTTTGTCTTGTTCAGTTACTAATTTTCATGTTTATGAAAAGAAAGAAAGACTTTGAGCTAAGGTTATTGCTAACCTTTGTTTGGTTGATGAGAAAATTTGTAGAAATCAACAGAAAAGATGGAAAAAGATAGATTTCTTTTAGGTTTGTTTTGGTACATTTTGGTGGATAATTAGGTTACAAAGTTTTAGTTATGAGCTAAGAAAGCTTAATCTTATTATTTGAATTCGAGGATTGAGATTATCAGGTTTCATAGTACATAGGTACCAGTTTTTTTCCCCCAATTTAAGAAGGATAAACTTTTATACTGTTACTCATATGTTTTAATTTAATGGAGAGCTAAATGATTAATGATGCGTCTGTTGAATTAGCATTCCATGGGCACAATGTGCATATTTTTCACAACCCATCCATGTCGGACTTCATAATTTTCTTTAAGTGTATTCATCAATATTTGATTATTTATCAAAAATTAATTATAATTTATTTGATTTTTATTAAAAATGAAATTCTTTTTTATAATGATTATTTAATTAATTTTTTTTTAAATTGGCATTTACTATTGGCCTTTTACGTTCAATTTTTTATCGTCACATAGTTTCAGTTTCTTCAAAGTTACAATACAATATATTAAAATTCTTCTCATCATTGTCTTATCAGTATCTTTCTTTTAATTTACATTTTATTTAGCAAAATTAAGAGAACAGAGTTGGGACAGTGAATTAAGGATGACGCTAACACCACGAATTCTTTAGCCCATAATCTTATAATAACATTCAATGGATTGAGTAGTCATCAAGAAATAAGCAACGTCAACAAGATTAATTAATTAGCAGGTAGATTTTATAAGGAGTTCTTTATTATGTACGCTTCTTATATATATATATATATATATATATATATATATATCTTCTACTTCGAAATTTTGAAAAAAAATATCTGATAGTATTCGCTTTTCAGCATCAATGAATATTGTTTAGAAAAGATATATAATTTAAACTTTCCATTTTCAAGAGTTTTAGGGTATCTATAAACTCTATTTGTCATCAAATAAACATATAAATGGCATGTGTTCCATTATTATTATTGTTATTATCAATTTACAACTTTTTTTTAATATATTATTTTTTATATGTGTTAGGACAAAACAACAATCACACATTAATTATCCAAAGACATGGACTGTGGCTTATAAAGTAAAGACTACCATTTTCTTATTGAGACGCCTTTTTTTTTAAGGACAAAACCGTGAGAACGGCCTGTGTATTGCACCAGAACGGACAATACATCATAGCGAGCACAGTCCAACAATCCTTATATCAACATTGGTGCCATCTGAGGGAATCGACAAGCCATAGGCTCACAATAGAAAACTTGCTTATTCGATCTACGACTTACACAATGGTAACTTCACTACTCAATCTATAATCGAGCTTGCCCACTTGACTACACAGTCCACACCCTTGTCTGAGGGGCTAAGTGTTAAGGTAAAACAATAATCCCACATCAATTATCTAAGGATATGGATTGTGATTTATAAAACAAAATTTTCAATAAAATATTTTCAAAACTATCGAAGTTTGTTTGTGTCGGGGCTAGATTATATAATAGATTAATTGTTTAAAACGAAAAATGAGGTTATATGCCAACAAGTTTTTATGTTCATATGAATGTTAAATATTAATTAAAGTTTCATATAATTTACAAATAGGACGATGGAGATGTTAAAGTAGAAAAAATTTGGAAGAGTTAATAAGTTGTTTGTTTATCTTCAAAATAGAACTCAATGATTTCAATATTTTTTTTTATGAAAGTTTAAATTTAATACGTTCAAGGGACACTTTATGTAAAAAAAAAGTCAATATTTACTTTTAAAAATACAAAAAAGTAAGTATTTTAATACATTTTATTAAAGACTTTTGAGTGGTTTTTTGTTATCAAGTAATTACTTAAAGTTTAATACTAACTCAAAATTTACGGGAACCCCATTCCGCACCAAATGTCCAAGTTCAAAAAATTCAAAAGCTTAAAAAGTTGAAGAAGAAGAAGAAGAAGAAGAAGAAGAAGAAGAAGAAGAAGAAGCTAAAGCATACATTTATTAACCGTGTAAATTCATCGTTATGCTTCTGAATAAATAAAATTTATTTTTTTTTAAGTATATAAATTTATAGGTATATAAAAATGATCGTAATAGAGTAAATTGACCAAATTTAATTTGAAGTGATGTAAACTTTAAATTTCTATTTTAACATATGTTTTTTTTTTGTGTCCGATAATACTATTTATCACATATATTTACTTTTTATATTTTTCATTTTCAATAATATTATTTTTGATATCATATATTATAACCTTTATCATAATTTGATATCTTGATTCTATTTAATTACTTATAAACTTTGGTTTATGTAAGTGATTAAATAACGTTAACTTATATATCCACATATATTTAAATAAATAAATTAAACCATACATTAAAATGGTCGTAAACTAATTATTAACTAATTAAAAGTTACAATAGATAATGTCTTTATTTTTGTTTAAGGTATGTGCAATGTTTCTTTCAACTTCGTTCTTTTTTTTTCTTTTTCAAGTCCAAAATAAACATGAAATGTAAGAAATATTCCAAGAATTCAGCCGCCGCAAAGTTCTGGCTAACAAGAAGTCAATTTATAGCAACAAGAAAAGAGGAAGTAAATAAAATAGAAACACTTTTCTTTATCTTCTCTTTATATATCTTTATTATATTAAAAAGTGTAAACTCACAAAATAAGTTTCGAAATTGAATAATATCAATATTCTTTAAAAAAATCTTACTAACTTGTAAATTAAATTAAATTATTTTATTAACTAAAAGCTTTTAAACATTAGATTCTTTATTATTTATTTCAAATTTAAATAGACAAACTATTTTAAATTTTAGATTCCTTTAGATTAGTGTAGACCATCTTCATCTTATTTAGGTGCTTATGGCTCTTCGCCCAGAATATGAACGTGTTAGGGCTTTATTATTACGTCGGCACCGACTTTCATTGTTTTATGCAGCTACTTATTGTTAGAAACATAAATAAAACATGCTTAGTATGCAATCAAACGTGTTAGAGCAAGACAATAATCTCATATCGATTAGCTAAGAATCTGGATTGTGGCTTATAAAGCAAGGGCCACCTTCTCCTATTGAGACACTTTTTCTCGAAGGACAAAACCGTGAGGACAGTCTGTACACTGCTCCAAAGCGGACAATACTTCATAGTGGCCACAGTCCCACAATCCTTGCATCAACATTGGCATCGTCTGTGGAAACCGACAAGCCATATGCTCATAATCGAAATTTCATCCAGGCATAAAAACAAATAACTCTGAGTTACTCTACGTACATGAAACTTGGCATATAAATATACCCACTCAATCTATGACTTATATGGTGGTAACTTGACCACTTAATCTGTAAATGAACTTGTCCACTCGACCTACAGAGTCCACACCCTTACGTATGGACAGTGGCTTATAAAAGCAAGGGCCACCCTTCTCCTATTGAGGCACCTTTTTTTGAAGGACAAAACCGTGAGGATAGTCTGTTACTGCTCCAAAGCGAACAATATCTCATAGCGGTCACAGTCCCACAATCTTTGCATCAACAAAGCCAATGAAAAAAATGATATATTGAAACAAAAATTTACCGAAACATCAATAATCGAATTAACAGAATTGACAAAAATAATTAGCATTTACAAAATTTGTAAATATAACAAATTTATCAGAATCTCCAAATAAAAAAAAAATAGATTGAGTCAAGATTTAAAATCTTTGATCTTAAGCGATTATTGCCTCACTAATACACTTGATAAAAAAGTTGCAATTCATCTCCTAGGTTCTTCAATCTCATTGCACTCAGTAGCATAACAATGATAACAACATGAACCAGTACGGATGCAGTGTACTTATCTCTCGAAGATATGGTAGAAACAAATAGGAAGACTTGGGAATTCTTTTGAAAAAAAAATGAAGGTTTTTTTTTTAAAATTGTTTTTCGACAATTTTAAATAAATGCCAAAACCATTGTTCAAATTTGAACAGTCATAATTTTTCAAATAAGATAGACTAGTTTGTTTTTATTTGGACAAGGTTTGATTTTTAAAAAAATTAAAATAATGATAGACTTATCTTATCCAAACAATGAATTGGTTTTCTGGCTAGGCTTAAAAACTTTTAACGAGTTGAGATTCAAAAAGATGAGTCTTACACCACCTTTCAGCCCAAGCCTAAGCGAGGCCTAGCCAAGTCGATGTGCACATGTAGTGATCCAAGCTTGTGTAGGCGTCAACCCTCACACAAAAACTTCAGCACATTAAAGCTTAACCTTGCATTAAAACCATGCTTATATAAACTATATAAATTAGTGTATATGTTTTCTGCATGGGATTCAATACCACCTATCAACACTAACCAATTTTCTTTCTCTTCAAATAGACACAATGAGATCAATTTCTCATTCACCAAGGATATTAATCGTATAATGTTATCATACACCATGTATCTACGTATGACAACAAATGTATGCCATATAATAGCATCTGTATATATGTATTTCATATTTATACAGCCTTAAATTATCATTGACATCTTGATATCCAACAATCACCCACAAGAAAAAAAATTATGTCATTAAAATGACAAACTGACCCAGAATATGAGAGAGAATAATTGTGAAGAGTTATTGCATTAGAACAAGTAGCTTTTGGTCTTGAACTTTCCATACCAACAATTATTGAATTTACACGGCTAATTAGTGAACTTAATGCTTTGAAATATTAGCCTTTTTTATAAACCAAGACAATAAGTGTCACACAATCACCCTTTCGAACACTCTTAGTTCTCATAGTTATGTTGGAACCTAGTATTAAACATACTCCAATGGATGATACCCTGCTCAATCATCTTTATATTATATCACCAACTTGTTAGAAGTTTGGTCTATCTTACGGTGATTTGGCCTAATATTGCTTGTACTGTTCATCTTGTTAGCCAATCTATTGCTGCTCCTGCGTCAACTCATTTTTCAATTGTTCTTTTGGATTCTTTGATATATCAAAGGCACATTATTCATGGGCTTTGCTATTCTACTAATACGTCTTTAGTACTTCTAAATGCTGATTGGGTCGAAGATCCTACAAATCGTCATTCTACTATTGGTTATTGTTTCTTTTAGGAGATTCTCTCCTCTCTTGGCGGAGCATGAAATAAACTGTAATTGCTTGATCCAATACTAAATATGACTATCGTGCTCTTGGTTATGCTACTTAAGAGTTACTTTAGCTTTACTGAATACTTGTTGATATGGGTATTTTATCATCTTTTGACACCAAACTTCTCTATGATAATCATATTGTCATCATATTGTTCATAATGATGTGTTTTACGAATGCACCAAACATATTGAGATTGATTGTCATTTTGTACATCATCATGTTATATAAGGATCTGTTCATCCAGCTTCTATGTCTTCTTTAGATCAACCAGATGATGTCTTCATGATGATACATTTTCTTTTCAAACTCAAGTTGATATCTACAATACCAACTTGAGTTTTGAGAGATGTTAATGCACTAAATGTACAATCAAATGTAATAATTAGAATATTAAAGTAATATTAGGGATTACGATATAATTCATATTACGTAATGATATTCTATTGTAATTATTATTACAGTACTTCCTCCCTTAATTAGTGAGAACCTTTCAATATATAAGACATTCTTGTATAAACTTTTACACAATTAAGAATAAAAAATCTCATTTCTTGTAACAGCCCAATAGCTTTGAAATCCCTAGATCTTAGGTTCAATTTTGATTATGCTTGGATTTAATATAAATTTATGTTGATTTTATTACTTATTTGGCTGGTTTTTCCACTGATTTCTTCCCTTGCAGTGTATTATGTCATATATTTGTAACTTTTCTTTGTAAATATGCAGCACTTTTTTTAAAAATATATATGTATCGCTAAGCCGATGTGTTTTGGTTAACAAATTAATGTGCAAATTCCTTCTTCTTTTTTTTTTTTTTTCTCAAATTTCAACTCACAGGCTTTGCCAAATTTGGCACAATTTTTTGACATTTTGTCATTAACTTGTCATCACATCCGCCCAACACCCATCCCCTCTAAAAAAATAAAGTCTTTTTAAAGTCAAATTTATGAAACAAATACGTTCCCCTTTTTGTACGATATATTCTATTTGGATGAAAAATAAGAACAAAAGACTCATAAATTGACAATTTCAATCTTTGGTGCATCCCAAAACCAAGAGATAAGAAGTGGGAAAGCTACTGCTGGTTATTTTATGGTTCCTAATCATTCGTCTGGAAACATCCAAAACAAAGCAAGGTGGTTTACTTAAAATAGATTTTGTAATTTTGAATACGATATAATTATTAAAATATAAACATTATATGAATATAATTATATACAATTATAATATAAGAAAAATATTAAAACATAATACTATATAAAAAATAATATGAATACGATTTGAATATACGAATATATTAAAATTTATATAACATAAATTATTAATATTTCAAAATTTATATAAATATATAATGCTTAAACATAATTATAATTAAAAATATGACAAGATTACATAAATTGCTAAATCTTGTTAAAAAACAAATGCACTACCAAGAAATTAAGCTTTTACGGCCCTAATTTCTTAATATATAATTGACAAATAATTTCTTGAAAGGAAAAAAATTTTCTCTAATTAAGTATGAAATGAAATATTTTATATATTGGATTTGGTAGGAATCTTTTTGAGCCACTAGATGTGCCCACATAGTGCCCTAAATACAGGGAAAGCTAGACAAAGTTTGATGCCTCCTTTATGTAATGTGGCACTTTGTGTTAGATAAAAAGAAAGCAAATCTTCTCTCCACACACCAAACCCAAAAAAAAACAAAAGGATAAAAAGAGAAATTCTTATTCCTTGATACCCTCTTCTCCACCCTTTCTTTTCTTATAGAATAAAGCTCATGCTTTGATAGAGAAATGTAACAATCCTAGAAAATTAGAAAGGGGGAGAGAGTTTTGGTTTGTGAATTAAAAATAGAGCGTGGGAACGTGGAAGAACATGGGGGACATGTTTTTCCAAGGCGAGGAATTAGAATTGCTTGATTAAGAAGAAGACACGTAAGTTGATTTATTCTTTCAATTTAATCTAAATTGAATCTGATTAAAATAAATTTTTAATGATTTAAATTATTTAAATTTAATTATAAATATATAAATATTAATATAAAATAATTTTTTAATTTATTTTAAAAAAATAGACAAATTTTTAAACTCGACTTAAACTTTAACAAATAAACAGATTTTCATTTGAGGTAGACGCGTCTACTAGGAAAAAAGTATTAACAATTTGGTCAAATGTTTGTTAAAGCCCATTTGATTAAAAATAATGATTATAAGAATCCAACGGGCAATGAGACCGCTAATCACGATTAGTGGCAGCTCACAATTTTCTCATAGCTTTGGTTTAATTAAACGCCCAAGAAAAGCCTATTATAAGCTGTTGAAAAGTTGAAAGTACCTTTGGGGACAAAGTAAAATGCCTTGATTAGCCATTATTATGTTTTTATATGTACCTAGTGCTTAATTTTGTGGCCCCTTTTATTTCCATGTCCCTTTCTCAGCTGGCTGCTACTATCTACAGTGGCTTAATAAGGAATTACACTAAGAGAGTATGTAGTTAACATATTAACGGCATATGAATTTATAAATTATTAATAAATTAAAATATATTATTTTATTTAAAGTATTTAAAAATAAATATATATAATTTTTATTTTAATACTGTGATATCATTTGATTTAATAATAATATATACATTATCAATGTATCAAATATAACTTTTCTGTGAGTTTTTTAATTTCATCTTTGTGAATTCTTTTTCCTATTTCTTTGCATGAATATTTCAAGAGCATATTTTTATAGGTAAAGGTTTTACGCTACAAAATGGGAAGTAATCTTCTCTAATCTGCTCCATGATCTCATTTTTTGAAACCATATTGTTTTAAATAAATTAAAACTTATTCTTTTTAAATAATTTTATCAAATTAAGATTTTTTTTTAAAAAAAATAAATTATATAAATCGATAACATCTACTAAGAAAATTGTTATTATTTTTATTTATATCCAACGATTGAATTTTTGAATATGATAATCTACTTTATCTTGTATAATATATATATATATATATATATATGTTGTTAGGTGACCCACCAAACCCTATTTTTCAATCCATCTTTGTGAAAATGTCTCCGATGAGAGTAAAGAAAGGGACAATCATATTGGCCGGCTTGATTTCGTTTATTTGATACTATCACACTTGGGGTCCATAATTGCATATGGAAGCTTAGGAAGCTTATATTGTCCTCACAAAATTTTATTTTTTTCACTAATTAAATTCATTTTTTTTAAAATTAAAAAAACAAGTATGGGCAATCATCACAGCACACATGTGAGTTTTCAACTGCAGTAGATGATAAAGTTGATCTTTGACTATTCCTTAGGCCTAACCTAAAAGATTATGCTTTTCATTGGACTTTTACGAGGATAAGAGATCAGTGCCAGACATCTCCAGAATGCTACTTTTGCTTCACTTCTTTCGTTTTTCTTTTATGTATTTCCTACTCCTTTCTAAACAATCTGTTACCTGTGGGAAGCATATTTAAAGCAAAAACTATTATCATATACCTTTAAGCAAAGATTTAAATTATAATTATAGATGTATTTTTATTTTATCATATTTAATATTATTGTAAATATAATAAATATTATCATAATTAATTATAATAAATATCAATCATTAATATATATATTAAAAATAAAAAAATTATAAATTATAAAATAATAATTATAATATTAAATTTCGGCTACTATAATATGCGCTATCAAGCACTTTTATCTCGATACCTACTTTTTGGAAGCTATCTGGATAGCAATCCCACCAATAAAGGTGTGCCTAGATTGCCCCCGGTCCCAAGCCCAGGCTCATAGGCTCAGCTTAGTGGACTTAAGCTTTTAGGCCTAAATTCTAAAATAAAATAAATAGTTCAGTTTTATTTAATTTTAATTAAAATATTAATATAAAATATTTTAATATTTACCTTTAAATATTTTATTTGACTATTTTAATATAAATATTAATAATATTTAAATGTTTAATATTAATAAATTTTCATTTAAATATTAATATTTTAATAATAAAGTTTTTCAAAATTTAAATAATAATAATTTAAATATTTTAATTATTATGTCAATATTCTTATTTTTAAAAAAAAAGAAAAGAAAACCACCAAACAACAGAAAAATTTTTCAGTGGATCTTCAAACAATAAAAGATATATAATCTTTTCAATAAATGCCAAAATACTTTAAAGAATTTTTTTGAATTTCAGTTTTTATGAAACAAAAGAAGCCTTGCTCTTTTGCATTTACTATGTTGTGATTATGTTTCGTTCTCGTAACGGGTTACGCCTTTAATTTTTCACCTAAAAGTTACAAAACATCTTTACATTCATTATGTGCTTCGCATTCATACATAAGTCTAGTTTTGTAAATCTTTTGATGAACTATTGATGCAACCTCTTTTCTTTAATACGATGCTAAATTGAAATTTTTCAAATAGGGCAAAGACAAATAAACAAATATATTTGTTCGCTCAATTGATATATATATATATATATATGGCCCTGGCTTTTATCTGGGAAAAAAGTTACATGGTGTCTTTTTATTTTTTAGCATAATTATAGAAATAATATATTGGCTGCAATACCAAGGCTGGAGCCATTTTCTTGAAAACGACTTGGATTTTTAGATTAAAAGGAAAAACACCTTGACTACAATACAAACACTCAACCCATTTTTGAAAAACAGATCTGATTTTTTTAAAACAAAAAAGGGAAACACACTTTGATTATAAATACCAAAATTTGATCCATTTTTTGAAAAATCACATTTGATTTTTAGAGTAAAATGAATGCGTGATTGGTCAACTACAAAAGAAAAGCATATTGACTATAATATCAAGACTCCAACCATTTTCGAAAAATATATTAAATTTTACAAAGTAAAAAAGAGAAAAATACTTTGATTACATTACAAAACCTTGACCCAATTTTTTGAAAAACAAATTCAATTTTAAACAAAACCAAAACACCACCAATTTTTAGAAAAACATCTTCGATTTTTAAAAAATTTAATGGCCGTTCAAACCAGGCTAAAGAACTTCATTTAGGCTTTTAAACATTGTAACTTTTTTATTTGCAGACTCAAGAAAAATCTTGCAAGAGGTTCATTTCCAAAACATCCCGTAATTTTATCTAGATGAAAATTTGTTAAAATTATTATTTTGAAAAAAAAAAACCATATTTTAAAAATATTTTCTTTAAAATAAGTTAATTTGATAAATAATTAAAAAAATAAAAATTTATATGAGATATCTTCGCAATTACTTTTGAATTAATATTAAAAATAATGAACTGTAAAATAATTTTCAATTGAAACAAATTTAATATGTTAATGTAAATTTTAATTAATGTATAATTTATTAATTTGATTTGTTTTTAAAATATATAATTATATATTTAAAAATAAATAAACAAATCACGAACACGCGAGCTCATGGGTTAGAAGTCCCGATCAGGACTCAGGCGTAGTCCAGTGGCTTTCAATGGCAAACCCCATAAGCCCAACTTGGATCAGAAAAAGGAAAAAAGAAAACTTGGAGACAAAGACAAAATGGGCTGAATAATAGGCCATCCCACTAACAACAAAAACAGGCCACTCATGGGCTGAAAATTCTCATTATTTTCCATATTTTTTTTCCTTTTCAAAAAATTATTTCTTGAATAAAATAAAGGTTCATTCAACAAAAAAATCTTAGTTAAAATTTTGAAAAATCTTTCTACTTTCTCCAACGCTTTTAGTAAAATTTTAATAAAATTCTTCACGTTATAAACTTCCAAAAAAAAAAAAAATTTTTGTTACTCAAAAATTCCTAAAAATTACATCATTAGCTAATTTTCGTATACTTGTATAATTAGAATCAAGTGCACATGATGCAAATAAAAAAAATAATTTTACAATGTGCAAGTTATTTAAGTTTTATTTCATGCCTATTCATTTTAATAAATATATTTTTGTTATTATTTAGAAAATAGTTTTTTGGAGATCTCCAAAAAAAAAAAACATTTGGTTATAGGTGGCAAACATTTGAATCAAATAAGTTATTGGATTATGTCATTCGAATTTGGATCAGTTTTCTCACAAGCCTAGTTAGGTCAGATCATGTTTGGGTTTAGGTTAGTTCATTTATAGAGTCACTAGGATTTGTTTCATCTATTGGATTAAGTTGGATTCAAGTCACTATACATCTCAAGTCATAATAAACTCGTGACATTAAACGTTAAATCATTTTTTATTCAAGTTATTTTATATTCATATTGGTTTGGACTTAGATCATTTAAAAATTTGAGTCATTAAGATTAAAATGTTTACTTTTTGTAAAATTTAAAAACCACACTCTCATTTTATCTTTTAATATGTTTTACCAATAACTATTGTTAGTTATATAAATCTTCCTTTGAAATATCATTAAGTTAAATTATTTTTTAAATGTAGATCTTGATAAGTTAACATATCATATTGATTGGATTTATTTCTAAAAGGATTATTCATTATGGTTTTTGGTTACATTCCATTCAGATAAAATCGAATATTAAATTATTTTAAATTTTGTTATCTCAATTTAAATTATTTTGGATTCAAGTTTAGTTATTTTACTATATTATCAACTTATAATTAAATTTAAACTTGAATATGCTCAATCAAGTTTTCCTAGTAGGGTCAACTTTTGTTAAAATACCGTAATTATATTTACTCCAGATTATACACAAAACCCTATACTTCATAACTTTTTCTAAAAAATCAATTTTAGAAGACTTCTCCTCAATAAAATACCATTTCCATTTTTATTCCATTTATTCACATAATATTTTTTTTATTTCCACTTTTAATCAATTTCTTAAATTTAAAATATACAAGAACAATAATAAAATAGATGACATAAAAAATGGCCAGCAGGATAAAGAAAAACTTTGAAAATCGAAAATAGGGCGAAGAGAGAGAGAGAGAGAGAGAGAGAGAGAGAGAGATTTTTAATAAAATTATTATAAAATTTAAATTAAATCTAATTTTTGGCTAAAAACTTTGAGCTATGATAAGCCAAAAATTATAAATTTAACAATATTGTTTTAAGGAAAAATAATATTGACAAATTAACAAAAATTCATTGCATTCTACTCTGATTTCACGGCAAACATAGGATAAATATGATATTAGGATAAAGATGATATTACCTAATACAATTCAATGTTTTTTTATCTCATTTTGTCTTATTCTCTCGATAATCATGCGTAAAAAGCGCAGTAAATGATTATTTTATCTTTGGTAGTAGTCGAAATTACTTCGAATTTGAAATCTCTCCATGTAACCCACTGTAATGAGTTATTGCTTGGCTCGGTTTCTACTTCATATTCTATGAAGCACTGACATAGGCTCATAATATGGGCATGATATGATCAAGATATGATAAATACGGTAATTTTGAAAAATGACTATATAGATATTGCAAGAGAAGATAATAAAATTATATTCTATATTTATAAAATTATTTAATATAAATATAAATATTAATATTTTTCCATTGTTTTTGGATAATTGAAGTTTTGCATTCCAACATCCCAAAAGAAAGCAGGATGCCCTGCTACATGTCAACATTTGGGGTACCTTACAATTCTCAGTGGGTTGCGCCCCATTTCAGACGAAGATCACTGCTTTGTGTAGTTTTTGAAATTCTATTACATCCACTAAATCTGATTCAAACGATTTCCACTATGTTCTATAAATGACATCAGGGGCCAATTGTCTCACCGGCGTGCTTCCTCTTGTTCTTGTCCTTCCATGAATGATAGATAGTAGTTGTCCACAAGAACTTTTGTAATTGAGCTTTGAAGCCTTTGCCTTTGCAGCTGCATACCATCCATTGAAGATCAGAATCCCAGCCATTACTCCTTCTCGTCTCCCCTAAGGTGTCCGACACTTTATGCCATAGATGTGATGCATAGTCGCACGAAAAAAATAAGTGATCTCGATTCTCCTCCTGGTACCCGCACAATACACATATCATTGACTGAGTTTGAAATCCCCATCGCTGTATTCTTTCCGTGGTGCTGAGTCTATCTTGGATGTCAAGACATGCGATGAATGAATACTCACGGATATTATAAGAACCCCAAACCATTGAGTGCCATAAAACTTTATTCAAATTTAGTCTAAGATGCTGCCAAGTGTTGTAAATAGAAAACTTATCTGAGGAAGAAACCCCCTCCCCCCCCCCCACTTTAGTCCACCATTATCGTCATTTGGTAAAAGTAGAAGGGGTTGTGCAAGATCCCTAAATTTAAGCAGGTTACTCCATCCCCACTTGTATGACTGTGGTTTCTTGGCCTGCCATAGATTGGTACTTCGTAGAAGATATCCATGAGTGAAGGCCACCCAAATAGATCCTGAGTTAAAGAAAAGCTCGCAAATGTGCTTCAAGATACCGGCCACATTCCAAATTTTGAGATTTTTCAGACCAAGTCTACCTTCATTTTTGAAAGTGCAAACCTTTTCCCAACTTACTTCGGCTCCATAAGCTGACGTTTCCTTGCCTTTCGATAAAAAGGCTGCACATAGCTGGTTAATTTTCTGAATGACCTTTTGTCGAAGAATAAACATGGTGCACCAGTAGTTTTGCATGTTGAACAGTACTGAACTGATAAGCTGGAGTCTCCCTGCATAGGAAAGTCGCTCGGAGGACCAACTGTTGACACGAAAAGTTATTTTTTTGGATGAGTGAATCACAATGCTTAGTTGAGAGGCGTCCCAAGATCAAAGGAATCCCAAGATATCCGACTGGGAATTCTAGTAGTTTGAAGCCTGTGCTTTGGCAAATGTCTTGGATCCTATCAGGGCTTAAATGCGCATGAAAAATATTGATAACTTTCATTAATATAAAAACCAATATTTTAATAAAGCTTTCTTATTATTGCACGATACGCAACACAACCCAATTTTTAAAATTAATTTATATTGGCTAAATATAAAAAAAAGGTTGTTATTATGTGACACAATTATTGGACTGAAATCCAATTAGATTAGTAGTCCACAGCATATTTCAACTAAAATAGCATATTTGGACTTGGGTCAAATAGTCAACAGCCCAATCTCCTCTCAATAGCCCAATCTCTTTTTTAATGAACGGTGAGATTCATTTTCCTCTCCTCCTCGTTTTCATCTATTCGACTAATCATCTCTAATCTCCATCCATATCTCTCTGTCTACTTGACTGCATCTCTTCTTCAAATTTATATTTGCTTGCTGATCACAGTGACCGTTTCAAATTCATTGCCATCCCAAAATATAAATAGCATGATTGACCTAAAAAATATTTGACAGAATACTAATTCATATCACAAACTTAGACTTTTCTCTTGTTGACAAAATCACACGAAATTGAGCAAATAACCTTTTTTTATGTTTCAAAATGTTAATTCATCACAAGTGTAATTATAACTTAAAATTGACTAAGACAATATTCAATCATTGTAGCCATAGATATCTCCTAATTCAACTCGAATAAATGCCAAATATATCAATTTTTATGGTCAAATTAGGTATTGCTCTTGAAATAAGAATGCCATCAATTTCACTGAATATCCATCAGAAACTCCAAATCTCTAACAATAAAAATTCTATTATATTAATTCCAAAATCAAATTTATCAAATAATAAAACTAAGCGAAATTTCATAAATAATTCATTTTTATTATTCTCCTGTAACATACTAAGATTATATTTAACCCTTTTGGCATGAATTAGAATAAAAATCATGATTAACCCCATTGGCAATGGGTCAACAGCACATTAAAAATAACCATTGGTTGCATAGATCGAATATCACAAAACCTAATATTCTAAACATATGGCATTGTACGAAACAAAAAACACTATTTCAAACTAATAGCATGGTTCAAAACTGATTTTTAGTTTCAAAGTATACATTGATATGGTCAACGTTTAACCCCCTGTTGATAGGGTGAGAGTATAGTTATACCAAGAGACAAATCAAAATAAAATGTATTTTCAGATTACCCAACTAACTAATAGTCATGTTTTTTTATATAACAAATTTCGTACAAAACATATTTCTTATTTTCTTTTAAAGTATCTTATGAAGTAAAATTTTTATTCATAATTATAGAAAAACAAATAAGTCTATACATGTAATGTAATTGAACAAATTCATATTTGAAGATTAAATCAGAACCAAAATTACATTTAAATTAAAACGACAAATCTCATATATACTTTACATGCTTAATTCGATTCAACAAAACAAAGGACAAAAAGATTATATATTACATACAAAATTAAGCATATCAAGACTAATTTTAGGGTGCCAAAACATCAAATGGATGTCAAAGTCTTTCTAGACTGAAAACAAGAAATAACAAAGTCTTAAGCTTTTGAAACCTTAAACCTCTAATTTGCAGCCTAGTCTCGAAATCCCAAGCTTTCTTTTCTCTTCTAGTTTTTTTTTTTTTTTTCTTTCATTTTTCTTGGTTTCACCGTCAAAAATTGTTGATGCTCCTTTTTCTTTTCTCTCCCTTTTTTTTTTCTTTCTAACCCTAATATTTTAATAAAAACTTATGGGCTTTAGTGACAAAGCCTTTATAGAATATTTGGGCTCTTATTTTTTTAACTTTCCAAATAACTAAGGCTTGTTATCACTTGACCTTTTGGGTCAGTATTATATTCTCTCCCACTTAAAAGAATTTGTTCCTCCAAATTCAAAATCCATGAAGTAAGAATCTTGTATGGTATCTACTAATTAGCATACACCTTTCTTGCAAGACTCTACTTTTACACATTAGCCTTTAGGAAAAAGAAATATCTCATAATCACAAATAACCAAAACAAAACCAACTTTAACCTAATTCTTACACAGCCAAAATGTATGGATATATATAGACACTATAAATTTTAAATCTCAATTTGTTTCATAGCATAATACCGCAATTCCAAAGGCATAAGCACTTACTAATTCCCTAGACTTCAAAATATTCAAAATATATAACTATCATCCATACCTTAACAACCTCAATGTAATTATAATTTTGTTTAGCTACTTTTTTTTTAATATCAAAATCAAACTCAATAAAATATTATGATTTCTTAACTCATACAATTCCTTCAAATTCATATTTCCATAATCCCATGTTTGTCTCTCTCAAATAAATGTCACATCTAATTTTCTTCTTAAAATGATCCATTATAATTTATTAAGCTTCAATTAAAAGTCTTCATGATCATTCTTCCAATAACTAAATCGACATAAATTTCTTCTTTTTATATTCTATAATGAAGTGATTAGACATTCAAAATATCACATTTGAATTGTTTTATGAGGCAAGATGCAATTACAGAAGCATAAGTCACTTATACACTCCATGTACTCCAAGGCACACCAAATACACATATCCCAATCATAGCAGGCTAAGCAACTCCTTAACACAATTCTGACTTTATTCGACTATTTCTTTACTAACAAAATCAAATATGATAGATATGCCATAGTTTCATATCTTACATGTGTCGCAACATGGCCTAGATACGAATCTTGACCAACTGGACTAAAAAAGAGGGTGTACCCCTTGTTCCTATGTATATTGATATATTATTCTTATTTTTAATTTTTAGGGGCCACATCATTATTTTTCTTATTTTTGTGTGTCTAGAGATTAAATTGTCGAGATAAATTGTTTACTCGACTTAAACCTAAATAATTATTACGAAATGATCATTTGTCTAGAGTTGCCACCAATCTATTTTGGCTAGGTGAGATCGGTTACCTATAGAAGTTCGTATTTGTAGAGTTACAAAACTCATAAAAGCAAATTTCTAGATCTACAATGAGACTAGAGATTGCACAAAAGGGTCTACTGGTGTTATAATCACAAGTAAGGATCGACCTTTTTCATGTTGTTTGATAATCGATACCTTATTAATTACATGTTAACTTAAATTTTGATATTTATTTGGTTTCAAAATCTGATATTTAATTATAATTCTCGTATTTTAAAATTTTTCAAATTCCCAAATTTATTAATTCGTTATAGAAAATTGGGTTTTTAACATTTTTGAAAATCAAAAGATCTTTTGCAACCTACCAGAGAACCGAAGAAATATGAAAGAGCAGTTACCAAAGTTTTTTATCATCCTCTTTTACAACCCATTGGAGAGCTAAAGGAATATGAAAGGTTTTTAAAAATCAAAATATCTTTCGCACTCCATCGAGAACCGGAGGAGTATAAAAGATTTTATTTTCATGAAATTTGAAAAATCTTAATTTTCATTCTGAAAAGAAAATCTCATTGTTAAAATAATCAATAAAACCCCTCTCATATGTAGAGAGAAATTCCATGTAGTACTTTAACCTAAAGACATTTCCTTAATTTTTAAACTTTCCAGTTTTATCAAAAATAAAAACATTTATCTTGAGATTTGGTTTTGACTCATACGAAACTAGATTCAAAGAACCCAAACATGGTTGATAAGACCAAAATGTCGCCTAAAGTACCTTTGACATGAAAGTATCTTAGTAACTCTAAAGGACTCAGTTTTAATGCAAAATTACTAAAATGTCTGTAGGGTATACCTTTGACATATGAAAGTATCATAATAACCCTAAAACACTCAAAATGGTCATAAAAGATGAACTTATCCTTAATGCACACCTTTACCATGAAAGAATCCTGATGATTATATAAGACTTGGTTCTAAGATAAATTACTAAAACACCTCTAAAGATTACTTTCGTCATGAAAGCATCCAGGTAACCTTAAAGGACTTGAAAATAATAAGAAATGAAAATTTTACCCTAAATGGGTAACTAGGATATCAAACGTGACCTAAAATGCGAAAATTACTAAGAGGACACTAAATTTCTCAAAATTACAATTTAAGCCCAGAATGACTAAAAATGTTCAAAAAATGACTAAGATTTAATGTGGGGAAAGACCATTTTGACCTTAAAATGCAAGGCTTTACTAAATGGTCCCTAAACTTTTCTTTGCAAAATGGTCCCAACATGAAACAAACATCACAATTAACCATCCAACGCATCACAAAAATCATGGAAATCATACCAAATATCATCAAAAGCATTTGGCCAAACACCTTTAGCCTTGGAACAATTTTTTTCAAAATTTTCAAACAAGTCTTTAAACTTTCTAAAATTATAAAAAAGTCCCTAAAAGGCTAAAAATGCATGATAAGTGTTTAAACATGTTTAGAATGCATGAAAAACACTCTTAAAGGTCTATGAAGCATTCAGCCAAACTATATGGCCTCATAAAAATTTTTTCCATTTAATCCTTACATTTTCCATAATTACAAAATGGCCTAAAAGAGTAAAAAACTTCACAAAGTAACCATACAAGGTTTACAAAATGGCCTAAAAAAGTAAAAAACTTCATAAAGCAACCATACAGGGTTAGTCCAAGCTTAGGAACACCTTTCTAATGCCTTTAGAAATTTTGCCATAATTTTTAAACATCACAAAATAGTCCAAAGTACTATTACAACAAGCATGAATATTTACCAAAGGCCATGATCATCATCAGCAACAACCAAGATCAATTTTTTTTCAACATAGCTTCATAAATAACAAAATAAACACATATCCAAATTTCTACCAAACTCAAATCAACATCAACATATATAAAATCATGAAAAATCAACATGTAAACATACTTTATGAAATATTCACATGAAAATACCAAGTAAAATAATATTAACATGAACATATTCACATGCTAAAATACACAACATATCAACAAAAATATGTTATCTTAATGAAAATCAAATTTTTGTTAAGAAAAATTAAATTTAACAAATAAATCAAGAAAATTGTTCATGGCTTTTAACACTTGGCCTTTCAACATGGATTAAAATCCATGGGCACAATGATCATTAGGCTCATAACAAGGATGAAATATGATGGAAATAAACAAAAATGAAAATTTTCTAGGTAAAAGTACCTTAAAAGCTTGTAAACTTGAAAAATACCTAAGAAATTTAAGGAATTTTGGTGTCTTTTGCTATGAAACTCTTCCCTACCATATGAAAGCTTCCTTCACTTATTTATGAAGGGGAAGAATCGACCAAGAGGGATAAATCGCTTTTGGTTGAAAGGCTTAGTCCTTTTTTCTTTCATTTTATTATTTATTATTTTATCATTTTTTTTAGATTTCTTTACTTTTTTGATAAGAATTAGCTAATGAATTTTGTCTTTATGTGTCAGTCATCATGATGAGTCATTGAGCTTAATATTAGGCTTCGTAATTATTTGGATAATATTAAACTTAATGATAAAATTTAGTCCTATTTAAATTAATTCTCATATAACCAAATTATCAAATTCTAAAATTAAAACGAATATACACAAATTTATGAAAATGTATGAATAAATAAAATTATAATTGTAAATTTTATGAAAAAATTGAAGTGGAAGGACTAAATTGTAACAAGTCAAAAGTTACAAATTGACAAATTTAATGACGAATTTAATTATGTAAAAGGCCCAATTAAATTTTCATATAAAAGTTTTGGGTCCAAAAAAATTAATAAAAATTTTGGAGAGAGAGAGAAATCATTAGGCTTTGTTGTAAAATCAAAATGAGCCTAATTGAGCCTTGTTGGAAAGTAAAATGGGCTTGTTGAAGTAATCAAAAATAGATTTGTTGGGCTTGTAGAGAATGAAATGGGCATGATGAAAAATAAAAAATGGGCTTAGCAAGTTCATTTGACTTGTTGGGAAATTAATGGGTTTATTGGGTCTATTATCAAAATTTGCAAGTTTTAGAACTATTAAAGAAATTTGACCCAAAATAAAATTAATAAAATTTTTCATGAAAACTCCACGTGTTGAACTCTAACGGGGACTTTTGAGAAATTTTATATGTAAAAAAAAAGATAATTAGAAATTCTAAACTCGTAAAATAAATTAGAGTTTCAAAAACTGAATTAATATGAATTTAGTGAAAGTGTTTGAAGAATTTTAAAATTTCTAAACATAAAAAAATTCTATAAAAAAATTTACAAAGGAGAAAACTCTGTATTTTAGAAACAAAAAAATTTCAAAAATATGTTCACATATTTATAAAAGTGATTCAAATTCGACATGATATTCAAAATATTAATTTAAAATAATAAAGATAAATATATGAAATTCAAAACAAATTTTACTAGAAAAATTTTACAAGAAAGATATTCATGTTACTGTGAAAAATTTAAAATTAAATGCTAAAATTGATAATTTCACATCTCATGGTATAAAATGTAATAATTTTTTTTAAATATTTTTGAATTTTTTTGGAGTGTGTATCAGTATAAATATTACACGAGTATCGGTAAAAATATACGATGGTAGACTTGCCAATTTTTAGGAAAAATTATAAAAAAAATATCCATGATATCATCTAAAAAATTGAATTCCAAAATTTGACAAGAAAACATTTAAATACCAACTTTTTACCCTTTTTATCCGAGATTTATTTATTATGGCCCTCGAAACTACATTTTTCTGTCACGTACACATATGGCCATTTAGGCATGACTAAATAGATTGTAAAAATGCCTAATCCACCCAGTAGAGATCGACCTTTACCAAGGCGCTTTCTTGATTCTCAATCTTGGATAATTAGGACTTATGGGAAAAAAGGGTAGGGATAAAATTAGGTGTCTACAACATGTACTCTCAAATTCAAACCCAAAATCCACAATCTTAACACTATTATTAGTTTCCATGTATAAAGAATACTTTACCTAATAAGTTTACAATAATTCAAAATTTGTAACTTAAACCAATCCATTCTTCGATTATGCATTCTAATATTTCATTTAAACATAACCTCAAAATCAACAAAATTTGTTTTACACCAAGATAATTACTAGTCCATAACATTTCTTACAACCGAATTTCCAATTCGTATCAAGTATTTACAACCAT
Organism: Adansonia grandidieri; assembly: GCA_038382065.1. NCBI lineage: Eukaryota > Viridiplantae > Streptophyta > Magnoliopsida > Malvales > Malvaceae > Adansonia > Adansonia grandidieri. The sequence goes on along the minus strand of JBBYHK010000007.1, from coordinate 240,533 downwards.
GTACATCTTTAAATCTAATTAATAATATCAATGAACCCTTTAGTTAACTAAAAATATCACATAAATAAAGTTTTTCATCTTTTCACCAACTATTGAAATCTTTCTTATCAACTTCCTAGTCATAAATCATGATAAAGTTCAACAAACAATAAATTATATCAATTAGTTTCATACTATATAGATTCAAATATGTTCTTTTAATGTCTAAGTTATCTCTAAATTCCAAATACTATACCCTTCCAAATTTGTACTTTAAAAAGCAATCTCATACAATAGTTGTACTATCTCAAACTTATAACCATCATAATACTTCAAACTATTTCTTTGAACAAATGTATTATTATTCTCTTTTAAGTTAAATTCAAATTATATGTACCATAAGATAAATAATTTTCTTACAAAAATGTCAACCAATATAACTTTAAATAATCGACTTCATGTCAAGGTCAAATATCAACACATGTTTAATATTACCTCATAAGTTTTTTTTTCCCAAAAATGTTTCAAAGTTAAAAACAAACTCTAAATCAACCAATATAAAAAACCATCACTAATGATGCTTATTCCAAACTGATTTCAATAATAAAAATCTCTTTTTGTTAACCATAAACCTTATGCTTTTAACTCTTACATATGAAACTATAACTATTTCACATGATAAATAATACTCTCCAAATAAAAATCCTCATATTGCTCTTCAATTAAAATTTATATTTTTGCTTACTAATCACAGTGATCATTTCAAATTCAATGTACTCCCAAAATACAGCATGATTAACCTCAAGAATTTTTTATGAAATACTAATTCACATCATAAAATTTTCTTTTATTAACAAAATCACACTAATTGTGCAAATAACTTCCTTTATGCTTCATTAATGCTAATTTATCACAAGTGTAGTTGTAACTCAAAATTCACTAAGACAATATTCAATCATTATAGCCATAGATATCTCTTAATTGAACTATAGTAAATGCCAACTATATCAATTTTCAAGTCACGTATTACTCTTAAAATTAGAATGACATTAACTTTACTAAATATCCATCACAAAACTCTAAATTTTTAAAAATTAAAATTCTAACTTTAACCTTTAAGACCCCAAAAGATAAAAATTCATTCACTTAAATACTTGTTAACCATAATATCTAACTTATCAAAAATTAATCTGAAGTTGCTTCACTTACGAACTTACCATCTCGTGAAAACTTTATAATTGCTTTATACTTTGACTTTCAGTAGATTTAATCCAGATCATGGTCAAAGATCCACTCGCTAAATATCGAAAATCCAACCATAACTTTATAGAATCTATGAAGTTTAAAATTATCAAAATTAGCACCAAAATCTTCCACTTACATTTTTTCGTTATTCATTTATCAAATTCTCCAAACATTATTGAAGAATTGATATTTAACGGCTTTCTTTAGGTTATAAACACCGCTAAAAAAATTAAAACCAAAATTATCTTATCAAAATTAGCACCACAATATGCCACTTACCGCTTTTCATTGTTTCTTTATCAAATTCTCCAAATGCTATAAGAGAATGGAGGTTTAGTGACTTTTTTTTAGGTTATAAACACTGTTAAAAAAATAATGATGCTTATACAAAATGCTGCCAAAAAGATTGAAAAAACTACATCGGGATTTCCATGGCGATGTTAAATAGACATTTAACGGCGTATAGGAACGCCATTAGTGTTTTATATTTTTATTGATGAAAAAGGTATTTAACGACGTTTATACCTAAACACACTGCTAAATTTGAATAAATAGCAATGTTTGTCTGCCACAAACATCATTAAATTTAGTAGATAGCGGTGTTTATGGCAAACAAACACCACTAAATTTGAGTAAATAATGGCATTTATAGCATACAAACATTGCAATTTATTGAATTTTAGTAGCGTTTAAAATGTCAGCATTTTTTTGGTATAAATAATGCTATTTATTGAAATTTGGTGACTTTTTTTTAGGAATAAATACTGCTAAATATGCTTATGAAAATTCATAAAATAGTTAGGTTAATAGTATCATTTTGTTCTCAAAACACTGCTAAATTTCTAGAATTTATTTTTATTAAGTTTTCTTCCTTTATATTAATATTATATTTACTAATTTCTTGTATAATTAGAAGAAATATTTACTAATTTCTTCCTTTATATTAAGTTTTCTTCCTTTATATTAATATTATATTTACTAATTTCTTGTATAAATATTTACATTCACAATAAACTTATAATGCAAATTAGAAAGAAACAATGTAAAATAATATAAAAACATAAATTTATACTATAAAATATCTTTATACAATAATTTTGTCTTTATACATTTAAAAATAAATGTGCTTAATACATTTAACAATGCAAAAGTTAAAATCATTGCAAGCTGAGGTAGAGTCCATAGAAATTGTTTTCTACAACACGGTCATTATCATATGATCAACACTAATATTACTTGAGATGACGAATCTTGTGAGAACTTCAAATGCATTGAATTCATCAATGAGTCAAATTATAATTGAAGTTGCTGATGTCTTTTTTCTTTCTTTTTCTCTCTCTACTTGTCTCACTTTTTCCAACCTAGCTATCTATGTTTGTCTTGCAGCTTCTATTTCCTTAAAATACTATTGCCTAGTTCTGACTTAATCTCTTAACATCTGAACTACCTTTGTAGAGTGATTTTGCGAATAGCTATACCTGGAACCATAATAAGTCATTGGCATTAGACCCATTCCAACACCTTAAAACCGTCCATTCCTTTCTTTTGTGGCAACATCAATGAATATTTTTATCTTTCACATCATGCATATTCGTTCAGCTATCAATGTTGCAACATCGTGATGTTCAACCAATTTTTCCTTTGTTTTTTTATAAAATGATTAAATTAATATTATGGTTACAAAATTTGTTTCTAAATTAACGAGAAATATATTTTAATATACCATGATTTATTGTGTCTCAACATCCAAAGAGGAGCCATCTTTCTTTATGTGAGTTAATTGAAATAGTTGAACTCATCCTATTTTTTCTCTTTACTCCACTTCCTATAAAATAACACTTAATATGATATTTAGATTAAAATAATTCAAAATAAAGCATTATAATAATAACAAATTTTTTTGATTAATCTGAAACACTTACTTTCTCATATGTTTTTCTAACAAAGCTTGTTAAACCACTTATGTAATTACATTTTTGTTGCTTTTTCTAAGAAGTTTTACTTGTTTATATTCTTGTTCATTACTGAAACATATATGTTACATAAAATTGTATTATAAAAGATATCAAATACTTAATCAAAAACATTATACCTCTTTTTCTTCAAATGCCATAAGTTAACAAGATTCTTATACTAACACCTAACAACACCATGCAGTACATTTTGTTTTGTGATAGCAATATCTGTATTTTGATTGAAATACTTTTTCTTCAAGTCATGGTTATATTTTTTTTTCCATTTTCCCATTACAGAAAATATAATGTTGGAACATTCAAAGCAAATTGTTGCTAAAATGAAAATTTTGTATCAAAAGTTAGTGTCAATCAAGGTAATGCATCAAAAGTAATGTTAAAAGCTTTATACGAGTACCTTAAGAAAGTTCAAAATATCACACCTGACATTACTTGGCTCTTTAAGCCATGATTCTTAATGGATTGGCACTTTTATCCTATTTCAAGCGATCATGCCTAAAAGGCTAACCAATACTTGTGCTCATGCACTAATTGGCTGTCATCATCATTTTAGAGACAATAATATAGTCATTAAGAGGTAGTACCTATAACTCTTCCAAAGTAGTACGACCTTAAGTTATGCATTGCCTATTATTATGAACTACAAAACAAGGTCAATTACACTTAACAAGTGCTCAACATTGAACAGTTACTATAAGCAAGATCTTTTATGGCATTTAATGATGGTCATATTCAAGTTAGAATGAACTTCTTTGTAATTGTATTTCTTAAAAGCATAACTGGGTTAATACTCTTAGTCAAGGGATTTAGGACTTCAGCAACAACAACCTTAGACCTAAAAAAAAACCCTAAATTTTGTAATTAACCAAAAATATTCCTTAAATTAAAGCTTCTCTAAAGCTTAAAAAATTAAAGAGAGGATTGAAGAGAGTAAGAGATTTTAAGTGGGAGGAGATGAAATATGTGAAAAATTGACTCTATGAGTTAAATAGTCAATTTTAAGTGGGGGATTTAACGACTTTTATGTAGAAACACTGCTAATTTTTTAACCGTAGCGGCATTTCTAAGATAAACTATGCTAAAGTAAGAAATTAACCATTTTTCCCTTGAAACACCGCTAAGATAAACAATTAGCAATTTTTTACCATGAAACGCAACTAAGGGAGGCATTTTTACGCAAAAATATTGCTAAATGTATTTTCCCTAAAAAAAATAAAAAAAATGTTTTAATGGCATTTTTGTAGGAAATTTTTGTTAAAAAGCCTAAAAATTTGCACTTAATTTTTCAGTACTTTTAACGACATTTTTACTTGAAAAACATCACTAATACAGGTAATATAATGGCTTTTTTAGTGAAACACCACTAATTTCTTTTATTTGCTAAAGAAAAAAGTCATAAAGTGAAGTGCCACTAGAACCTTGATTTACTATAGTGAAACTCCAACCTCATTGCTATTTTCAATTCTAAATTTGAAATAATAATTGAGCTAAGAATCTTAAGATCCATAGAATCACTAACTTGGTTCTGATATCACTATTTCTCATGATTCAAAATTGAAGATTTAAGATGCAACAATGCTCCATACTCTTGAGATAAATTCCATCAACATGTAAGGCAACAAATATTTTACTAAACCAAAACTTAAAACTCCAAAAGTCTCTAAAATTTTAATTTACAAATCTTAATTTTCACAAGAATTTAATAATGCACCTTGATTGAAAAATATCAAATATTTGCTAGCTAACAAATCAACTAAATCAAATATTAAACTACTTAAATTCAAAGTATTTTAAGCCAAAAAACATATGCTAAACTTGTAAACATTGTCTTTTGTTAAAACCAAGCTCTGAAGATGCATGAATTGATATCTGAAAAGGTAAAAAAAATTAAAGGAATGAGTACGAATACTTAACAAGCAACAAATATTCCTTTTGTTGGACAAAGCATGTTATGAAACATTTAAGCCAAAATTATTAATTATAAACATTCAAAAACTAAATTGGGTAATCTAATATTCAATAAATGTTTATTTTGATATCATATTATTTTCAACATCAAATTTATCAATTAACAAAACTAAGTAAAATATTATAAATAATTCATTTTCTTTAGTCTCCTCTAACATACTAAGACAACATTTAACCTTTTCTAGCATGGGTTAGAACAAAAGCCATAATTAACCTCAGTGGCAATAGGTCTAAAGCATATCAAAATTAAATATTAGTTGTACAAATCGAATACCATAGAAACCATTATTTTAAATCGATGGCATGATCTGTAACAAAAACCATTCTTTTAAATTGGTGGCATAATTCGAAACCAGTTTCTAATCAAAAAGTACATGTTGACATGACCAATGTTTAATAGAAGTAGCAAATAGGCAAGCTCAAGTGGGTTCGGATCAGACTATCTTTGGGTCATTTTGGAAAAGAGCTTTTTTAGGTTCAGTTATTTTAAATTCAGATCAGTTTGAGTTCGGAAGGCTTAGACAGGTTCAAATCATTTTTGAAGTTTATAACCTATAAATATTTTTTAATTTCAATTATAATAATTAATTCTACTTTTACGCAGTGACAACAATAAATTAAAATTTAAAAAAGAATAAATATTTTATTAATATTTAAAAATTTATACCATAGAGATTCGATCCTTAAAAAATATTATATAATTTAAATATTATAATTATTTTTAATATTTGTAAAATGTTGAAATTTATACTATGGAGATTCGAACTTCAACTTGAAATGAGAAAAACAAGAAACTTTACCAAGTGAGCAAATCTTTAATTTTGAAATATTATACTACAAAAATTAAATTATATTAACTATAATAAATATAATAATAATTTAAAAATATTGTCTGAAATAAAATATAATAATAATAATTAATTATGCTAAAAAACTTTAACTTTTAAAAATACAAATAGTTTTATAAAACAATATTGATGACTTAATCAGTTTACTTAGTTAAATCACTCTAATGAAAAGATTTATTTTTATTTTACATTTTACAAGATGACCTTGTAATAAAGTTAATGTACTTTTGTTAATTAATATAAATATTAAAATATAACAAAATTTTATTATAACATAAATATACTTATTGTAAACACCCTATTTTGTCCAGGCCATCATTTAGGGCATCAGAGGTAATTATTTTAAGCATCTTTGGAAGCACAGGTCAATTTCTCATTACTTTCGAGTAAAATGAGGTCATTCAAAGAGCGACAGTATGTGCAAGTCATATTGGTGCATCGGTTTTGACACCAAAGCTCTTACACTATTAAAAATTCAAATTCTCACACATAGTATTGATTCAAGAGGGTTTGGTATCAAGACCTAATGAGTGGTATCGATACTTAGCATATTTGTATGGCAATAGCAAAAATTGTGATTTTTAGCTAAAGGTATTGAAACTCAAGCAAGAGTATTGATACAAGCCCATGAAGTATCGATACATACCTATAAGTCTTGGAACTAGAAACATTTTTTGGCTCTTGGTATTGATACATAGATTATTGTATCGACACTCATAGGCTAAATATTACCTTATGTATCGATATAAGATGTTTTATATCAATGCACCAAGGCATTTTCGCCTAGTTCGAGCCATTTTTTTACCATTGCACCAGTGATTTGAAAATTCGATTCAAACATATTTCTTGCACCAAAAATCATCAAAAGTCATACTAGGCTTTAACTTTGGGCTTGTGATTGGATTTAGGCAAATTTTAAGGCCCAAATAGTCAATGACAAGGTACATTTTATGACATTATGCAAATTGCCAAAGGGTAAGGCTGATTTTTCTCGATGCTCAGCTACATAAAGTGGCCTTGATCCACTGTTTATGCTGAGTAAACCAATGAGTCTACATGGCAGTTGAGGATAGTACCTTGTTTCTGCATGAGGTGCAGCACCAAAACCCTATAATTGTAAACACCTTATTTTGTCTGAGCTAATTTTTAGCAATCTGAAGCATGGACGTAAGAGGGGGCGATAATCGTCGCCCAGCAAAAAAGTATTTTGAGGATGTCAAGAAGGCCTAGGGATCATATCAAAGGTAAATGCGAAGATGTGGC
>JBBYHK010000007.1:222884-233157 GCA_038382065.1 Adansonia grandidieri | reverse complement strand
TACATTCTCGTTCTCATCACATCGCCAAAGAAAAGTCTCGGTCAAGAAGACATTTCTAAGCCAGGAAAATATTTTAAGTCGTACGCACTCATAGAGCCGTGAGGATTCACCCCGAGGTACGTTGCAACAGTAATATTATAGAATTTAGTAGGCAAGTGCATGTATCTCAACAAGCAATATAATAATAAAGTAAAGTGTTGATCCCATGAGAAATTGTTACTAATTTCATTAAGCACTAAAACTATAAACGAATCTTATTCAAACAAATGATTGAAAATTGTAAATTAAAACTAAATAAAAGTAAATAACAACTAAACAAATTATCAATAAGAAAAGTTTAGAATTATAATTTCTTTCAATACTTCATTTGAATTTGTTCTTCTTTCTTAACTTGACTAATGATAATAAGTTGTTAATCTAAATTTCTAACTTATTTATAAGTATCATTTAATGGTCTTATAAAAATATCTCTCTTAACTAATTTGCTGTGTTCTTATTCAAATTGAATTAAAGAGAAACTTATTAAGCTTATATTCTATTAGTTACATGTGACATGCTTGTATGTTCCTATATCATGTTGAGATTAACTACTCATACTATAAAACATATATTATTCAATCCAGACCTAAATATAAAATTTCCTTTTCCAAGTTTGTTAGCATTGCCAAATCACTCTAGTAGTTAATGTTCACTAGGAGTCCCGATATTTATAGTGAAAAAAGCATTTTGGTTCACATACTATAAAAATCAATATTTTAATCCATGTACTTTTAAAAGTGTAGCACATAAGGAAAAATTATTAACGGTATTAAAAAACCATTTAAATGCCGATATAATGATGAAATGTCATGTGACATAGAATTTTAAATTTTATACAAAAATAGGTTTGGGTTTAGGGTGGGTTTAGGTTATTTTTTATATAAAATTTAAAATTTCACGTCACTTGACACATCAACATTTAATATACATTAAATGTTTTTTAACACCATTAAATTTTTTTCTTATTTGCTATAATTTCAAAAGTATAGGAACTGAACTACTGAATTTAATAATACTAGGACTAAAATGCTTCCTTTACTATAGTATATAGACTTCTAATAGATTTCTACACAATCTAATTGGTGGTCAATCAATTAAAAGCATTAAAAATAAGATTAAATAAATAACTCAAATATCATTAAATTAAGAAAAGAAAGTAAATAATTCAAACTACATGTTGAGGTCCATTGCAATCCTAAAAAAATAAATAGTTTATACTAATTAATGTAAACACAAAATAAAAGAGTTTCACCATTATAATCACTACAATAAAGATAAAAATATTAAAGGAAAAGAGAAAACTAAGAGTTGTTAAGTCATAGTCTTCAAGCTTTTCCAAATCGTTTATATTTGCTTGCAAAGTTGATGGCTTTTCTCTTCTTTCTAAAACCAGGGTAATAAAAACTAAAAATTCACAACAAATCTCTAATCCTAATTTAAGCTAAAAATTCTTATTTTTAAGTAACCAAAAGCTAAGAAAAAGTAACTTCATGCACAAAGTAAGGGAGTAACAATTTTGCAAAGTTAATCGACTAGTGTCCTTTTGCTTTTTTAATGTGTTATCACACCTTAGAAACTTTTTCAAGCTTTGCTTCTATAAAATTATGAAAGTACTAAATTAAGATCTAATTTAAACATAAAGAAAATTATGAAAACTAATTTACAAGTAACTAAAAACTAATAAAATATAATAAAAATATTTAAGAGTTAGCTAAACTTCAATGCACGTAAAATGACTAAAATACCTCTATTTTATAGAGTTATCAAGCAATAACTAAGCTATATAATTAGAATATAAGCCTTATTGTGAATACTAGTTCTTAATGACTTTGATAATGAGACTATCATGAATATAACCGAAGCATATTCTCACAAGTAACACTTAAGCAATATGATTATCTTAACTATAAGTGAAAGGTTAATAATATATAGCTTGAACAAATCAGATTAGACAAGGAATATAGAGTTATAATTCAAACCAATTGTAATTATTTAGTGATTCAAGGTATAGAGTGACAACATATACTATTAATTAGATGAAGCCCAATAAATATATTCGACCTTGCAAATGAATTGTAATGAGTTAAAATTATGGATCCTGATGCATCAAAGTCATGTTCCTAAAATTGTTCCCAGTCATTAGACAAGACATTGGCAATACTTAAAGACTAGCATGAATTCTACCTTATGAAGTAAGTAACTAATCTCATGGGTTGAAGTATAATGGACACTTGGTATGGCATGTAGTTGCTTGTTTAATGGAAACAAATTCACTAAACATGGCTCGTGTGAGAAATTTATTTGTTATTGTCATCCAAGTGTCTATTAAAATGTTCTCACATGCTAGTCGTGTCCTTTAACTTAAAAGACATGGTGATTTTGGATATGTCGAGAAGCAAACCAAGATGGTAAAGTAATCTAAAAAGGATTCATCACTTTAAGTGATATCAAAGAAATATCTCATTTGTCCTTGGCCTTGGTTAACTTGATAAAGTTATTAGCCAACACATGATGAATTTAAAAGAAATTATTTTTCTAAATTAATAATTTAACCAAATGCTGCAAGAACTAATATCGATTGATACATGAGTAGACACTACACCATGCTCATGATCTTTTTAGGATATTTGGTGAAAGGACCAAATTACATGGGTAAGTTGATTGTTGAAAGATTTTTCAAAGAGGTCATACTAACTCTACAACATTTAAGTGGTCATAATGGGTTGCTAGATTTCACTCTTAATCTATGGTTGTAAATTATAGTCTATGTTGAATAAGCTAGATAATAATTTATAGTCATTGCCAACATGTTAGGAATCTAATGTATCACATATAATAGGACTATTTTCTAGATTAAACTTAAGATTCAATTAAGTTGGAATTGATTAAATAAAAGGTTCAATTTAGAGGACTTAATCGAAAAGTTTAATGAAAAAAAGTTTAAGACAATTTGGATTTTGGAAATCTAAATAAGGATGTTTTAATAAGACAATGTCTAAAGTAAACATGTTTTAAAGACAATATGAAAAAGCTTGTCTTAATAAGACAATATGGATAAGCTTGTCATAAAAAAACAACATCTAAAATAGATATGTCTTAATATAAATTGTCCTTGCCAAATATAGAGACATCCAAATCGAGAAAAAAATTTCTCATCCATAGAAGAATTTGATTGTGAATCAAATTTTTGTCTTCTTGTATTTCACTAAAATGAACATTACCTCGATTCTAAGCTTGATACTAAGAGTTATTGTTTGACTAAGACACTAAGACCAGCTAAGTGAAAAAGTTTCACTTAAGCAAGGAGTTTGATTATGAATCAAATTCTATTAAACCCGGCTAGTTGAGTCCTACTAGGACTCTAAAAGGTTGATTAAGAATTAAACTTTTCCTCCTTAGTAGTACCGCGTAATGTATCTAAACATAATGATGGATAAGTTTAGCCAAGGCTTTAAATAGCTAGAGTTTTGGTTAAATGGTGGAACTTAGGGCTAAAAGTGTTTCACCTTAGTAAGGACTCTAATTGAGAATTAAACTTCCATTCCCTTATCCTATTGATAGTCGAACTTAGATGCCATCTAAGGTGGTTTGCCAAAGCTTTTACATTAAGAAGGTTGGTTGAAACTCTAGCTATTAGGATAGAAAAAGTTTCAATTCTAGTGGAAGTTTTAATAAGATTTAAACTCCAACTTATTCCCCTAAGAGATAATGATGCCAAGAAAGTTTATTATGTGTGAAAAATAGATTTCCACAACTAGGAAAAACTCTATAAGCTTTCCTAAGGAAGTTTGTGCATGGCTTTTGTTTTCTAAGAAAAGAATTTATTTTTCTTGATAAGAAAAAAACACCATGTTAAGTTCGGTAAAAAATGAGTCAGCCTTGCAGCGTTCATCTTCTTCTTTTCCTGTGAAATCAAACTCACTAGAATTATTCTTATGGTTTTTTAGATTGGAAAGAAAATTGGCCTAAAAATTTGCTTGCTAGTATAAGTGAATCACTATACCTTGAGAAGGCTCCAACAATTGGTTGTGTTGATAACCTTAGAGGGAGTATAATTCTACTCCTCGTGGCTCAAAAAAAGATCGAACTGACCATGATGTGGATATGTTTGTGCAGGGAACATCACACTTAAAGTTTTGAGTCTTTGAATTGGTTTGCTTCTATTAGATTTGTGAAATTTTATATAGCAATTCAACCATATCTAACTCTCAGCCTGAAGAATAGATAAAAATCCAAGTATTTATTAGTTTATATCTGTTGTGGATGTTACAATTTTTTTTAATTTTATGCCATTTTGACAATTATGAACCCAAATTTTCCTTGATCTATTACAATACTATGTTAGTAAATACCCTGAAGTCAATCAAAATGGTTATAGAAGCATACAATCAATAATGCAACCCAGAACTATTCTGTAAAGATAACAATGTTTTCCTTTATATTATTGGCATGACTAACAATCATGAAATTAGTAACTAAATGAAGCCCATGGAACATATAAAGTCTTATAAAGGAATTGCATTGAATTACAATCAAAATTTAATTAAGTATGACTTAATTAAATAAAAGGTATGCTATGGAAGACTTACTTGAATTAGTTTAATTAAGAGTTATTTCAGACATATAGTAAAGTTATGAAATCTAATAACAATGTCTTAATAAGGCAAGAAAGATAAGTATGACTTATCTAGAGAATGTCTAATAGTAGATATGTTGTTGAGGTTGTCTTAATAATGGTCGAATTTTGTTCTTGGTTACTAAGATAATTATACGATAGTTATTCTCAATAAAATTAAATATTTTTTTGATAAAAATTGAATTTATATGAATTAAAATTTTTACTTATGCAAGAAATTAGCTAGGAATTAATTTTCTTGCATATAAATTTAGGGTTAGCCAAAACCCTAATTAGTTGATGTAATTGGCATTTTTAAAAAAAAGCCACCTATACTAGGGTATAGGGTAAATAATTTAAATCCCAATGTATGCCAAGATCTAATTAATTAGTAAAATTTCTCAATCTTGATTGGACTAGGTAAAAGGAATCTAGATTAGGACCAATATGCACCACTTTCAAGATTAATAGGCTTGGTGATTCTTTAAAAGCCTAACCTAATATTGTTTTATATATATATACGACAATGTTAAGGAGTTTTGGATAAGTGGATTTTAAGAAAACCCTAAATCAGCCATTAAAGAGAGACCTTTTTCTTAAAATTCCTCTATTCTTGTTTTTCTATCCTTGTGATCAAAAAGTGTTCTTACTTTCTTCCAGAGTAAAAAAAAAATAGCAAACATACCTCTTTTTTAAAGTATCAAGATTTTTTAGCTAGCACTAGATAAACCTCAAACCTTAAGTAAGTTCTTATTACCGTCCTTGTGGATAACCATTGAAGGTGTTAAATTTGGAATGCTTGTGAACTCGGAAGAGCTTGGACGTGATCTTTCTTGGTAGATCTTTTTTTTGTAGGGATTTCATCCTTAAAGTTAAGAGTCTTTGAGGAGGTATGATCTCGATTCTTGAAGACTTTATTTGCTAAAAAAATTTTATAATCACATCTAAACATGATTTAGGAATCTGAAGAAATCCAACTTGTAATTTTCTTGTATTTTTCCAATGTATACTTTGTATAATGTAAATTCTTAATTTATTTAATGAATGCTTAATTTATTGATCTTAATTTATTTAAAAATCAACAAGTTTTCCACTAATGAATGCTTAATTCTAGTATTTAGATCACTATCTACCGACGTAATAGTACATAAAAATGTTATTGGCCTCCTAGAAAATGCACCGGCAACTCTATTAGTAGTTCCTTTCCTAAAAAACCAATTCATAATTGAAACTATCATCTTAGCTACCCATTTGTGCTGCATTAGTGTGTGCCTTATGATCCTATAAAAGTTTAAAACTTTGATGATTAGTATTAATCCAAAAGTGCCTACCTAGTAGATAGAGAGTCCATTTCTTTACTACTACAAGAATAACTGGCATCTTCTTATCATACACAAAAAGTATTTGCTACCTTAGAGATAGTGCCTTCCTAAAGTACGCAATAGTTTCCCCTTTTGACTCAAGATAGTGCCAAGTCTAGTCTAAAAAGCCATATGATTCAATAACAAAGTTTTTATGCAATTCGAAAAGGCCAATATAGGTGTTGACACCATAGCAAGGTTCAGTTTATGAAAGCTATAGTAGTTGCTTGATTCCAATGGATGGTATTTTTCTTTAAGAAATCCATAACAAGCTTGGCAATGATGCGATACCCTTGAATAAAGAATTTGTAATAGCCAGTCAACCTTAAAGAAGCTCTCAACACTTTTATTAGCAAATCTAAGCTACTATTGAATGCAAGCCAACTTTTTCTGATCCATAGATATCTCATCCTTAATATAGCTTAGATACTTAATGTGTAAAACCCCAAAACCACATTTAAAATCTTAAACAGCAATCGATTTGCAAGTAACTCGTTCTTAAACTCAAAATGCATAATGACCAAGATGGTTTAAAAAGTAATTTTATGAATATTTGCTTCATGCATCAATATTTAATGGTGACCTAAGCAAAGGTCTAACTTAGAAAACCAAAAAATTTGTAATTAATTCATGCAATAAGCTCCAAGATCCATCTTTCTTTTTTTGAACACTACTAGTTTGATTTCTTTATTTAGCCGTGTCATAGTCACTTTTGTCATATCTAAGCAAAATTTGTAAGCTCTGATACTAATGATGGCCTTTAGATGAATCATTAAGATGAAAAGAAGAATAATAGAGAAAATAAAAGGAAAGAAAGAGAATGAGAAAAGAAAAAACTCTTGGAAAAAGGTTGTTATGAAAGAATGTCAGTTTTAATTATGTGTGATTTCCCTTTTATAACAATAGTTATACTTACTTGAATCTAATCAGCATATATTGACTCAATCCCTCACATACAAACTCAACAAACATAACAAACGAATCTAAAATTTAAAAGGTAACTAGTAGGTTACTTGCAAGTTGCTATAGATAAATTAATTTTTCAATATAATAAATGAAAATTTTTGTGTGATTTTTGAAAGTGTGTACCTATTATTTTCTTTGTATTTCTCTATCTTGCTAAAAAGATTAACAACAAAAACTAAAAGTAAAAAAAATTAAAATTACATAAAAAAAAAGTAGCAAAACGTGGTATACTATGTTAGAAATGTTCTGGTTTCTAACTCTTCTAATTTCTACTGCATTAAGAGACTTTGGCATTTAGAGATTATAAATAAGGATTAATTAGTTTATCAAGATTATTCATCATATAAAAATTATATTAATCTTCAACAAGTCTCAAAATATTAACTAAAAGAAGAAAAGGATATGAGCCGATGAAGTTAAAATCAATGCCATTAAACCAAATTGTTTATTTGAGTAGATAACTTGAACTTTACAAAGATAAGGGAAAGTCGTATGAGTTAAAAATAGTTACTGGACAAATAAATAGCTCAAACAAAAACTAGATTTTTTTTATTCTTAGCATTTATCTTATGTCTATTAACACTTTAACTCACAATCTTTAAAAACCAGCCAATTATGTGAAAAAATTGAAGAAATCAAAATAATAAATCCATATATTAATAGATAGAGTAACCTCGCTTCTCATCGGCATCACCTATCTCATTAAATCTATTGACTGTTAACAAATGTTCTTAAAGTGTTCTACTTTGTGAGTAATGGACCTGCCTATTTGAAAGTGTTGATCATCAATGCTTCTAGCAAAACAACTAAAGCATCCTCCACTACTTCAGCCTATTTATGCAATCCATGAGTGCTATACTTTGGAATAAGTTGCAACTTAGCAAGAATACTAATAGCTATTACTATTGTACAAATATGGTCCCATAATAGTTAATGTTTGCTCTAAAAACAACATAAGCAAGAATACTAATAGCTATTACTATTGTACAAATATGGTCCCATAATAGTTAATGTTTGCTCTAAAAACAACATAAATTGTTACTATATGCTCAAGAGATCTGAACGGATTCAAATATCAAAAGATAAAATATATGCACTTGATGCAAGAGATATGCAATAAAGGTCTTCCTCTCTCCAGGCCAACTTTGGTTGCTCCTACAATAACATTTCCATCTAAGTCTTAAATAGCAGTATGGAAAGGTTTTTTAAAATATAGGTTTAGGCAATTAGACAATGATAGAACTATTACTTATTGATATTTGAAGAAAATACCTGTAAGCAAACGCAATTCTACTAGCATTTTACAAAACTTCTAGCCATTTGTATTAAAAGTTTAATAATTTAGGTTAGTCATGAAGGCTAAATCTTTTTGGCATCTAAGAGCAGAGACAGTATTAGTGTTTACATACATTGTTAAAAATTAATGACAGCATAACCCATAACTTAAAACACAAATGTAAAGTAAAATGTTAATTAAATTACCTTTAGACGCCTGAACAATGCTATAGAATTGCTCCATGTATCATCAATTAAAACAAAATTCAAAACTGCAACAGAATTGACAAAAGCGAATGGAAAAACAAAATTTTAATTAAATTACTTTTACGTACCTAAACATTACTATAGAATTGCTACAAAAATTGCTCCATTTACCATTAATTAGAATAAAATTTAGAGCTCTGTTTGTACTTGTCTGTGAAACAAAGTCAACATGAAAATTACAAAAAGAAATCAACAAAACCAAAATGTGGTTTGAAGTTTTGTCACAAAAATATAAAATAGCATTCATTGACATAAATGCATATTTGCTCTCGAGATACTCTCTTAGAAGAATAAAATCTTGATCGATAAAGAAGTTTCTTTCTTTACCAACCATATTAACCCATATTATTGTTCATAACATTGACATTCTTATAGGGTATACCGAAAGGCAAATATTTTTTTTCTTGAAATTAACGAATCAAAACAACATTGTTTCATAGCTTAAGATGCTATAGTAACCCTTTTTGCGACTAGATTAGCTTAGTAAGTACGTGGTTACATGTGACTTGATCATAGGTGATTTTTTTAATCGATACTAAAACTAAACCAAGTAAAACACATTGACCTAATGTAATATTTGCATCATTATAATTTAAAAGTTACAATAAGAATTTCATGCAAAAAATTACAATCAATTGGTAATCTAGATTTCATAATTTTAAATTCATCAATATAAAATCAATAAAATTGAAATAATTTTTAAATCAATTTTTTTTTTTTTTTTTTTTTACTTCTAGGCTAATCAAAGAGATTAAAGGTGAAAGGAGATGACAATTGCATTATGGATGTTGTTATAGCCTCTTTGCCATTGGATCTTCCCATCCCATCTCATTTTATACTTACTTTTTTTTGCTTTTCTAATTAACCAACAGGAAAAAAGAATATGAAAAGAAATATAATTAAAACCTAATGATAATGAATTTGCATCTTTATGGTTTCCCTTTCCTCTTTTTCTTTTTCTTTTTTCATTTCGTGAAATGAATTAAAGAAATCATAAAAAAAAAACATTGTTTTTTTTCTCTAATTCTTTTTTTATCTGCTTTCTTCCAAATCAAATCAAACATGAGAAATTTAAGAAAAATCACTGAAAAACTATAAAGGATCAAACAAAAAAATAAAATAATAATTGAAAGAGGAAATAAAGAAAATACCTAATCAAGAAGTCATTAATGGAAATGATCAAACCAAAAAAAAAAATTGAAAGAGGAAATAAAGAAAATACCTAATTAAGAAGTCATTCATGGAATGACAGTGAGAGAATCAAGTCAAGCAAAAGCTTTTGCATGGTCATTATTCGTCTTTTTCTTTACCATTAGAAAATGAAAAAAAAAATCTTACTATTTTTTTCTTTACCTCTCACTATTTGTTCTTTTTGTGAGTAATTATTTGAATAATTTTCTAGCTTTAATCAAAATGAAAAAATAAATATCCAAATCAAAAAGGAAAAGATCATCAATCAATCGACCAACTATTAAATGCACCTTTATCCTCGTGCATATTTTTTTCCTACCTCTCCCCTTTCCCCTTTCTATTTTCTTTCTTCTTTTTTTTTTGTTTCCTCCGTAGATCATTCATCCCTCTTCTACCTTTCTAATCATTTGTCTATTTCATTCTTGTTTTCTTTTTTCTCAATTTTTTTGTCAGCTTTCTAGGTTATTCTCTAGCTTTATTTTTTTCAAACCTTATCTCTACTCTCTTTCACCCTTTTTACACATTATCTCCATATTTTGCTTGTTTTCAACCATTTTAT
>JBBYHK010000007.1:193109-204195 GCA_038382065.1 Adansonia grandidieri | reverse complement strand
TATTTGAAATAGTAAGGTCTTTAATATAAATATAAAAAGTTAGAGATCAAAATCTTATTAATTATAAATAAAATTTTGAAAAAAATAAAAATTATATAAATTCGATTTTTTACTAGTTCAATCCAAGTTTTGATCGGTTCTTATACAATGTCAGAATCCAACAAGCCATAGTTTTTGATTCAACTGATTTAACCCCGTTTTTTATTCAATGGGTAGAGAGATCATTTAATATAAAATATGTTAAGTCAATTTATTTTTTTTTTAAAAAAATATTTGAACTAAATTATCTCTTTTTTACAAAAATGATATATTTAAATTACAAGTTTTATCCAAAACGATCTTAAAATATAAAATATTAGGTTAATAATTTTTAAAACTTAATATTTATAATTAGCAAACAATTAAAGGTGTTCACGGCCAAGCTAGGTTGAGTTAAGAGACTCAAATTTTTTTAAATTTCTTGCCCATGTCTCAACTAAGTTCAAATTACTATTAAAAAATATATTAATATTTATATATTTTATAATTAAATTTAAATAAAAATTATTATTTTATTAAATGAATACTGATTCGGCTTGGATTGATTTGGTTTGAATCACTAACATTAAAGTACATATTTGACCATTGAACATATCTATAAATAAAATACTCATATAAAATACTTAATTTTGAATAATTCAACTTTAACACTTATATAAAACAATACTTAATTTTTTAGCATTTAATTTTTTAAACAAAACTAAAAAAATGTGCCACGGAAATACCATTGAACTTGCTTTCCATAGATATTTAACCGGCCAATTAAGTAATTGGTTTAAAAAATTTTATATTCGAGGTTAAAGCATGTCCGTCATTCCGCGAAAAATTATGGACAGTCATTGAAGCTTTTTCCAATTATACGAGACTCACGTCACGTTCATTATCCTCAGTAAGCATGATGGATAAATGATAGCCACATAATTTTTAGGAGGAAACAGATAACTAGTTAGTCCGGTAAAATTTTAATGCACCCCAAAGTTTTTGTTATGAGTCCAGAATCAACGTGCTCACGGTCTGGTTGCCAAGCTGGAAAAATTTTAAGTATTTAAAAAGGTTTAGACTAAAATATAAAGCAAGAAAAATAGGTTAGAAAAAAAAATTTGTTTAAAAAATGAGTTCAATCTTAATTTTAATATTCAAGATTCGAGCTTGGCTCAAACTATTTTTTAATATATTTAGCTTTTATCATATAAAAATAAATGTATAATATTATAGTGTACATATTAAAAAAAATGTTAAGTTATCTATATTTTAAAATATAACAAAAGAACAAAATAAATTATTAAATATTAAATTTAAAAAATAAAATAATATAGATGGGTATAAACGACCTTGACTGCCTATTTATAAATATAAGCAAAACTTAAGGTAAAATCTGAGGCCAATATTTTGGGTCAAACCAAGCTTCAACAAACATAAATAGTTTTAATACTATACTTAGATCTAGCTTGAATTCAACTTAACTTGATTCATAAATGCCTTTAATAAAAAATTTTGCTTGTAAAATGTTGAAATGCTAAAATCTTTTCCACTTTTTAGCCTCTTCAATATTTTTTTGTATAAAATAAAATTATAAATACATTGGCCTAAAGAAAAAAAATACTATGTTGCATTTTAATATATGTAATAGCTGGCCTAAAAAGCCTACATGATAATAAAATGGTTATTTCATTAAAGCCTTAATTATTTGAGATTAAAAAATAAATAAAAGCCTAATTATTTTTGTAAAAACTTTATCACTTAAGCCTAGTAGAGTTTTCATTAAATTATCGGGTTAAAAAAGTGAGACAAAGGAAAAATAGAAAGGAATCGACTATATCTTTGCAAGTCAAAAAAGAAATTGGGAAAAAGAAAAGAAAACCATAAAAGAGAGAATAAAGATTGGGATTTTGAAATCAGTTATAGATTCGAAGGTTTAAGGTACGATTAAGTCTAATTTCATTTAGTTTTGTATTTGAATATTTTTTTACAAAATTCATATCTTAATTTTAACCCTTTTTAACTTAGAAATTATTTTTAACGCTATTCTGGTGACTTTCCAGCAACAATGGTTCTTGTAGCAACTCATTTGGATTTAGATTTTGAGAGATTTTTTTTTTTTTTGTATTTTAAAGAATGAATTTTGACAATTTCGATAGGCTAAATTTGGGTAGTCAAAACTTCATATTCTAATGGTCATTTTTAGATCTTTAGATGATTGAAACAAGAAAATTTATAATTATTTGATCCCATCTTAAAAGAAAATAGATAAGCATTTACACCAAATAAACTACCTAGGTTGTAGTATTAAATGGTTGTCTTTGGAGTTTCAATTGTTTCCTTTTTAGTATAAAATGTGATTTTTCCAATGGTATATTTAGTTTGATCAAATAAGTTTTATGTTATGAGAATTGAGGCCCCAAAGTACGATTGATTAAATTGAAATCCAAAAATTTTGAACAGTTTGTGATGCTTTGTGAAGTTTTACCTCTAGAAAATTGTATTCCAATTGGTTTTATTAATGAATTTAGGTTCTGAAGTATAATCTTCCTTTTGGTACTAACGACTCCTTTGGAATAGATTTAGTGTGTTAAATATAAATGCTTAAAATAATCTAAATTACCATAAAAATCTAAAATTTTAGCACTTTGTAAAATTCCGTCTTTAATATTTTAAAAGTTATTTTTGTCCATTAAATGATATAAAAAGAATAAATTTTGAATATTTTAATTTTGGCATGACTAAATTTATTTTTAGTAAATTACTTTTGAGTTAGCATTTTTTTTTTTGGAAAAATTGATTTTTATGAAGAAAAATTCACAAAAACTAAAATTATACTAATTTTATGATTTTTCATAACTATATGTCATTTTGTGTACTAATTTTGTATATTAACTTATAACATTCTAATTTTTAAATGTTTTATATTTAAATAAATTATAAAAGAACTAGTTTATTTTCGAAAATAATTCCAATTGAGCAAAAGTTGTCAAACATTCCAAGTGTCCTAGAATGATCCATGAATGTCTTGATCTGTTTAAATAAATCAATAGCTTTAGTTTCTAATTTGATTAGTCTTTGAATTAATAGGCTTTAAAAGGTTATGACTTCCTCAGTTTTTGGTTTCAATTTAGCAAGTTCAAGTAAATAACTTGAATTCCCTTTAGTATTTTGATCCCTAAAAATTACCCTTAGCTTACTTTGATTTTGTATTTATGCATACAATGTTTTGTCCCCAAGTTTATTAAATCAATTAAGTATGCAAAGTATATCATATTTCAATATGAAATTAAAATGTGATTTCTTTTTTGAGTTAATCTTTGAATATTATTTTTTATCAAGCGCATGCATGAATCTAATTATTATTTAAAATGTAAATACAATTTACTGCATATCAAAATGAAATATGAAAATTTTCTTTGTATAAGATGCATCTTGTGAAAGTTCATGATTAATGCTTTTCGTAAAGTTCGATAATCAAAACGTGTCTTGTTTTGATTTGTCTCCTAAGATGATAATTTTTTTTACCTTGTCAATAGGGTTAAACATTGGCCATGTTGACATACTTTGTGATAGAAATCAATTTCACACTATGTCACCGATTTCAAAATAGTGATTTGTGTTCTGTTCAGTGCAGCTATCTAGTTGCTTCTAATATGTATGACCCACTACCATTAGAATTACTTGTGATTTTTACTTTGACTTATGCCACAATGTTTAAACATAGTCTTAATATATTACGAAAGACTAATAAAAAATGAATAATTTGTAAAATTTTGCTTAGTTTTGCTATTTGATAATCTGATTTTTGAAATAAATACTTATTGATTATTAAATTACTTAATTTAATTTTTGGATCATTATTGTTAATAGTTTTGGCCTAAACATTTTGTGGCATGCTTAATCCTATTTGTTAAGTATTTATACTCATTTTTTAAAATTTTTCTTATTTTTTGGATTTCAATATATGCAACTTCAAACTTTAGTTTCACAGGAGCATTTGTTTTCAAGTTTGGCATTCACATTTGATATTTTGGACGTGAGTAATTTGATATTAGACTTAGTGAACTATTAGTTAGAATATTTTATATTTTCAAGCAAGGTATAATATTAAATTTTTGGAGATTTGAGGTTTCATATTTGTAATTTAAAGGCTTTTGGAATTTCAATTTCTTTTAGTACGATATCAGTAAGCTTGCCTGCTTATGGGATTTTGTCTCATGAGTATGTGGTATTATTGCATCTTAAATCCTTGAATTTAGGGCAAGCCAATATATATACATATATAGTATTTTCCGTTTTAGTGTATATATATAATTTAGGTGTTTTGTTGGCCTAGTAGCAATAAGAATGTTAGTGATGCATGTCGGCTTAGGTTTGATTTCAAGTATCACCTCTTCTTTCCCCAATATCATTTCATAACAAGAATAGGTATATGAGTGTTTTCTTGTATTCAGATTCAATATAATTTTACTTTGAAAACAATAAAAACAATAAAATTTGGCATTAAAATCATTGGCCTAAAAGAAACTAAGTAGTTAATTGGTCAAAAAAGTTATCCAATATAAAATTTGTAATGTACGAGTTATTGTGATTCCTTTTAAGAATCATGGATGGTCACCAAATGTTTTTCGTAATTAAATTACATATTTCCACTCATTGTTATTCAAGTATCAATTCTCGTAAAAAAATTTAAATTTATGGAAAGATGTCTTCAAGCCAGTTAGCTCAAATGTAAATAAGTAATTCAAGATAGGTATGACTTAATCCACCTCCTAACCTTGAGGTGAGGTATCAACATAAAGTCAAGTAGGATAGAACAATTAGCTTACTAGTGAATTAGATTGGCTTTAACCTTACTAAAAACTCACGTTCAATAAATATTTGTAGGAAAAACAACAATAGGATAAATACATATGAAATTTAGGTTAAAATGAATTTGAAATAAAAATAAAGATTTATATATGTACTATCTTTCCTCGAGAAAACTATGTCTTATTCCTTGGCTTCCTTTTGTTAAGATGTCCAATCAATATATTCTTCAACCTTCCAAATACTTTTTGATGTTTAGTTATAATCTTTATGTTAACTACAATTCGAGGCAAAAGTGTAATCTATGAATCCTTATTGTTCGAGTTTGTGGAATTAAACCCTAAAATAATTTTTTACAAATCATTCAAAGGGATATCTTACCCCCTATCCCAAATAAGCTTTATGTTTTACAAATGATTTTGCAAACTAATTGTTGTAACATGTTAAATTCTAAACACATGAAAGGAGACGCCACTAATCTTTTATAAAATATGATTAATTCACTTATATGAATCTATATTTTTTTAAAAAAATTGCAAGCTTGACTAAGACATCTTAATATAATAGGTACCAGTCTACGCTTCAAAAATAAGTTTGGAAGTTCAGTTACATGTAAGAAAGGATTAACATCTCTACAACATCTATCCTAAAGATAGTACCTATAATCTTATGCTATCAGAATAGTCCTTATTTAATAGGTTTTTATTTCTTAATTCCATATTATAATTAAAATTTACTTAATGTCAAAACATACCAAAAGCGAACTTGGCATATTAAAACAAAGTTTAATTGGAGGAAGTTGTTAAATCTTCTTAGCAATTCGCTCGCCTGACTTTCCCGAAATCAATGTATGATGTGTTTGGCTATTATAAAATGGCTGAGAATAAGAGTCACTATAATTTTTTTGGCTAGCTTTAATTGGCAACTTATTAAAATCAATCTTTTACAAAATTCGTAAAATTCATTTAAAAAAGATGGATTCTAAAGTCTACTTTGAAAACCATATAGAAATAGTTAGGAAGTTGATTACGTTTAGGGAAGGATTAGCACCTGCAAAGCGCCTATAGATCAGTAGCTCCTAATCATGTGTAATCCTAAGTCTCGAGCCTAAATGGTTTCAGTTTTGATATTTAGCTATAATCCCCTGAATGACAAAAAAATAATTTCTTTATTGAAAAAGACTCAGAAACTATATAGTTTCAAAATTTCCTATACTCCGTAGTAGTTTGGTTAAATATAGAAATTTTTCATTTTTCTTTTAAACAAATGTTTGAATCAACATTTAATAAAGATATTATGTGTTAAGTGTAATTTTTTAAATCTTCCCCATCAGCTTGGCAAATGATTCAGAAAAGATCTTAATTCAAGAACATTGTCTTGTTTTTAAGTTTTGAAAATTGAAACAACTTTTTTTGCAAGCCATTAAAGTGATAATTATTCAAAATTATGGTGTTATAGGAGTAAAAGGCATAAATGGAGGTAAAAATTTTGGACAAGAAAATTGAAATAAAATTTTAAGGTTGATTCAAATACCAAAAAAATTATACGAATACATAAAGAGACTTAGATCAAACTTAAGAAATTTAAGGCAATTTACAAATAAAAATGACATTGTTTTGTTCAAAGCTGTTTCAAAAACCATGAATTGTTTACATGCAAATATAGGGCTATTTTTAGATTAAAAAAGTCTGTTTTGACATCTAAAATAGTGCAAAAAACTTTGGGCAATCTTAATGCAAAAACAAGTCTATTTTAAGCGAAAAAGGGGATAATTTTGAAATCTAAAATAATGCTAACAATACTAGGCACTTTTGACACAATTACAAAATGGGTTGTTTTGAAACTTGGAACAATGTAAAAAAAAAAAAACTTACGGGAAGTTTTGATGCAAATATAGGATTGTTCTATGTAAAAACAGAACTGGTTTGAAACGTAAGATAGTACACAAAATTTTTGCACAGTTTTGATGCAAATATGGGACTTTTTTATGTAAAATGGGGAGTACTCAGGGTTAATATGGTGCTGAAATTTTTGTGTAATTTAAATAGTATTTAAAATCTGAGAAACCATTTTTGTAATCCAATACTTGTGTCCAACCACTAAAGATTGATATTCTTGGTTCTTTTTTCTTTTTTAAGAAAATCACTTTGGCTGCAATTTATTGGTTAAACCAAGTGAAGAGCTAATTTGAAGTTGTTTTGAAAAAAAATAAAATAAACACCAGGCATGCACCATAATATGCATCCAAGGCAAATATGCATGAAGATGCATGAGAAATATTTTCTAAAATAAAGAAATTGTTATTTTTTTATGAAAACCTATTTATTTTTGGAAAATATTTTGAGCAAAAATTTCATAAAAATGACAAAGGATGATGAGAAAAAGATGGGTTCACTCTCCTACTAAAGCTAGTGTTGCACTTTTTTGTTTTTCATTCATTGTTTCTTTTTCCTCTCTTTTGTTTATTATTATTGTGGTTAGGAATTTTTCTTGAAAGAAAAAAGATGATAGAATGGTAGGAAAAAAGCATAATAAAAGGATTAGCGAGTAAAAAGAAAAAGTGTCCTCCAAAACCATGTATATGGCATCACCTTTGTAGTATTTTTTTCTAGAATTTTTTTTCTTAGTCTTTTCCACATGGGTAGCCACATGCATGAAGAAATATTCCTAGAGTCGTTCTTTCAAACCTCTTATATGACTTTAACTTTAGATTATTTTTTATCGTACATAGGAAAAGCTTTTTTCTTATTGGTTTGTTTTAGCCCCTCATTGAGTACCACAAGGCCAAGTCATCATGTACTAAATTAACTCCCTTATTCTCTTGTTAATTTATTACAAGTTTGCCATGGAAATATCTTTTTATAGAAATGTTTCAATTAACCTTCTTCATTTATTAAAATTCTAAGGCAATGTATCCACCAAATTATTCTTTAAATTCAGCTCATAACCCCTATTTTCCCAAATTTTGGCCTTAGCCTTTTTATTCCTTCAAACTCCAAAATTTGACCTCTAATTGAATTCCTTTTGTTCTCGATGTTTATTTCTATGCTTATGTCGCCTCCCTTTCTTCTTTGCATATAATTATACTTTTTGCTTACCTTAATTTTCTCAATTCAATCTCTTTATCATTTTTCCCTAATTTGACACTTTATTGGGAAATTCAAGCTCGTACATATCAAAATAAGCATATAATGCAGTGGAAATTAAAACAAATAAACAATGGGATTCAATAAGATCTTTAAGTAGAGACTTAAATGTAGTCAGATTAGCAATTAAAATCTCACATTTGATAATGATTTTACCTACTCAAAAACTCACAACTTTAAGTTTATTGTTCCCTACATGAACACAAAAATTGGCATGGTCATGACAAGATACCTTCTAGGCATAAGACAAGCACAAATGTGCTTCCTCTAATAGTGATCCACACGAATGGATATTGGAGTCTTCTAGAGGTTTTAGGATTCGCTTGTGCTAGTAAGCTGATCTTGTTAGGATCATAATCAAAATGGTTGATTTTCTTGGTTTCTTTTCTTTTCAATAAAAGTTTAATAGAATTTAAGGTAAACCAAGAAATAAAAGGAGGAATCAAGATGCAACAATTCTAAGGTTTCTTGATTTTTCTTTTTGGCACTAACTACTCAAGAAAAATTCTAGGTATCCAAACTACAAAAAATCCACAAGAAAACTCAAAGAGGAAGTACGGCTACTCCATACTAATCTTGGCTGAATTTATGTGTATGATTAATCAAGATTTCTAATCTTTTAACTTAAATATCACATATATAATTAAAAGATTAGCTTATATATCATGGTAACTAAGTTGGCTCACCATATTAGGCTAGTAATCCAAGTTTCTTTAATTAACATTAAAGGCCAATTATGAAGTAAAACTATTTTAGTCTTTGTACATTAAAGGCCAATAATGAAGTAACATTATTTTACTCATAATCAAAATGGTTGATTTTCTTGGTTTCTTTTATTCTCAATAAAAAAAAGTTTCGATAGAATTTGAGGTAAACCAAGAAACAAAGGAAGGAATCAAGATGCAACAATTCTAAGGTTTCTTGATTTTTCCTTTTGGCCCTAACCACTTAGGAACAATTCCTAGTATCCAAACTACAAAAAATCCATAGGAAAACTCAAAGAAGAGGTACAACTATTCCATACTAATCTTGGCTCAATTTAGGTGTATAATTAATCAAGATTTTTAATCTTTTAACTGATATATCACATATATAATTAAAAGATTAGCTCATATATCATGTTAACTAAGTTGGCTCACCATGTTAGGCTAGTAATTGAAGTTTCTTTAATTAACATTATAGGCCAATAATGAAGTAAAACTATTTTACTCTTTGTTGGGTCATTGATCCATGTTGCTAACTATTAGTATCATTGGGCTAATTTACCTTAGTTAATATGTGATCAAGAATAGTCCAAGAAATGCATTCTTTATTTGTGCGTCCATTCAACTAGCCCGCGATTAGAAAATTAGATTTAATTCTTAATTAAATCTACTTATCAAGTGGAATGTTTCACACTTGCAAGTCGATAATCAAACAATGTTATCATATAACAAAGAACCCATTATTCCAATATCAATTTGATTCGTAATCAAATTCTTTCAATAAGTGAAACTCTTTTATCTTATCCCAAAGTAAGCTAGCTAATACATTTATTATCTTCACAAGACAACTACATCTTTTTTGCAATATTGAGACAACGAAATTTGGATTTCTTTAAATCCAAATGATGCCTTAATCTTTCTTAATTGAACTCTTTAATTAAGTCCTTTACACTTAACCTTTTATTCAATTAAGTTCAACTTAATTAAATCCTAAGTTTAATCTAACAATATTGTCCTATTGTGTGTGAAATATT
The DNA here is from genome assembly GCA_038382065.1 of Adansonia grandidieri. NCBI lineage: Eukaryota > Viridiplantae > Streptophyta > Magnoliopsida > Malvales > Malvaceae > Adansonia > Adansonia grandidieri. The sequence goes on along the minus strand of JBBYHK010000007.1, from coordinate 194,481 downwards.
AGGTTTCCAACATGTTGGCAGTGAATATATTTAATCTCATTAGCCACATATATAGATCAAGAGTGAGATCTAGCAATCCACCATGATCACTCAAATGTTGAAGAACCAGGGATGACTTTGAAGAATACTTTCAGTAACTAGTCTATCGCGTAATTTGGTTTTTTCACCAAATGTTTCGAAAAAACCATAAGCTTGGTGCAGTGTCTACTTATGTATCAATCTATGTTTGTTCTTGCAATATAGGTTAACTTTATTAATTTAGATAAGATTTCTCTTAAATTCATCATGCATTGGCTAACGACTTTATCTAGTTAACCAAAGCCAAGAACAAATGAGATACGTCTCCAATGTCACTTAGAGTAGGGAATCTTTTTAAGATCACTCATCCATCTTCATATGCTTCATGTCATACCCAAAATCACCCTACCTTTGGCATTCGTCAAAGTAGACCCATACGTGATGAAAGCAAAGCACATCACTTCTTATACAAGATGACTTGGTATCACAAGTACAAGGACTAGTTACACTACTAACATGTGAGAACATTTCTATAGACAATTGAGTGACAACACCAAATGGACTTCTCATATGGGTCATGTCCAATGAACCAATGTCATCCCAAGTATCCCATATACTTTAACCCATGAGATTATTTGCTTATTTAAAAAGTAAGAAGGTATAACACATGCTAATCTTTGAGCATTGCTGGCAATACAATGACTAGCAATATTATTAAGAATATAGCTTTAATGCATAAGGATCCCATAATTGTATCTTACTACAACTCCTTTATAAGGCCAGATGTGTTCAATGCGCTTCATCCAATTGGTAGTTCATGATTGTTAGTCATGATAATAACATGAATAAAATCTTATATCACTTGATTAAGTGATAGGTTTGCATTATTAACCCATATAAGCCTCATCCAAGCTGATTGGCTCTGAGGTATATATGAACACCCTCCAAGTTCATTCTTGTTCCTCCTTAGGTATCGTTCTTTTGTTTATCAATTTCATTTTGAGGTGATTAATTTTGTCTTTCAAAACTTTTAACTATTCCATTTAAACTTTCAAAATTTTAACTATTTGCAGTTTACTCTTTCCAACATGTTTTCTTTTATTAGCCTTTGAATTCGTCTTTATTTCTCCCTAATTGAAATCTCTTTGATCCTTAATTTAGTTTTAAAATAGTCAATTTGGTGTTTCAAAACTTCTAACTACTATAATTGGATTTTCCAAACTTTTAACTATTTACAATTTAGTTCGTATGTTGATTCTTTTTTTTCGATTGGTTTTTTGGTTCAACTCTTCAATTACTTTTCTTCGTTTCAATTCAGTTATTTCTATTTCCATATATATATATATATATATAT
>JBBYHK010000007.1:164065-193009 GCA_038382065.1 Adansonia grandidieri | reverse complement strand
TTGGTTCAACTCTTCAATTACTTTTCTTCGTTTCAATTCAGTTATTTCTATTTCCATATATATATATATATATATATGCAAAAACCCAAGCATAGGTTGGCTGACCTCTAGGCTTACGTGGTGTGTAAGTTTCTCAGTCATCAACTTAAAGTTCATCTCTTTTAGATTAAGTTGGACATTTTGCCAAATCATTAACTATATGTGTTGTTAGGCCTAATGACTTAGCACTCTAATGGGTAATCATCCTTTGTTAATATGCTTAAAAAGAATGGTCTAAAATACCAATCAAACATGATACCTTAATTTAGCCAAATCAAAACTTCATAGGCTAGAATTTAATTCACCATTAAATTACTTACTCAGGTAGACCAATTCTAGTCTTTGATCAATCAATGTCATTGCATGACAACAAGCTGAACCACGTCATTCAAATTGTCTTTAAACTGTCTCAATACAAATTGCCCAAGGTTTTCTTCTCATGACAACTTCATTCTCCATGTAATATTAAGATATCAATCTTAGATTTCGAAAATCTTAATTATTTCTTGATTCATCTTAATTGAATACTTCAATTAAGTCCTCCATATTAAACCTTTTATTCAAGTAAGTTATAATGAATCAAATCCCATGTTTAATCCATGCATTACTACTCTATTGTATATGACCCTTTAGGTTTCCAATATATTGGCAATGAACATAAGTTAACCTTATTAACCTATATTTATAGATCAAGAGCAGACTCTAGCTAGTTATCATGATCACTTGAATATCGTAGAGTTAATTTGACATTTTTCGAAACCTTTCAGCTACCAACCTATCAATATGATTTAGTCCTTTCAACAAATATCTCGAAAGGATCATGGGCAATGTGCAATGCATACTCATGAGTCCATCCATATTAGTCATTGTAGCTCAAGGTTAACCTTAAGAATTTAGAGAAAGAATTTCTCATAAATTTGACATATTTTTCCAAAGACTTTATCTAGTTAAACCGACCCAAGAGAAAGTGAGATGTGTTTTTGATGTCATTTGGAGTGATAAATCCTCTATGGATCAGTCATCCACCTTCGTATGGTTGACGCTATACCTAAAGTCACCCTTTATTCGGCATCCCTTCTTAGAACCTATTTGCAATGAATTTAAAGCATAACACTCCCTATACAAAATGATCTAGTATCATAAATTTGAGTACTAGTTACATGATTGATACATGATAACATTTCCATTGAGTGAATACGAAATGGAGTTCTCATTGCAAGTCAAATTCAATGAACTTGTTCTCTAGCAAACACTTATATGCTATCCATAAGCATCCTAGTACTTCAACCATATGAGAACTAGTTGTATGCTTAGCATATACTAGTCTATGTGCATTTTTAATGCCACGTTTTGATAATACATCAACTAGGAACTATTACTTGAAGACTCTTGTATGCTTAGCATATACTAGTCTATGTGCATTTTTAATGCCACGTTTTGATAATACATCAACTAGGAACTATTACTTGAAGACTCAACTTTTGGTGCTCATTGGATACCATAATTGTAATGCTTACAATTTGATGCAAGGCCATAAGAATCTTCTAGACTTTTACCAATTATTAGTCAATGATTATCAATTATACTACTAGCATGATGAAAAATCTTGCATCACTTGAGTGATAGATTTGGATTTTTGATTACGTATTTCTCTTGTCTAATTAAATTAGCTCTAGAGCATATATACTTTTACAAAAAATTATAATTTATATTTCATAAAGAAATAATTGAAAATATTGAAGTTACTATTGCCAAAAAAAAAAAAAAAATTCAATGTCTAACCATTAACTAAAAAGAGGTTTAGATTATCAGATCTATTATATATATCATTGTACAAAGACTAAATTGTCAGTACAAGATTAATTATATAATTTGACCCAAAAAGCCAGCAATATGAAATGCCAATGGAAGATTGCCACATGATGAATCAACTTAACAATTCCATTATAAAAATAAAAGAAAAAAATTGTGGTAAAAATTGCTGGTTGAAGTGTGAGATGAAAGGAACAGTTTTACAATGATGAAGAACAAGAAATTATATATCAACAAGAAAGTCACAAAAAATCTAAATGTTTTTCTTTTATTCTCATTTAAAAGAATTCGTTTGGAAGATTTTCTCTTCGTAAGTAAAGAGCCACCTTCCTACAACGGAACTTACCCATCCAATCCACGCATGAATACTTTAGAAGCAAAACCAACTTCTGAGGCCACATGCTCTGAATATGGATGTTCAAATTCATCTTATTTCATATTTATGGCTGCACTGCGTTTTTCCGCTGAAAATAAATAAGTAAATAAATGCATAAAAAATCAAAATCAACCTTAAGAATTGAAACAGTTTCATAGTTAAACTCTAGTAAACTCTCTCTGCCGTGGATACTGGACGAAGGAAGACAACAATAACTGTGATATTATCTTTACTGCCACGTTCTGCAGCTTCCGTTGCCAGCCTTTTCGAGCACATCGCAGGCTCTTTAACCGTATCCCTGATGATGGTTATGACCTCTGTGTTGCTCACAACATCCCAGAGACCATCACTAGCCATTACCTGCCAATCAAACCCCTATTTTAAGATGATTTTCAAGTCCATGAACATAAGGGTCGTCAACAGTCACCTTTATCATAGATTTGCATTCCTAAATAGCCACAACCGATACTTCCACTAGTTTATATTTGTATGTCAGCAGTAGTCTCGACTAGAATTTTTACGAGCTGTGACACAAATTCTAGCTTATATTTGCTTTAATTTCTGAAAAGTAAAAACCATGTACAGAAAGGCATAGAAAGGACAGCATACAAAAATACCCACGCGCACAAAGAAACGTACATACATATAGAGGAGGGGTCCACTTCCAGTAGTGTAAAAATAAAATAGTTTTACTCACTTTCACAACATTTTATATGATTTATATTTGTTTAAGCCAACCATCATATTTCACGTTCAATTCATGTAGATTATGCATGTCAAGTTTGAGTAAATTGAAAATATCTAGCTATTTGTTCGATACCAAAAAAATTCAAATCTTAAATATAAATTGAAGAAAAAACCCGATATTTTCGATCAATGAAATAGAGATATCAGATCAATTCAAAACTTTATATGCATGGCAAGTACAATTATATTGCAAAATCTAACGCTAGTTTGTTAATATAAATAGTTATACAAGTGTGTAAAACAATTTTAGTTTTACGCTAATGTGAATGGATCCTCATTCCTAATTTTGTTAGGGAGATCTCAAAAAGAGTAAAACATAATATATAGACCTGTAAGAAACCTTTTAACACTAATGATGTGATAACCTGTGGAAAATACTACAAGATTAAATTATTTACTAACTGGCGAAAGAATACACATTAAGATTAAATCAAGAGAACATATCACCATCATACTTGAATCTCATATGACACATTAAGATTTCATCGTATAAGCCTTCTTAAGAAGCAGATATAGACTTCTCAAAGTAAACCACCAAGAAAAAATTTAAGGGCCAGCAAAGAAAATTAAAATTTCCAAATGTAGTTTTACATTTTGCACTATCAATCACAAGCATCAAATGTCCTAAACAAGCAAATGCAAGTTTCAATCGTTTGTTTCAAAAACCTTATAATGCAAACTGTACCATGAAGATCACTCTAATAGGGCTTTCCCCTTGTGTTCCTCTTTTCTCTTAACTTCTTATGTTTTCCATCACAGTTATAAAGCCCTAAAAGTACAATCTATAAATAATTTGTCTTAAACTCAATTCTATAGATTAGAATTCCTGTTATGATCAATCATCCGCAATATACAAATTTTCACCAAGATAAGGGGCCTTACCAGGAACTCATCTTCCACCGAAAGTAGAGTTTCAGTTACCTCAGGTTCTGCAGTTACAGCAGGCTTCAAATCATCATCACCAATGGAACGAGTTACCTATAAAAATACACATCAATAGAGGAAGTATTTGGCATGTTTTTAAGAAAGAAAAATAACTAAACTAGTCATGTTTCATTGCTAACACATTACCAAATGCCTTGCAATATGATTCGTAAGTTCTCTAAAGAGTTCTAAGTTTCTGTTCCAACAATCACAACCCCCCCCCTCCAAAAAAAAAAAAAATCAAATATCTTATCTCTCTCATATCATCTAGGCATCCCTTCTCAAAACCTTTAATATGTGTTTTTAGAAAGCCATAAAAGAAAGTGAATGCACTTATAACACTTCTAAAGTACAAAGGTAAATTCAATTCATCTTTTCTTTTTTTAAATTAAGTCAAAAGCACAGGCGCATAGACTTTGACCAAGCTGGTTTCAAGGCACCCATCATATATGGTACATTAATTATTATGTATTAAGGTTAACATAGTGAATTGCAAGCTTATCTCTAACAGTGTATAGACACAAGATACCACAGTAGTAGGCTCTTCACATTCCTAGTCCTGTTATTTAAGTTGTTTGATAGAAATTTACTATATTCCATGTTGATATATATGTAGTTTCAATATTCTTGATGTGCTAATTTTTCTTTTGCTAAGCTATTCACACACTAGAGTCGTGGCGTACTGCTATCAGTCAGCAGTGTGTGCTCTATTTGGTCAGTGCGTAGTGTTTTGGCTATAGATCAGCAAGAATCAGTAGTCCAACAAACTGTGGCTCTTCAATGGTGTCTACACCTCAAATTACCACATGTACACTATTCACTCTACCTAACTTAATACCCTGACTAACTGCCCTTTTGTTGTGTAATTACAACTGACCTTCATCAGCACTTGCCACCCACAACTGCACCTTATCATTTACTATCTCTCAAGCTTCTTCTCTTATTCGAGATTAAACCATGCCATTTTGGTTAAAATAAATAAACAATAGAGCTATGAAATGGCATCAGGCAGCTTTGATTCTCAACCTGTCTTTTCCTCTTTCATCCCAGATTCTTTGAAACCTTTCTAGTCAAGTGGTGCCATTGCTCCCGCTTCGTTTAGTGTTCCCCTAACTGAGGAACTTGGATCATTCTTCCATGGGTTCTCTAATCTATGTTTAGAGGAAAATTTAAGACAAAAAAAAAAAAAAAAAAACTTTGTCTTGTGTCTGAGTGTCTTGGACTGTCCAATTATTATTATTATTTGATGCAGTATCCATCCTATTATGTCAAAATCGTGTCTGCCAAACACATACAACAAAGCTACACAAAGAGAATTATCATGTCCGTGCAGCATTAGTAGCAATTATCTGCAAATGTCAATGTAAAAACAAGCATTATTCACAGCACACTCCTAAGGATTGGCCTGAAAATAGGGATGGCAAAACCCCTACTATCCAACGGATCCACTCCGAGCGGAGAGGGCTTTTTTTCTTTGAATAGTGGAGGTGGAACGGGGTGGAGCAGGCCTTTTTGTTTGAAAGGTGGGTATGGAGCAGTTGTGGTATTTGCCTGCTCTACCCCCACTCACTGATTGAGATTACTATTTTACCTTTAAATATTTAGTTTTTTAAAAAGGATTATATGATAATTATATGGTAACTCTCTTGTAATGTATGCCTTTTGTTTTATTATTTTGTATTTAGACATGCTTCAAAAATATTTTTTTTTTCTTTTGAAATGTATACTTTAGTATTTGAAAAAAATATAAACAAGTAAGAAGTATCAGATGGAGTGGAGTGGAGTGAGGCGAGGCAGTAATGGATGTATCCAACATCCATCGAGGCGGTAGTGGTATTGAATTTTCAAGATCCACATTGGAGCGGGGCGAGTGATGGAGCAGAGCGGTCCACCAGTGGAGTGGAGATGGATTTTGTAGTATCCAACCCCACTTTGCTCCATTGCCATTCCTACCCGAAAATATGATTGATTCGATGCAAGCTTACACATATGATTTATCTTCTATTTCCTTGCAACAACCTTTATGAAGCACAAATATATCAATTCACTTGCATACTGCTTCATCTGTGTTAAACATGGACACACCACTTACACAATGAGAAGCATGCTGAACACATGGGGATTGGCCAAGAAAAATTTAAAGAAAAAAAAAAATTGGATGCTATCAGGACATGGGTAAAACACTTTCAGACACCAAAGAGAGAATGGAGATTCTTCTTTTGCATTTTCTGGCCTAAATATTTCTCTAAACACAGATGATAGAAGCTGAGAGATGATCCAAATTCCTCAATGAAGAGAATACCAACAAAGCTACAATGATGGCACTGTTTAACCAGAGAAGAGAGATATGAGATGATCTGAGAGGAAGAAAGAAAGGGGGGAAGGCTTCCTAGGTGCCATTTTGTAGCAGGATTTCATCTGAAATAAAAGAATAACCTAGAGAGGGAGCAGATGATGAAGTGCCATCTGGGTAGCAGGATGATAGCCGTAGATTTATTCTGTAGGTTTATTTTCCTTATCTACTCTCTGTAGAGCCTATAAATAGGGTACTTGTAATAGTCTCTAAGCATGGCGATACAAATCAGAAACATTCTAATCCTATTCTCTCTCTCTGTCACTTTTTTTTTTAAGGCACTATTTCAAGGTATACAAATTGGGTTGGGCCCAATAGATTCTTAAGTTCATTGAGCAATGTATTAGTGTCGGCTTTAAGCTCTTCAAAGCCCAGTCATTTCTAGTTGCTTTAAAGACCAAAACTGATGGCCATTCCAAATTTTAACCTATAATTATTTACAAAAACATTTACAAGACATGAAATTCTTAATAATTTATTATAAACCAACTTGTACTATATTAATAAAGAGAATCAGTTAGTGTGCATGTTCCAAATGAAATTTGTATTAATATAAATTTTTTGATCTATACTGATGTGCAATATCTTAGTTTTTCAAAACTTATCATATCAATGAGTCCATGTCGTGCCACATCCGTATCCTATGTCATGAGCATTTAATTTATCAAAAACAAGATCCATAACCTTTTAATGTATTTATGAAGTATTAAACAATGATATAATACCTCAATATCTACTACTACATGATAATGTGAAACTTAGATCGGACAAGCCTATATGTTAATCACTGTGATACACAAGTCTGAAGTGTTTCTTTAGAAAATTGCCATAATGAACTGTGCAGTTGAAGAATCCTGGATTTTAATCATCCGTGTTGGGTTCAACAATAGATTGCATCATTTTAATTTCCAAATGAAAATGTAAACCATTCAAAAGAAAAAATAGCAATTGTAGTGTGTTTTTATAAAAAAGTGTTTAAAACCACAAAAAAAATGTCATTAAGTTGCAAAAAACCAAGTACAGGTTCAGAAGCTGAGAACTCTGAGCCTAGAAATTGCTGTTGGATAACAATTCATGTAGGTATCCTTTTGGCCAAAAGGGAACTACCTCACAGAAATGCAGGTTAAAAGTGAAGGTTACAATTCCGATAGGAAACATGAAATTATAACCCAACCATAAACGGATAAATAGACGGAATGCCAAAGCTCCAGGTGGAAAGAAATATCATGAAAAAGAAACATCTGAAAAGCAAGACCAACTGTATGGTCTGCTTTTGACTTATCCAGTCTCTTGTTACCATGTTAAAAGCCTTTTGTGCTCTTTATTCTATCAAGCATTAAGTTGCAGAACCATTAAAGATGTTTAACAATGAAACTAATGATGAATAATTAACCTCTATCTAAGTCAATATTGCAAAGATTTAGAGGGGCAAACCTGAAGTGCAGCACGACCAACCCTCCAAGTATCAACTTGCCATTTTACTTCCCCACCTGCATTAACAACACGGTTTCTCTCCTCGGGACAACTTGCAACATGATCCTAACATGTCAAATTCAAGTAGTCTTAGAATAGTAACATGCAATAGTTCTATAAAAACTGATGGAATTCAAATAAATTAGCTGAGCTTACCCTACTTAGGGCTATAGGGCTCCCTCTCCTACATAAAATTGTCCTACAATCACCTGCATTAGCAACAAAAAGCTTGTTTCTAACTATTAGAGCAGCAGCTGCAGTGCAACCAGGATGCCATTCTTTCTGAATAACCCTCTTGGATTTTCGATGAGAATCAAGTTCATCTCTAAATGCAACATCTGTCCTAACAAATGCTTCCACCAGTGCATCAGCAGGACTGCACACATATATACTCTTATTTAGTCTAAAAGTATGGATAATAATTTGATTGAGGTAGGCATAACAGTCAAAGTGAAACACACCTGCAAATAGAACCTAAGATTTTCAGAAATTCTGGCAATGCTTGAACTGAAAACTCAGCTGCTGCTGCACCTGCAAATTTTCCAGAAACCAGACACTTGAATACATTATAAAGGAACAAAAAATTACACTCAACTGCACCCAGAAAAGACATTTTAAGTTAAGACATTCCAATTATACACACTCAACACAGACAAATTTAGTAACTTCGAAGTAGAGACAGCTTCAACCTTAAGTAATTCCAAAAATTAAAAAAAAAAAAAAAAAAAACAAATAAACAAAAAGAAGGGTTTGGGGCAGAGCAGTATTTGAATTAATTTCTTAGACAAGTTTGCCTTTGTTGAAATGATTTTATTTAAAATTACCCAAAACTTAATTTAGACTCCTACTTTTTCTTTTGATGTTTTTATTTAAAATGGCTTTAGAGTCACCATAGTAATTGCCTAGAAGTTTCTGGTGGCCGTTACAAGCATTTCTCCACATATCTGATCCCTACTGCATCTTCAGCATCATGTATCACAGTTTTGCATACCTCTATGGCCATCAAAGATACCAAAACCATGAACCTCCTTCTCATTGCACATATAAGGCATAAGAAAGTGCGTGTCCTCCATACTCTCCCGTCTCCCACATGTAGCAAAAGATCCACAAGAAAGCACTGGATGGTACGTCAAAGGATCATCAAAAGAGTCAAGCCACATTCTGAAGCCAGAATGTACTCCAACTGAAGCTCCTCTGGACAAATGTTCTCCCTGAGTAGACCAGTTAATCTTTTCCTGATAAATAGGAAGGTTGTTGACACTATCCATGACTTGATGACCATTGGAAATGTAAAATTGTTTAAGAGATAAATCTTCTTTCTCTATGTTCCTTCTTTGTTGCAACATATCATCTAGTTCTAACACTATATTGTTAAATGAGGGCCTATTTTGAGGATTTGCATCCCAACACTTTTGAATTAGTAACAGTATTCTTGCTGGCACTCCAGACTCAATACCAGCAAGTACTGGTCGCAATCCACCAGAGCTCACAGCTGCAGTAAGTTGCTGCTCAGTATAGTTCATCTCCAGAACAGTGTGGGCCTGCCAGTAGCAAATAAATTACAAACAACCACTAAAGTTTTAACAATAAAGAGTGGTCAACAGCCACCCATGGTTTGAGATGGTAAAAAGACATATGATTAGCTTGGCCCTGATCCAATAACTATGCTCCATGCTCAAAATTGAAGCAGAAAACATAAACCTAAAGTTTGTCGAGATGCAGTTCGTTTCTCTCTTCAATTCTAAACATAAATGACCAGCATGAAACTTAAAACATAAGATGCTGTGCAAGATTTTTTTCTTAACATAATTTGCTACTAGAGAAATTAAGGTGAGGAAAAATGAGACAGCAAAAAATAGTTGGCTGCCTTTTATACTAAACTGAACATTCATCCTAAGTTAATTCAGATGCAAAAATCATTAAAATTCAGTTGGCATAAAAGAATACGGCAAGGAAGAAGATCAAAAGATATAATTCAACTGCTACTCAATTAATACTCACATAACTTCTTTAAAATTCCTCAAAACTGTCTTTTAAAGTTTGTTCTCCCCACAGTTAATTAGACTGCTAGTTGTAGCAGGTAGCTCGGAGTTGTAGAACCTTCTTTTGGTACAAAAAGGGCATAAGTGACTTACCTACACTAATCATTTCAACAATAATTGGAAGAAGAAGAAAAAAGAGGTCCATATTTGTTTTTGCAGCCTGCTATAATGTAAGCATTGTAGGAAGAAAAGAGGAAGTAATTTGTCCTTGGAAAGCACAAAATGACAAAGCAAAATAACCCTAAACAAATTGATACTTTCATTGAATTGGCCAACCAGAATATTACTTCCACCACAAGAAACTTCAACCATACATAGAACAGATTTTCTTAGCCCCTTTCCCCAATAGTCTCCAAGTAAACAGAATGCAGGAATAAACTCGTGTTAAAATGAGCTTCCCTTGAGCACAACCTAGAAATTCTTTGTAAACTAATGCCTAATTTCCATTAATTGGAAACATGGACAGCATGATCCACGAACAATTTTCCTTGGTATTTGGACCACGCAGAATGATCTAGCTATGTGGCTGCAAGAGTTATTTAAGATAATAATATTTAACCTAATCTAAAATTTTATATGTATAAAACTAACAAATATTACATGAATGCGGTTGGCTTGGGTTTGTAAACCATTTGGGTTCAACAAAATCCAGCTAGTTTAGTGGGTTTGACCAGATTTGAGCAAGTTAATTACAAACCAGGGAAGTATGAACTCAACCAAATCAAAGTGCTGATTCACCGCTCAAATAGGTCAGATTCAACAGTTTAAGCTACTCATTCAAAGGTCAGTAAGGCATGCCTATATCTAGAAATGATATCCAACCATGACCCTTTTTTTTTTTTTTTTTTTCAATTTTTTAAGTACCAATAGCAATAGTTACAACCTAAGCATCAAATAATACAATGCCTTGTAAACAGAAATTTACTTGATCAGCTTATGCATGAATTATCACCATGCAAATGTAACCTAGTCCTGTACAAAATAATATCACTAATTAGAACATGATTAGATAAATACAATCAAGAAAAGACTGACCTGAGCTTCAGCACGGATATCAGTGTATGGGATAACGCCAGTTAGCAGTTCACTGCAATTAAATGGAAGTCAACTTTCGTGGTTAGAGCCCTATAGAGCAGCAAATGAACTAGATTAACCATAAGCTAAAGCTTCACTGCAATTAAGCGAATACTGAACTTAAATGATGAACATTGGAAACATTACTCCATAATGCATAATCAAAACTAGATTAACCATGCCAGAGCATGGAAAATCTAGTTCGAGGTGATATCTCTTAACTATTACTATAAGAGCTAATGATAGCACCTGGGATAAACCTGATCTAGTGATTCACCTAAAATGCTATTGTTGTAGGGCTTTGGGAAGCATGGATATTTCTACATATGAGATATTTATGTGTCTAGTGCTTATTGGAGGCAATGGCAGTGAAAACAGGACAAATACACACCAATTGGCATATTACATACCATAAAACAGAGAAGATGAAAGAAAAAATGCTCAACAGAGGATTCAAGTTATAAGAGTTATGCTTGGGATATGTTTTCACAATCTTGCTCCAACTCTTCATTTTCCATGAAGCACCCATGTCAAACATATATCCATAGGGTGTGGGTATCAAGGTCCACCAAAATATATGAAAAAATCTTAGAAAAAATGAATGTCTAAGACACATCCGTATTTGACACTCACCCCCAAGTCCAAAAAAATGTATTCAACATTGATTTCATGAGATTCAAATTTTCACATCACAAAAATCCGGAAAGGAAACCATAGTGATGTTGCATCTAAATAAAATGTAAATGAGATTTCAATAGCACAAATCCCCTAGATTTATGCTAAGGAACTTGTTATTATTTCAGGCCTAAGTTTCTTCCTATTATCATTTCAATAGTATTATCAATTATGCAAAGCTATTGAATACTTTCCAAAAGTTCCAAAAGAAGTATGATATGGAGATAAAAAGTCCAGGCAAGCGTGTGTGAATTGCGATTCAAGCCAGAAGCATAAACCGTTTCATGTTTCATTTCACAAAAATTCACTGAAGCATCTAAATGCTTTGAGCACTGTTTGTTGTCTCATTTGATAAAAAGGATAATATTTGGCATAGAATTGCTTTTCTTTTCTCCTTACAAAGCCCACCATTTTTCTCTTAAGGCTAAGGATCACGTAAAAAAAGAATTAAAATTAAAAAACAAGTAGCATGCAAATGACAGAAATCATCATCTATTACAGGATGAGAGATGAAATAACCAGTAACTCGGACTAAATATACAACATAACGAAAGCATCCTTTATTTTTAGCTGATTTTGTCACAAAATTTTGGATGGGAACATCATAGTCACAAGCATACATACTATGTATAACCTTCTGGATTAGCTTATTGCATGGACTCCTTACTATGAAAAGATGCCAACCTCCTATGCAGCTATCCTCACATAAATTGGTAAGAATTTCCTTAACCTCCTATGAAAAGAGGCCAACCTCCTACTGAGTTGCAATATTAGATATTACACGCAAAGATGACTCCAATGCTATACTGCATAGGCTGAGGCTAAACTTTAGTGGGTTTGTGCCAAAAATCATGTTAACATGATTATGACACAATTAGTCATCTTGTATGGTGAGTTGACCAGCAAACTCGAAAATAAAAATAAAAAATGGGAAAAGAAAGTTTTCTTAAGTTGGTTGGTTTACTCATCAACTCAGGTGTTACATGTTTAAGCACTCATTATAGATAAAATTTCATTTAATTTTAATTCAAAATTTATTTCAGATACTAAATTATTACCACAAGATATTAATACAATTTAGTATTCCAGTAGGTTAGCATAGTTAGCAATTAATCCTTTTTAAAGGAATTTCATTTTGGTCTTTAACTTCTATTATTTAGTTTAAGTGCTAAATCTTTTACATTGCCGTCCTGATAAAAAGCAAATGGAAATATGTGGAAGCATTTCAATGTCAAAAATTATAAGCCATGTTAGGATTTGTCCATTTTTACATAATTTTCTAATGCAAGGATTAAATTCTAACTATTTTAAAAGATTTGGCACTTCAATAGAATTTAAGACGTTAGGTAATAAAAATTTGCTACGATGCTAAGGACAAAAGGTTTTTAACCCAATTTTGAAATAGTTCTAGAATCTTCTATCACACTATAAAAGGATAATCTTAGTATTTTAGATTAACAATTGATAATAACAAGTAATCTATGAGCAAGAGATGAACTTAGGTAAGTGTACAATTTACATGTCCTAGTTTAAAATAATAGAATCATTATAGGTTAGCATAACAAGAATCCTTATTCATAAACTATAGACAGTCCTTTGTTAATAGAAGTATCAAGAATCCTTATTCTTACTTGATGGACACTCCAAAGCTGTAGACATCTGATTTTTCAGTATGTATCTCCTTCGTCAATATCTCAGGTGCCATGTAAATAAGAGTGCCAACCATATTTTTTTTGTGAAAACCACCTGTTGGCTTGCCAGATGATCTCCAATTCTCAATAGAAACCCTTCTAAGATCTTTCTTATACTCTGCTAAACCAAAGTCAGATAGGTATGCAGAAAAGTTTCTGTCAAGCTGCATCATATACATAGCGTAGTTAAATAACTTTGAACTCAAAATTCACTCAATTAAAATCATGTTGTTAACAGTATCTAACACCAACCAGAAGCTATAGATAACTAAAGAAATGAAGAGCTTATAAAAGGAAAATTACAAGAACATTTGCAGGTTTCACATCTCTATGTATGATTCCTTTGTTATGCAGGTATTGCAAAGCCTTCGCTGGAAGAAGAAAACAGCAGAAAGAGCACAACATGTGTCATCATTAAAAAGAAAACTTTACTAAATTTTGGCCAACATAAATCCCAAAAATAAGGAAGATACACAAGAGAAAACTTCTACTGTAAACTGGTCAAGAGAGTATTGTGTTTGAATATAACATATATTTCCACGTAAAATTGAGGATAATACAAAATGTGCAAGTTCATTATAAAGCTCCTCAGATCCAATATTAACTAACCAGTTACTAAGATAAACAAACAAAATTAAAGCATGCAGTAATCGTGCTATCATATTCATCACTCTACATTAATATCCTTTCTGACCATCAGGATATCTAGGTCTTCACCCTTTTTTTAATCGTGCATTATTCTTTGTGGGTACATTATTTCTAAAACCAATCTGAACCTACAAAATGTAAATACAAAAGCATATAACTTCCAAATAACAAAGATATTTCAGAAATTAAAGAAAAAGGAAAAAAAGTAACAAAGCCTTGATATTGCAGTTAACATAATAGATTTAGGTACCAACATAAAGAAGTATTATGGTGTCCTGTTTATAGTCGAACAAACATTAAATATCAGTAAAGTTCAGTCTTTATCTCCAATATTAGCCAAATATACTTTTGCTAGTAGTTTCATACAAGTCATAACAAAGCTGAAGAATTTGATTAAAAAAGAAAAGGAGATTCAAAACAAAAACTAAAGGTACAGAAGTTTCAGCAGGAAGCATGTTAGTAGAGTGCATATGATCCAATAGGAAGATTATAAAATGAGAGGCTTCTTGTGATGCAGTAACAGCAGTATGACCACCATATAGCAGCTTTTATCAACATATTTAGTCAGTGTCTAATCAGAATTTCATGTGCTCCTGTTTGTTCCATTACCAAATGTATTTTGAATGTAATGAATCTTAAATTTGTGCTTATCAACATGATGAAGCCTCCAACATATGCTAGACAAGGTTGCCTTGGCTAGATCTATTACTTTAAAGTCAAATATTCCGTAACTTTTTCAAAACAATTAAACTTGGTCAAGCCAATATAACGACGTGGCTACCCTAAATTCTTTACTAAGCACCTAGGAAGCATAGACACAAACAGGAAATATGAATACAACACAAGACAAGAATTTCTAGAAAATTAGGGCACTGATATAGCAAGACACTGCAATTAAAAAAGCATTTTATATAATAATATACAATAAAAAAGTAAAATAGACACTTTTCAAGCAAATATTAACATGCATATAGCTTTTCAAATTTTTAAAATTAGTTTTGAATTTAAAAATTTAAACCTTAAAAAATCCATTAGGATCCAAATAGCTCATATTCAAATGCCCTAAATCATCATATCCTAAATTATTCAATAGGGAGTTCTTTTCATAATCTCATTTTGTGTCACCTCTGTTCTCAGTACCTGTAAATTATGGTGTTCGGACTCGGGTATGGATACGTATCTAAGCGTCAAGCATGTCAACTACCCTAAATCTAAGACATGGGTATACAACTAAAAAGGGTTGACGAAGAGGACACAAGTGCATGGACTCTTCGCACAATTTTATCTTATTACGATGATTGATAATAATTCTAAGAAGTTTTCTTAACAATAATTTTAGAAGTCAATCTTATGCCTAATACTAAAACTATTTTTGTCCTTCATTTCTAAATAATATTGCCCAAGTTTCCTCTCCTTTCTTTTCTTTTTTTTTTTTTTTTTTACGATAAATAATCTCCAAATTTCACACAATATGCCCATTATTCATAAGGTTCAAATACAAAATTGACAAAGCCCAGATTGTGAACAAAGCCCAACTCTTTATTAAAAGCCTCGACTAGCCAAAACCCAAACCATTTTTTAAATACCAAGCAGTCCCAAACCCAAACCCAAGCCTTAACTAAACTAAACCACACTTCATCTTCTTTTTCCCTCTTTTCTCCTTCATTATACAAAGAATCTGAAGTAGTGCACTTTGCACTTTCTTCTAAGCGTTCCTTTTCTTCATTTTCCGATTCCAATTGATTATTTCAGTTTTTCTTCCCCTTCTTTTTCCTTCATGATTCTTGAATTTCCCTTCATCTCTGAACTTGTCTTCTTTCTCTTTTCAATTTTCTATTTTCTCAACTGTCTGGTTCTGATCTATAATTTTTCTTCCAAGGTCTTGGGTGAAACATTGACTTGGCTCAATCGATCATGGTGAATTTTCCAACTGTGTCAAAAACAAATTTGAAACAAATTTGGGGGGGGGGAGGGATGCAAAATGAAAACATTCATTGCGTGTCCAACTGTGTTTGGACATGTTGTGATCATGTTTTGACCACATCTGATTTCTTTTTGATTTTTTTAATGTGTTCCGGTGTGTCTAATTTGTGTCCCTCTGTGTCAGAGACATGTTCCTGTTGAACACATATCATACACCAGGATGCAAGGATGTTAGTTGTGTTAGTGCTTCATTGTTGTGTCTGTCAATTTGGGTGCATGCAAGCTCTTTCATATATGAACAGGTACGTCAAACCACTGGTTCTCCCCAAAAAGGGCTAGCCAGAAGTAAGCAATAACATTCTTGATCCCACATAGCTACCAAAGTAATTTCTCTCGAAAGATACCAAGCTGCTCCCAACTCATATCATTAGCCTCTAGTGGGGAAGACACACTGAACAAGTGTTGCAGGGTACAGGCTTGCATAGTTTAGGCTTTCCTATTTTTGGTTAGCACAAGCTCTAGTACAGTATGGCACAACATCAGTCCTTGAAGGCTAGATCCCACATAGATACGAGATTCTTTTCTATATAAGATTGTCTGAAGAAACCTTAACTAACTAAATATTTAATTTATGTTCTCTTATGCCACGCATTTATGTATCCAGCCTTGTTTTAGGTCAAAAGACAACCTCAATTTCTCCCTATATCCTAGGAAAATAATTTTAATAAACCCCTGAACACACGCACCAAAATCAAAGTAGCCAGTAATATCAAACAGGCAACAACATAAACTCTCATTTACCCCCATTTTAATCCTACACCTTAACACCCTATAAACCCAGATTGCTTTCCTAAACATGCTAGCAACTAAAGCTACTCTCTGCTGTCCATCAATATACTCTCAAGCTTATGATTAGGGCTTAAGCTGAATTGAAATTTTGAATTCAAAATTCAACAGTAGAAGCAGTAACTGTTATTATCAAAATTTTAAAAAACAAATAGGCGGAGAAAACAATGCATATTTAATGTCACCTTAACATACTAGTAAAACAGAAAAACAGAAAAAAATGGAAATTTTGGAGAATGAAGATATACCTAACTGAAGCGCGATTGAAAGCGCCTGATCAAGATCGGGGATCCATTCTTGAACGTGTAATTTATAAGCCAGATTGGTCTGTTCATAGAATTCGAAGAAGAACATATAATTGGGGGGCCTGGCATGCGCCGCGAGAAGAGTAGCTATTCCAGGATGACGAAGCTCGCACAGGAGCTGCAATTCCTTGTGAAATTTATCCAAATCCTCCGAGGTAGACAGGATTGGTTTCCTGGCAGCAACTTTCTTTCCATCCAAAAATGCTTCGTAAACAACGCTTTCAGCCCCTATGACCAAACAAATAAATGAGCAAAATCGGGGTGGAAAGGAAAGGAAAGAAAGTAAAAGAGTATGATAGTTAGTACCCCTGGCAATTGGAGAAAGAAGAGTGAAGGAAGAAGGAGGAAGGTGAAGAGGGATGGAGTTGCTGGAGCAGCAACCTCTGACGCAAGTGTTTGGCTCCACTATGTCTAAACCCATTGTTTCTCGATTATGGCAATTTCCGCGATAACTAACTCGGATTTGAAATAGAAATGGAAATGGAAAAGGAAAAGGGAGGAGCTTGGGAAATTTCCCAGCAACAGCAAAGCTTCTTTGGGAACAACTAACAGCCAGACGGACGGACGGACCTTTACTGTCTCTCTTTGTTTGCTGTTGCTGCTGTTCAATGGTAGTGGAAGAGCTTCAGCCACCGGTTCCTTGTGTAGCCCCTTCCTTAATTTGCGGTTAATGTAACACGTCCCTATTTTTTTTCCTTAAAAACTTGGTGAATTTATTGAATGAACGGATCAATTTTACTTTTAATTTTGCTTTAAAAATTACCAATTTTTGTTATTATAGTATTTTTTTATAATTATATTATCAAATTATTTATTTTTTATTTTTAATAAAAATGAAATTATTATGTTACATTTTTATTATTTTTAGGTCTATTTGTAATCAAATTATTTAATTTTTGTTAATTCTCTATGTACTTGAATTTTTTTTATAATTTCAATATATTAAAAATAATTTTTTGTTCAAGTTTTTTTTTTTACTTTAATATATATTATATATTTTAAAATAGTTATACTTTTAGTATAAAAATTAAAAATTTCAAGTTAAATATAAAGTTATTATTAAATCAATTTTAAATAAAAACATATAATTTTAAAATTAGCCTTTTTAAAATCAATGGATAAACTTATAAAAAATAAAACTTAAATTATTTTT
Source organism: Adansonia grandidieri (assembly GCA_038382065.1). Classification (NCBI taxonomy): domain Eukaryota; kingdom Viridiplantae; phylum Streptophyta; class Magnoliopsida; order Malvales; family Malvaceae; genus Adansonia; species Adansonia grandidieri. Next base: position 174,928 of record JBBYHK010000007.1, on the reverse strand, counting down.
TAATGAATGAGATTTCACTTTCTTCAATTGTGCGGGTTCAAATCAACCAGCTACACCTATTAGTATTTCTTTTTTATTCTCAAAAAATAAAAAATAATTGTAAAATTTTTTTCACTTTTTTTCTATTTCATTATTAAAAATTATTCATCGAAATAATTTTTAAAAAATAATTTCTCTCTTAATACACATTATGTAAGGAAAAATTTCTTATTAATAATTATTTATGAGAATAAATAATAAATATTTTGAGTTTACTAAATTAATTTTGTAATTCTTTCAAAATTTTTGCTCTCAATAATATTTAAATCAGCATTCAATTAAAAAGAATAATACATACTTGAATCTGAGTCCACTAAATATTTGAATGTATTAAATAATTTTTATCAAAATAAAAATATAAATTGAACCATAATTAAATATGCAAATGCATATTGGGTAATGTTGGAAATTGAATCAGGTAAATAAAACTAATTTGGATAATGAATTTAGAATTCGAGACTCCCAGAACCAAAGTCAAAGCAATTTTGGATAATTGATATCTAACGGTTTATATTCAAATCCACTCTAAATTTATTGTCAATAGTAAATACAATATACAAATATGAAATATCGAGTGCATAAAACAAATCGGATCGTGTTACATATCAAATGTTTTTACTATCTATTACCATCTTTATTCACAAGTTAAAAATTTCTTTACTTCTTTATTAATAATTATTTATTATAATCAATAGAAATTACAAATAATTTTAAGTGAGTCCAATTTAATACCTAATGAAGAAAAAAAAGTAACATCATTAAACTTAAAATACCATAAATTTTGAATAAAACTATTGGAAATATATTCAAAATAATTTAAAGAAATAAGGAATTAAGTGATTGAATAATCAATTAACGGTAAACTAGGAAAAAATGAGCTATATGATAGTTTTTCTTAAGTTCCAAACAGAAAATTGATTACAAGATCAATTCTAGAAGTTTTAAGGTTTATGAGATTCATATCTCATAAGTTTAGAATGGAAAATAAGCTTTTCTTATAAATTACATAGAAGGATTCGTATTCCTATGTAAATGGATTCAGGTTTTAGAATGTATTCTATTAGAATTTACAAAGAGGGATTGAAATCCCTTGAGTTAGGGTTCGCATCCCTTAGTTCAAATTCGATAGTTTTGTATATAACGGCTAGTTTCATTTTAACTTAATTCGTAACTCTTTAAGAGATATCCTCTCAGCGGTAAAGGTTGTGAATCGCAACTGTTAAGTACTATAGGGTAAAAACTTAATTTAAAAACAAGTTGGTTGAATTAACAAAACAACTCTAGGTTGAATCTCTATAAATAAAGTTCAAAATATCCAACAAAACAATTTAATCTAATCCAATCAGAATTTTGATTTGTTTTTCATTTCCTAACATTCTCAATAAAGTAAGTCTCTTGTACTTTGTTTGCTGCAAAAAACCAAGTAGAAGAAAGATATTTTTGTCCCTCATAAACAAGGCATAAAGTGGTTTGATTTCACTAGTATAAAGTGATTTCAAACATAAGTGTCATTATTCCTGGGGCTATTCGACAGCCTTTGTTGCGTGCTATTACTAGTGGGAGCAAAACAAGCTTGAACAAGCCATTTCCTCTAAGATTTTTTTCTCTTTGTTGAACTAACATTTTTACGTTCACCAGGTAGACACACAAACTCAATAATCAATAATCTTTAGGCTTATTTCTAGTTTTCTTGAAAATGGAAAGTTTTAATTCTTTAAGGGAAATGACTACTAATTTCAAAAACTAGAGCCTTTTGATGAAAGAAACTTTCTTTGATGGCAATAAAATACTCATATACTCTTTAACAGATTGAATATTGCATATGTTCTCACCACTCCTAAACTAGAAGCAAAGGAGAACGAAACAAGCAATGAAGTTCATGAAAGGTAAAAATAAGAGAATAATGATTATACTTGTAGAGGCTGCATCTTAAACGGTATGTTTGATTGACTCTTTGATACTTATATTTCCATCAACTCTGTAAAGGAGTTATGGGATAAATTTGATGGAAGATAGCATGAAAGGGAATGTAACTAGCAAAAATTTCTTAGTGACAAAGTGGAATTCATATAAAATGATTGATTCTAAACCTATCATGGAACAATTTGTTGAAATTGAAATTATCCTCAATAAATTCAAGCAACACAAAATGAAAATAGATGAGGCAATCATTATTTCATCTATTATTAATAATATCTCATCTACATGGAAAGACTTTAAGCGAACTTTCAAACATAAAAAGAAGAATTTCTCTCTTGAAAGACTTGCAAGTCATCTTAGAATTAAGGATCAATATTGCAAGGAAAATGAGAAAGTAAAAGAAACTAATATCTCTAAAGTCCATGTGGTGGAGGAAGCAAAGCTCGATAAATCCATAAAGAACAAGGTAATTTCCTTTAATAGTTAGAAATTTAGAAAAGAAAAAAGTGCATGCTTCCATTGTGGCAAGCAAAGCCATTTTAAGAAAGATTGCTTTCTTTTAAAAAAAAAATGAAATGAACATCTCAAGCAACGAAAGATAATTTTGTTGTGGTAATTTTCTTGGAAGATAGCCAAGCATGGTGGATTGACTATTGTGTTACAACACATTTGTGCACAAAAAAAGCCCTTTCAAGTTTTTCCATAAAAAAAAGGCAATGTGCTTTAAATGGGAAATTCATCTACAATTGAAATCAAAGGCTAAAGGACAATGGATTTGGAATTCACCTCCAGGAATGTTCTTACTTTAACAAATGTTTACTACCTTTTGAAAGTAGGAAACATATAAATTCACGTTGAAAATGTCTTATTGTGTTTGTAGGAAAGTGAAAACAACAAGAGAATGATGGAAATGGCATATAGGGTTTGATTTTTATTTGATTATCTCTTATTTGAAATATTCATAAGGGAGAAAGAGTTTATTAATGGATTTGTTACGAATGTTAAGAAATGGAAGAGAATGAAAAATTCAAGTGTGCAATGGAGAAATAGTTATTATAAAGATTCATAAGTTTTAAAGGCAGAAACGAAAAAGAGTGAAATATGAAATAGAAAAAAATAAGTAAATATGATTAATAACTAATAATGATATTTTAATAAAATCAAATAGGAAATTTTGATTTTTGTTAAAATTTATTGAATTGAAATGCTTAGCGTCAAATAATACTCTTTAAATTAATTTCATATAAACTACAATATTTCTCAACTCTAATTACTCCAAATGAAAGTGAGAAATACAAATATACATTTATACGGTTCCAGATATACAGTACTTAAGGAATAAATAACCTTAAATAAAATTAATTACAAAAATTTAAGATATCTATTTTACCTCTATTTATTATAGTTTGGAGTTAGAATTATATCATTGTTATATTATAATTGTAGTTTAGAAAATAAATAACCTTAAAGCTTATTAATTACAAAAATAAATTTGAAATACCCATTTAAACTTGTTTACTTTATTCTGGAGCTGAAAAATGTTATTATCTTCCAATAAGTCCTTTTAGATATTAATTATAAAATTTTAAAATATATATTTTGCCTTTATTTATCTTTCGATTAGACTTATATCCACTAATTAGGCAACCTAACCTAAATAGACAAAGATTTTAAAGCTCAACCTTGGATATTATTTAATTAATTAAATTCTTTTTATTTCATTTTAATTATAAAATATATTAAAAATATTAATGTTTTATTTCTTTTAAAATTCCTTGTCCTTTTTAGCATAACAAGCTTGATCAGTTTACATCTTAGGTAGGAAATTTAAAATGGAAATCAAACTTAGCTCAGCCTATGGGCAAATCTACTTACAATTAGAGATGTTTATGAGCCGGCTTATCAACATAAGCTCAAAGGCTCACCTAATATTTGAGAGAATTTGGACAAAAATACTAGGCCCAAAAATAGGCTCGTGTAGAAATAATTAGGCCCATTTATAAAGTAGGCTAGGCCTTAGCTCCAATATTCAAGGCTAGAGCTTGAGTTGGCCTAGCCCCTTTTTCAATTATATAATTTGTATATCTTTATATTTATATATATTGTGTGATTTAAAATAATACATAAAGAATTAACATATATAATATTATCTTATAAATATTAAAACTATGTTAAGTTATCCATATTTTAAAACTTAATAAAAAAAATTATTAAGTTATATAAGATAAAATTTAGAAAATAATAACATAGGTGGGCCAAATGGGTTTAGACTACCCATTTACATGTATGAGCCAAATTGGGCAGAGTATTAAGGCTTATATTTTGGGTTAGGCCGGACTTAAGCTAGCATAAATAGTGTTTAAACCATGCGTAGGCCCACCTCGAACTTAGTTCGGCACGACCCATGAACACCTCTACTTAAAAATCTAAATTAGTAATATTTCTCATTATTTTACTTCATAAAAATAGTATTATTACATTTTAATTTTTATTTATATTTTTCTATTTGATTTAGTTGTTATTGTGTTATATTACTTGATTTATTATTAGGCCTCATATCCATGAATAGGCTAGGTTATCTCAATTTACTTTTCAAAAATCTTACTTAGGGCCATAGTTACCTAACATGTTAGGCTTACTTTTACTATCCATAATATTAAAATTTTTTTATATTTATATAATTTTTATTAATTGAATAGTAATTTGAGACAAACTAAATTGGGCTTGGGCTTCAAAACCTGTGTCCAAAGTCAAGTCTATAAATGGGTTTTATTCTTATCTTATTCTCTCTCCATTAGTCATGAGATAGCCTACACCAATGAGGGTTAAATCTAGCCTAGCCAACATCATGTTGACTGATTAAAATAGATTGGCCTCTATTGTTGCAAATCTGATGGAGGGAAAATGTTGATTTTGACTTGCTCACTCTCTTCCCCTTACCAAAATAATGATGACGAGGCCAATCTAGCCTAATTGACCATCATTACATGGGCTCAACCAAAGCCAACCTTCATTGATGTTGGCTAGCCTTTGGTTAATAAGGGAAAGGGTGGAAAAGAAGAGAGGAAAGAGGAAAAAATAAATGAAAGAGAAAATTAAAAAATAAAAATTCTTATTATTTTTAAATAGATTAATGGGCATAAGTTAACCACATGTTAGATGAAGGATTTGGCTTGATGCTTAAACAAAACCAATGAATCAAGAACACAATGGAGAAATAAAATATAAAGAATAAAAAAAATACCAAAATCTCCAAGGATCATAATTGTGAAATTATAATAAGATTAAGAATTGTATACCAATCAGATGATTGAGAATCATACCATAACTCAAAGATGTAGTAATCTAAAGTTCCAAATAACCTATACTTTCTCAAAAATCAAGAAGAATGCCAAAAATATAAAGCAACCAGGTCTTGGCCTTCAACAATAATCCAGACTAACAAATAAGAAAACCTCCAACAAGGTAGGATTGGGTGCTTGTTGAACATTCTAGTAGTTTAGGTGTCATAAACCCTATCCCAAAAAGAAGAACCATGGTCGAATGCTTCATAAGGAAGAAGAGAAAGAAAACATTTTTCCAACTATACAAGGTTTGGTACAATATAAAAGGTAAGATCAAGATTTTTTTTTAATCTAAGCAATATGCTCTCAACAGAGAAACCTTTTTCTCTTTATCAATGCACTAAAAGGCAATAAGGAAGAAATAAATCAAGAAAGCACTATATGTGCACATCATAATGTGTGTAAGGATAATTATACTGTGGCTAGGTCTCCTTTGTAGAGGGAACAACAAGATACTAGCTTTTAATGAATTAGGGCTATGAAACAACTTTTATGTTTTTTGTTCTTAAGTCAGTCCAATTAATTAAACCTATAACAACCCAATTTTGTCTAGGTAAAAATCCCAACTCAAATCTCGATCAGGGTCTAACTCACAACATGAGCTAAACTCCAAGTCAAATGGTTTTAAGTGAGATTTTAAATTTTAACTTGGCCCTTTTTCATTAGTTAATTTCTTTGACCAAGCTTCACTGTCATAACCAACCAAATTATTTATTGAAGTTAAATTGGGTTTTCAATTTAGCCAAATTTAAGTTTCAATTTTATTGGGCCTCTATTAGGTTTCAATGTTGCTTTTGGTTTTGTGGGCTTAAGGCCCTAGAACTTTTTTACTAAAGCTTGTAGCAACCTTGTTGGCTTTTCTGCACATTTTCTACAAGCACCCTTGGAATACTATGTTGCTTACCTCCCTACTGATATCATCGACCTTTCTTGCCTCTACTAGCACACCATCGCCTTTATCCTTTATAACCTAATTAAAAATCCAACCATAACACATGGCTAGAGGAACTTAGTCCTCCCATTTTTGGCCAAAAACATATAGTACAAAAAATATCCTAAACCTAACTAACCAAAAAATAAAAAGAATATTAAGACACAAATCATCAACAATCAACATAACACAAAATATAAAGAGGAGACAACCTTTAAGTTTTAGGTTACTCTGGTTCAAGGTATTATGGAATTTGCTAAGCATTTAAGATAATGAAAAGGTTGTATTTTCCATCTATAACATTGATTGATTAGAGACAAGGAAGTATTAAAGTTTTCACTTAAGAAAAAAGATAATTAAGAATTAAATCTAGTGTTTAATCTTAGGTTTCTTAGATCTTTCTTGACTATATTTTAACTAAAGATAATTGGCCATATAGGTAGTGCTATATGGCATTTGGCATAATGACACTAATAGTTAGTGACTTGGCCCAATGGCCTAGCAAAGAGTAAAAGAATTTCACTACATTAAGTGATCTTCAATATTGATTAAAGACTTACACACCAAGACCTAATGGCCAACCAAACTAGTTATAATATTTTGTGCAGTATCTTCCTTATATATATATATATACTATTTTTATGATAAAAAGATAATTAAGAAAAGCATTAGTAGCCTTAAAATTAAGAAAAGTCCTAATTGCCTCACATCCTAATGAAAAAAGTACCCAAGTTCTCCTAATGGCATTCAACCAAGAAAGAATGAGCATAGAGTTATCGTTTATGTGATGAAGCAAAATCATGTGTCGTATCCCTTCTATGAAACCCTGTGTTTATTGCATAAGTCACCTTTTATTTATTCCTTATTATTTTATTAGTTAATAACAAACCTTGTGACTTATTTTCTTTAAAAGAATAAGAAACCAAGAAAAATAATTTTTTATTATGATCTTAACAAGATCCATTAGTTAGTACTCGGAATCCATAAAACTCTAGAAGGATCCAACACTGTTAAAGAGAGTACAATTTTGCTTCTCATGGATCTTGGAGAAATCTTTAAGTGACATAATGTTGTAATGTTCATGTAGGGAATGGCATATTCAAAATTATAAGTCTTTGAGTAGGTACGATCTCTATCACAGTAAAATTTGTAATTCTTTTCCCAAAGATCTTGAGGAAATCTAGGTGTTTATTTATTTAATCTTTCATTACTTGACTCAATCTTTATTGTAGACATCTCGTTTTGTTTGAGCCTATCTTTAGCGTCTCGGGATTTAATTTTTTTGGAAAGGTTTGAAATGCCTAGGGACCTATTAAAAAATTGTGTACTAAAAGGCATTAAGGGTTTTGAGGGATTATCAGAGTCATCTAGATGAGAATGGATCTGGTATCATTCCTGGCCTAAATAAGAGTTTCGGAGACTTAAAGATGCATAAATTTCATAATTTTGCATCAATATACTGATACAAGGCCCTTGTATTATCAAAATTCAAAATTTTACTAGTTATATTGATATAAATGTGGCTTGAATCGATACATTGGTCAAATGTATCGGTACAACATTTTGCTCTAGCTTAAATTCAATTTTTAGACACAATGTATATGATACATAAGTGATTGTATCGATATATTTTAGGATGTATTGATACAACTTCCATTGTATCAATACATTTTGGGTTTTTTCCCATATGTATGAATATAATATGTAATGTATCGATACATCCAAACAGAATTAACTAGTTGGTGGTATTTTTATAACTTTTACACTGTTGATCTAAAAATCCAATTTGGTCATATTTGGGCACCAAAAATCGTACAAGGCCTTAACATTGGACTTATAATTGGATTAAGTGAATTTTTTATGCCTAAAACCACTCAAAATAGGACATTTTCATGAAATATTTAGTTTGTTAGAGGGCATACTTGGTTTTTCTCTAGTTGCAAACTATTAAAGCCCTTTTACTCCATGACCTTGTTACTAGAAGCCAATTAAATTTCAGCCAGTAGAGTATAGTACCTAATGTTGCTATAACGTACATGGGGAGAGGCCAAAAATGCCCTTACTTTGGCTTTAAAATGTATTGGTTGAACCTTGGACTATAAAAGAGCTAATTTTAGCTCAGCAATAGACATTCAACGTTGTTACAACATTGTTACATTGAAAACATTCTCTTTATTCCCATAGCTCCATCTTTAGCCTTTTAAAAATGTCTCTAAAACCTCCATTCCCTATATCCTTTCATAACCAAACTCCCTTCCCCCCACACCATAACCAAGAACTTTTCTCTTTTCATTATTTTTTTGATGATCAATAGCAAAGATAGGGAAAAAACTAAGCTTAAAATTGCTACTAAAAGCAAAGGTTAAGGTTTAAAGCTTTTTGGTTTATTTTTCTTTACCTTGCTCTATTTATTTTTTGTTTTTAGCATTTGCATCATTTTAGTGAGCCACTTATGTCACCATGACTATCTTAGGACTCCCATGATGGTTGTGGCCTTAAATGTGGTAGTCTTAGGTTTTTTATGATCTTTTCAATATTTTTATGATGCTTAGGTGACTAAACTTGCCATGTTTTATTTTCATCATCAATACAGCCCTTATTCATGCATCTTTGTCAGGTTTTATCCACTTCCACTTACTCAAGACATGCTTAAATCTTTACCTTAACATGTTTTGAGCACATTCATGCATTTTGATAAGTTTCATGGAATAAAAATGTTGTCTTGAAAGTTCTAGCATGTTTTTTTTAGTTAAAAACATGTTCATATCATCATTCATGGCATGATTATAGATGTCACTCTAAAAGCTAACATTCCATGCATGCTATTCATCATTACGTTGCATTTTTGCCCTATTTTTTTATGTTAAATGTCATCTTTGTTTGTTTAATGTGCTAGCTATGTTCATCTTCATATATGTTACATCTTGTTTATAACATTTTTTTAAAAATGCTTGCTTGTTTGTTGCAAAAAATTTGATTTCCAAAACCCTCCAAGTTAAGTTTATGTTACCTCTAATAAATGAACAATAGCATGGATTTAGTGTTTTCACCAAGTTGTTCCTCCAATCTTAAGGATAAATTAAGCTTCCATGTTTGGATTCATGGTTAAATGAGGTTAAAAATTTTGATTTCCAAGATAAAAATAGCTTTTCATTTGTCTTAGAGTCTTTAGGCCTTAATCTTGAGTTTAACCCCCTTGTGTGTCATGGTCAACAGGTTGCTTCATCATCCCATGCTACTCCAAGACTGTGTAAATGAGTTCGTGAAGCCTATGCCACCCTTTCCTTACAATCACGGATCTTTGGATGTCTATGACTGGAGTTCAGTCCTTAAGAAACTCGAAACAACAAAAAAACCTCCCATGTGTTAGACCTTTTAGCGGTGAATGAAATCAAGAGGGGGTGAATTGATTTCTCAAAATTTTTGTAAATTAAAACTTTGATAAATAAAATTGAAAAATCTAAACAATAAACTTTAGAGTGCAAGTTAGTGAATAGAAATAAATGACTAAAGACAAGGGAAAGAGAAGCAAACTCAAAGATTTAGAGAGGTTCAGCCTTAATTGCCTACGTCCTCTACCTCAACCTCACTTGCCTCAGATTTCCATAATTCACTAACTTGAATTGTTTACCTTTCAAGGACAAGGTATAACCTTTACACTCTCTATCTCTCAAGGCTAAGATAGAAACCTTTGCTCCCTATCTTTTATGGCTAAGATAGAACCCTCTCTCACTACTTTTGAAGGCTAAGTAGAAACCTTCTTTACTTTTTAATGGCTAAGTAGTAACCTCCCCTTTTTACAAGGATTTGAGTGTAAACAAATAAATACTCTAAAGGTTAGGTGTTTACAAGAATTTTAGCTCAAAGGAATTATGTATCTAAGATAAAAAATGAAGAATACAAAAATAGGAAGAATTAATCCTATACAAAGATAAACTACTTAGCAAAAATGATGAAGAAAATGAAAGATATGACTCTAAGCATAATCTCTTATTTCTTCTTGTTGTTGAAGGTGTTGGAGTAGCTTATTTATAGCCTTGATCATGATTGTAGCTGTTGGGAACATTTGGTGAAGGAATATAGCCATTGGAGCCTTCAAAATATCATTTCCTGTTGTTTTTCGTGCCTCTGTATCGATACACTTAAGTGGGCATCGATACATTGTGTTTAATAATCCAAAATATGACCGTTAAACAGTATTGTATCGATACAAAAAGATTTGTCTCGATATATGAACAGTCCTGTATCGATATAGAAGGCTCTATCTCGATAAATGAACATTGATTTCTACATTTTAAGGTTATTTAGCTACTGCCAAGTATTGTATCGTTACATACACATAGTGTATCGAGACATTCACATAAAAATCAATTATAAAATGTTTTTCATGATTTTAAAACATGTAAAACTTATCTAAAAAATGTTTTATATAAAAATATGTATTTAAGAACACATTTTTAAGTGCTTGAAGGAGTTAAAATACTTTCTAGTATTTTCCAAAGTATTTATAAAATATTTCATGAAAAAATACTAATCTTAAAAATAATTAAAGATAAGCTAATTAAGCTTAAGTTTTAGTTATATCAAAACTAAGATTAATTCAAAGCTAATATAGCTAACAATCTCCCC
>JBBYHK010000007.1:140627-152392 GCA_038382065.1 Adansonia grandidieri | reverse complement strand
ACAAGCCACATCTCAAGAAAAACCATTTTAAGCTAACCAAAAATCGACCCATGCATTCCATCAAAATCCTATCAAAACCAGAGAACCAGAGAATCAACCTAATCAGTCGAATAGTCTCTAAATTGTTGACAATGCCTTCCATTTGTTAGAAAAATGATTGAGCCTCCCAAATTGGGAAATGCAATCATCCAAATTCTTAAGAATAAATGTTTGGTCATATCCCTAGTGGAGTTGGGACAACCTACAATCCCCAGCGGGATTAGGAAAATTTTCGTCTATAGTCGCATTAAAGACAAATTGCCATCCCTTTGCGAGTCTGAATGACGTATAAAGAGAACTACATCCATCTCCCATAATAGACTTCACATCATGCAATCATGATAGCTTTTCATATCATGCACTCATATTACTATCCCACATCATTTTTATAATATCACTTCTAGCTAGGTTTGCTAAACCTCCAAGGAATTCCTGGTAAGAACTCTAAGCTTTGCAAATCAAGTGCCATTCAGGTAAGGTCTTTTTTTTCTCATCACATCATGTTAAAACCCTTTTTATCAAGCAACTACTATCAAAGTGCTAGTGTCAAGAAATTACTGTCTAAAAATTATATTCAAAAACTTTTGTCAAGAACATTCGTCATAAGCTTTGTTAAGAATTTTGTCAAGAACTAGTGCCAAAACCCTTTTCAATAGGAAATTTTGTCATGAACTTCTGTTAAGAAAAGTTGTACTAGAAGTTTTATCGAAACTTTGTCGCCACCCAAGTCAAAGCCCACACGAGCTGGTGGCACCCAAGTCTAACTTAAAGCTCGCATGAGCTGGCGGCACCCAAGTCAAAGCCCACACCAGCTGGTGGCACCTAAGTCTAAGTTAAAGCCTACACGAGTTGGCGGTATCCAGTCAAAGCCCACATGAGCTGGTGGCACCCAAGTCTAAGTTAAAGCCTGCACGAGCTAGCAGCACCTAAGTCAAAGCCCACAGAGCTGGTGGCACCCAAGTCTAAGTTAAAGCCCGCATTAGTTGATGGCACGCGAGTTAAAGCCCACATGAGCTGGTGGCACCCAAGTCTAAGTTAAAGCCCGCACGAGCTGGTAGCACCCAAGTCAAAGCCTAGACAAGCTGGTGGCACCAAAGTCTAAGTCAAAGCCCGCACGAGCTGGCAGCACCTGAGTCAAAGCCTGCACCAGTTGGTGGCACCTAAGTCAAAGCCCACACGAGCTGGTGGCACCCTAGTTCGAGTCAAAACCCAAAGTCAGTGGCACGTATTTAAGCCCATAAGTTAGTGGCACCCCTTAAAAGCCCACAAGTCAGTGGCACCTCTTCAAAGCCCACAAGTCAATGGCACCCCTTAAAAGCCCACAAGTTAGTGGTACCCTTTTAAGCCCACAAGTTAGTGGCACCCCTTAAAAGCCCATAAGTTAGTAGCATCTCTTAAAAGCCAATACAAGCTGGTGGCACCCAAGTCTAAGTCAAAGCCCGCATGAGCTGGGGGACTCGAGTCAAAGCCCACATGAGTTGGTGGCACCCATGTCTAAGTCAAAGCCCGCACGAGCTGGCAGCACTCGAGTCAAAGCCTACATGAACTGGTGGCATCCTAGTCTAAGTCAAAGCCCGCATGAACTGGCAGCACCCGAGTCAAAGCCCACACGAGCTGGTGGCACCCAACCCAAGTCTAAGTTAAAGCCTGCATGAGCTAGTGACACTTAAATCAAATCCCACATGAGCTAGTGGCATCCATGTTTAAGTCAAAGTCTGCACATGTTGGTGGCACCTATATAAAAAATCCACGTTACTTTGTACCTACCTGAGGGGGTCAAACCTTAGAAAACCTGACACCCTAGTGTTCTAGGGAGCATTAGTCCACCCCAAACAAAATAGTGTCTATTGTCTTTGCCCTATTCCTAATTCTCAACAACGGTCAAAGAGGGGTAGCTGTAGACACCTTATTTCGTCTGGGCTAATTTTTAGCAATCTAGAGCATGGACGTGAGAAGGGGCCATGATCATCACCCGACGAAGAAGTATTTTGAGGAGGTCAAGAAGGCTTAGGGATCATACCAAATGTAAATGCAAAGATGTGGCATCAAATGACATAGTTAAAGGTGTCCAGGGATAAAATATATGAGAAAATTCATAATTTTACTTGAATGTATCGATACATGGTTCTCATGTATTAAGGCAATGCTCTAATGATCCAAAAAATTGAAATCTCCCCATTTGTATCAATACAACATGTAGATGTATAGATACATGAGCCTTTATATCGATACAGGACCTCATGTATCGATACTAGGCTATGCCAAGACCAAAACATGCATTCTGTAAAGAAATGTATCGATACATATCAACATGTATCGATACTGTGGTTCATAGTATCGATACAATGGTTCATAGTATCGATACATTGATAATTGTATCGATACAATGTTCATTGTATCGATACTATCAAGGTTTTTGGACCAAATGTATCGATACATTACGCAATGTATCGATACATGCAGGCCATTTTCACTGTCTGAGCATTTTTTACTCATCCACTATTGATCCAAAACTCAATTTTAACTCATTTCTTAGCATCAGGAAAGATTAAAACACATATCAGATTACAAATTTAGGCTTTTGAACTAATCAAAACATTTTTTTGAAGTCTAAATTAGATTAAAGGGGTCAATGTCATATGACCACCCTACTTTACCCTAGTTGTTGGCCAATATCACCATCTGGAAAATCATTTTAGCATTTAAACCAGCCACCCTATGCCCATCACATTAGCAGCAAGTTGCTACCTACAGCCATCCTATAGCCAGCATGCTAACATCGCCTTTTCCCCTTTGAGAAATGGCCGAAAACACCTCTAATTTGGCTCCAAAATGATGATATAAATGGACCACTTCTATCTCAACTAAAAAGAGGTTAGATTCCAGCTCATCTTCAACTTCCAAAACATATTCCTTCACCAAGAAAACCAGAATCCCGTAGCTCTTCACCCACCACCCAAAAATAGCCCCAAAACACTCATTCTCAACCGTTACATATTCTAAAAATCACCCTCATCCATACAAAAACCAAAATCTCATTGTTTCTCTCTTTTTCTTGCTTATTAACAATAAAGAAAAGAGGGAAATTCAAGCCATCTCTGATGCTCCAATTATTTGGCCAAAATGTGAAGTTTTATTGGCATAACTTCTCACCTTATCACTTTCATTTTTTGTTTTTCAGCATCTTCATCATTCTAGTGAGCTCTTCATGTTTCCATCAGCCTCTTAGGATTATCATGCATTATTGTAGCCTTTGGTTGTGGTAGTTTAGGATTTGAATGCCTTAATGCCCCTTTGATGTGCAAAATGCCTTATTTCGTCCTTATTATTTTGATAGCTCTTGCTCATGCATTTTATGTCATATCCATGCATCTTGTTATCCTTAATCCATGTCAGAATCATTTGTCTAACACATTTCAAGCACATTTACACAATAGCTTGTATGAATCATTGTTATTTTTAGCGTCCATAACATTTTCTTGTTATAATGCATAACACTTTCTTTGTCTAAACCATTCGTAAAGTTAGCACCCTCCTTCATGTTATGTGCCATCCCTTTGTATGTTTGTTGTCTTCTCCTTGTCAAAATGCTTGTTTGATGGCTGTCAAAAACTAATTTTCAAAAACCTCCTAAGCCAAGCATGTTAACCTAAACCAATGAGGATTAGCATGGACTTAGCATTTTCATTAAAGTTAGCAAAATATTTTGGAGAAAATTAAGTTTTTCAGATCTGGAATCTTGGTTAAACGAGTTTAAATCTTTTAACTTTCCATAAAAATGTCCTTGCACTCATTCTCGAAATGTTCATCCCTTGTTTTTAAGTCAAAACCTTGAGTGGTATGATTAACGAGCTGTTTCATCATCCCAAACTACTCCGGGCTATGCAAATGAGTTTGTGATGCTCATGCCACTCTTTCCCTTCAGTCATGGATGTTTGAATGTCAATGACTTGAGTTTGGATCCATAGACATAAAAAATGAGAGATATCCCATTCTTTACTTTGTCCCCTGATGGCAGCATAACTGTTACAAATTAAAAAATCACTTTAAAATCCTAAATGATTTTTCATGAATTTTTTGATATTTTTCTCTGAAAGTGTGTCAAAATACCTTTAAAATCAGGTCGTATTCTTCCCCAGATTAGTCCGTATGAGAGAGTTATGATTTTTCAAATCCAAACTATCCAAAACCTCTAGAATCCTAACACATATTCTGGTTGGGTCGTTTAGACCCACTAAATGATTTTTCCAAAATTTTCAAATATTTTTCCTAAAAGACATGAAATTCCCTTTTCATAAAGGTATTGCTTGCAATTTTTTGATACCAAATGGGTCCGGAATGATTTTTCAAATTTTAACATGCCTTGATTCTTGTATACTCTACCAGCAGCAAAATTGATCCAAATTTGAAAAATTTTTCCCCCGGAAAGTGACTTTTGGGATATGAGGAATATTTTTAGATTGACTCTAATTGAGTTAGCTTTCTAGCGGTATCTTGTCCACCTTCTAAATCCTTCAAATCAATTTAGAATAAATTTGGGAAGTAGGATAGCGCGATGCTGTCCCCTATTTTCTATTATGGCCAAAATTGAGTTGCTCTTCTGAATTTTGTCTCAAGATATTCGAATGTGTCCGTATCATCCCGATCAGACTTAAGAACATGCTTTGACCTTCATTGGCTCGTATCAAGGCATAAACACATTTTACATCTTTACCATTCTCATTCATAATAATTTCATTTGCGAAAAGTTGTTGAAAGGCTCACACATTCCCTAAATCACTATGTTTTGCTAACTTAAGTTTTCTAACTCGACTTCTCTAAAGAATGTCTGACGTGCCACTTTTAGGGGTACTCCAACCTTGCCCTTCTGAGGGGATACTCCAACCATGTTTTTCAAAATTGTCGAGATTAAAAAAATGTTCCTTTGTCAAAATGATTTGTCATCCATGGGGATACTCTAAACTTAATTTTTTAAGGGGATACTCGAACCCTGTCTTTCAACTGCAGTTAATTTTCTCCTTCTCAGACTTTCATGAATGTGTCAAACAAACCTTGTTCAATCAAGAAACCTAGATGCATCTCAAAAATTGACAATTTGATTATTCCTAGATCATCGATGCCAATTGCGAGATAAATTCCAATAGTATAGCCCTTTTCTTTATCATTGCATTGAATGATCCATGTTATGTTACTTCATTTGTTACCTTACTAACATGATTTCTTTGTGATGGTTATTAGCATTCATGTTTTCCAAACTTTTCAAATAAAATTGAAGGTAATGTTCTGCGTGGGTATCTCTCCAGTGCCTAAAGTGGAATGTTCTATTTTTCAAAGTAAAATCCAGAGGTCATTTTTATCGAAAGTCTCTATATTCCCAATCTCTCCGGGGCTATATGAGATTAAATCTTTTTCATCAAAACCTGGATTTGTATTTCTATAAGATTCATGCATTAAAAGGGGTTCTATTGAAATAGTGACAAGTTAAGATCGAAAGAATTGAAATCGAGATAAGACATAGCTAGTAAGGTACTGATTTTGGGTATCGCGAAAAGGTTCATACCTCATCATGCATAACCAACTCCCGAACCCAATGATGAATCTTTATAGTTAGACCATGGGATCGAGTTTTGAGTTTCGTAACCCAAAACATAGGTTTCAGTAGGCATCCAATCATGCCTAGCCCTAAATGATCGGTGGTGACTCTAAACGTTGGCCATTTCATGATGGTCATCCAAGACTAATAAGATGAGCAATTCGTCTTATGGTCCCTTTCACTATACCATAAGTCAAGAACCATACCTTCTCGTTCTCATCACATCACCAAAGAAAAGTCTAGGTCAAGAAGACATTTTTAAACTAGGAAAATATTTTAAGACGTACGCACCCATAGATCCACGAGGATCCACCCTGGGGTATGTTGCAACAGGCATGCTAAAGTTATCAAGGCCATTATCACCTTCTCACTAAGTAGATTTAGGTGGCCCAATCAAAGTGAAGATATGATGGACACTACTCGTTACTTAACACATGACATCTTGCCCATCGGAATCTATAACAAGAACTATTGTATTTTTAGAGCATGTGATAAAGCAATGTAACCATGTCAGGCATTTCCAAATGTAATCATGTGTAATAGGATAATTTGTTGATGAAGTTGTCCCCAATCCAATTATCCTTCTTACATTTACATGACTAACCCAATTCTTTCATTACTTTATTCATTCATGTTAATAGTCAGCTACTACCCTGATTGCATACTCACCGTCATCGTATCAAACATGTTAATAACACAAAGAAAAAGTCTAATCCAGTAATAATAAAAAATGAAGTTGCTTTAAAACATATAACCTATTGTTTGTCATCCAACTAAGATTCACAATCATCAGAAAGCCATGGAAAATAATCACCAAGCCTATATCGAATGGCTTAAGCTTCTTTGTAAAGAGTCTTAAGAGCAATCACTCCTTAAGAATGAAGAACTCCAAGCTCAGCTTGTGGAATTAATTAAGCTATTGTTCAAGGATTTGAAGGAAAAAGGGTAGATAAGTATTGTCAATGTAATAAAAGAACCACTGAATCTCGAAAACAACTTGAATAGTGGTATTGAAGCTACTAACGCTCAGAAAAGGGCATCACACAAATAAAATCCTCCAATCACAATGATCCAATCAACTCAGCCATTTATTTACATTGACTCAGTGATGATACCCCATTTAGTTCAAAGATTTTTGGGTGTGGGC
The DNA here is from genome assembly GCA_038382065.1 of Adansonia grandidieri. Classification (NCBI taxonomy): domain Eukaryota; kingdom Viridiplantae; phylum Streptophyta; class Magnoliopsida; order Malvales; family Malvaceae; genus Adansonia; species Adansonia grandidieri. The sequence continues at coordinate 145,613 of JBBYHK010000007.1, read as the reverse complement.
TGTTCATCAACAAAAACCTATAGTCCTAGATCTAAACCATCAAACGAAGCAAGAAAGAGCTAAAAGATCATCAAAAAATGATGAAGACTTAAACAAGTATCAATCACTGCAAAAGTGAGTTTAGGCTATCGAAAGAAGTGACAAGTTTAGGATTATAAACACCAAATATTTACGACTGGTTTCCCATCTCGTTATCCAACCTAAATTCAAACTGTTGGATTTGGAAAAGTACAATAGGACTACAAACCCCATTGCCCACCTTCGTCTGTACTATCATAAGATGGTTGGCTGTTAATTCATAGTTTCCAAGATAGCCTCACTAGGGTAGCTATTCATTTGTATGTAGAGCTTGATCCCATAAAAATTTAAACATGGGTGTATTTGGCTCTCATTTTCTTTGATAATATAAGCATGTATCCGACTAGAACTTGAATCGTATCTCACTTATAAATATGGGAAAGAAAGCCTCTAAGAGCTTTAGGCAGTATATTCTGTGGTGGAGAGAAGAAACAACTCAAGTTCACCATTTTTTGATCAAGAAAGAAATAATGATCATGTTTATCAACACCTTATTGGCTCTCTACTATGACAACTTGGTAGGAAATGCCATGAAGAATTTTGCTAACAAGCTTATATCGAGCAAAATGATCAATAATGCTATTAAAAGTGGTAAGATATCCAGTGAAGAATCATCAATCAATGGCCAAGGGTAAAGATGAATGATGTCATGCCTAGTTCACTCGAAATCCATATCTGATACTAGGTATGTACTTTTTAAACATGTTATATCTAGGTTTTAACCCCTACATACTAGTCCATTTTGCTGGGTTTGTTCTAACAATGAGTTTCATGCTAAATCCTATTCAAAATATTGCTCAGAGCGCATGACCTCATAATGCAAATAATGCAACCCTAGGAAAGGAAACACTTTGAGCCACTTCTTTACTCCTATAAAGAGATTTACTCTTGTTTATTAGTAGGTTAGCTAGTAGCTTTGGTACTCATAAACCTAAGATCATCTCCATATCCCAAATGGTAATATGAGAATGCCTATTATGGATATAATGCTAGGACACAAGGTCACTTTATTAAGAATAACATCTCGTTCAAGTGAAAAGTCCAAAGTTCATTAAAAAAGGTGTGATCAAGGTCAAACAAAGGCCTGGACCTAATGTTGGAGCCAAATCATGTCCTAACCATGCGAAGCTAAGAGTAAATTAATGATCAACGAGAAAACTTGCTAGATTAAAAGAAGCATTAGAGAAGTTATAACATCAATGAGCATGGTATGGCAAGCTTTGGTGAAGGTTAGAATAGTGTCAAATTGTAAAAGCCAGAGCAAAAAAACTGCTAAACCATTTTACTACCACTACGATTGAAAGCACTTTTCGTAACACTGCCTATTTTTCTTAAAGATAGTCTAAGGGATGATGGATCGATCCAAAATCTATTTTGTAAGGAGCAAGATATCAGTTTATCTATTAATGCCGAAAATGAGGAAAGACCACCATTGACTAGATTTTGAATTATTTTTCTCTCATAAGCATAGAAAAGAGAATTGTTGAAAGCTTCAAGTAGTACAATTTAAGGCTGATAAAAGAGGTTACCGAAATTCAACCCTTGCTAACAGAGAAAGAGATGACTGTTAGATTCATTGGCACCTTACAAGCGCTTTATTATGAGAAGATAGTGAAGAATGTCCCAATGAACTTTGTAGATGTAGTCATATTATGTGGAATGATTGATGAGGCCATGAAAAGTGACTCAGATAAAAGAAATACCATTAAATGTAAAGGAAAAGAAAAGGTCAAGGTTGAATAATAGTCAAAATCTAGTTTAAAACTAGCTCATCTGAAGCTCATATTGAATCAGATGCAAATGGAATAGGCATTGAAGATGACTGCTAGATCATACGAAGCATAGAAAATGCTAGAATGCCAATGAATCTGGTTTGGCAAATCCCAGTAGAAGCCAAATTAGTTAATAGGGTTGAAAGCATAGAAGAAGAAGCTGGTGACTTTTATAATTTCCACACCATTTATAGCCACACTCTTCAAACATGCAAACAGTTTCATGCCATGGTTCAAAGAATAATGAATGATGGTAGCATTGAATTCTATGATAAAAAATGAGCCTCACATAACAAGTAAGCAAATGTGATACCATTTATCAATACCATAAAAAGTGATAAAAATTCCTCCTCACGAGGCTAAAAGGCCACTAGTCTTATTTCATAATCGACCAAGTATAAAAATGGCCTTTATTCAGCCCATGCCAAAGATGATTATTAAACTTCCATCCTCATTCCTTTATAAAGACAACAAGGTGGTTCCCTAAAATATAAAAGAAAAGCAGTAATCATCGAAGAATCTAGTTGACAAGTAGCAAATATTGACCTCTTAAGGGTAAGCCACTTAACTAAGAGTCATGATGTTATGCCCCAACTATATCAAGAAATGAAACTCAATAAAAGAACGCTACTTTTATTCTTCAAGCACCGAAGTCTGCAACTAAATAATCAAATTTGATAATTGTGAAGAGCCAGTGAGTAAAAAATAGCTACAGAATTGCTTATATTCATCAAGCATAGCGAATACTACATCATCGATCATTTGAACGAGGAACCTGTCAAGATATCTATGCTATCACTACTATTGAACTTTGTAGCTCATAAAAATGCTCTTCGCAAAGTCTTAAATAAGGCATACGTCCCTCTTGACATCCCAATAAGCTAGTTGGATCGCCTAGTAAGCAACGTTATCACTGACAACTATATATCTTTTAGTGATGATGAAATCCCTCATGGAGAAGCGGAAACTGTAAAGCCCTTCAAATACCACATACTGCAAAGGCAGCATGTTGGCTAAGGTGTACATGATAATGGGTTAGCATTGAATGTAATGCCCATATCCTACTTAAAAATGCTCCTTATTGATGTACCTTATACCTAGAATAGTCACACAATTGTGTGTGTGTTTGATGGAACTTATAGGAACATCGTGAGAAACATCACCATTCCATTCCAAATTGACCTATGCACTTATGAAGTAGAGTTCCATGTGATAGACATTGATTCATCATAAAACAACTTGTTGGGAAGGCCTTGGATTCATTCTACGATGGTAGTACCATCATCAATGCATCAAAAGTTGAAATTCATCATTGAAAACAAAGTTGTCAACATTAGAAGAGAGAAAGATATTATTGTTGCTACCTCAACTGATGCCTCGTATATCAAACTCGATAAGGATGTTCTAGAATCCTCATTCCAGTCCTTTGAGTTTGCCAATGCCGCTTATGTCAAGGAGGAGTTGCCAAGGGTTAAACCTCATCTATCAAGGAAAACTCATATAGGTCTAAAGTTAGCCATTAATAAAGGTGCTCAAGCTAGAAAAGGACTAGAAAACCATTTCTTGCTAGAGCCCTAAAAGTTATTAGCCAAATAGAAAAAGAGGGCTAGGGTTCAAGCCTAATGCACAATAAAAAAAGAAGACAAGTTGGATAGAACTGTGAGAAAATGATGGCCTTTTTATTAGAAAAAGATTTATGGCGAGAATCAATGTTATTTCCACCACTTAGGGAAAGTTTCTATCTAAGAGGAAGTACGAATGTCGGCTTTGACAATGCTACACTTGTACTGAACAAGGCATTTAGGGTTTCTCCATCAATGCGACCAATGAGCTAAAGACATCAACAATGAACTAGGAGACTAGTATGTGCTTTTGGAATTTATTCTAAGTGTTTAAACTAAAACTGAGATTCTCGTATTGTTCAAGTCTATTTCAAAATAATGTCTAAACCTCCATGCTTCCACCCAAGAGCATTATAGAATCCTTTATATAAGCATCCCTTTATTAAGTATTATCAATGAAAATGACTAAGCATTATGCATTTCATCTTTTGTGTTCATTTTCATAATTCTTGCCAGCTTTTAGACCTTCCTCTACATATTGTTCTGCCTAAATTATTCTTTTTCCATTTTTTTAGTGGTGGGATAAAAGTGACATGAATATTCATACTAAGATTCTGGATATCAACTTTAAACAACCAATCTACATTTGCGAAGTTGAGCCTAAAAGGGATTCTGAAGAGAGTCCCACACCCTTAACCTGTTAACACTATTGAACAAGAAGAAAAATAGATATTGCCTTATAAAAAACCCACTAAAACCATAAACCTAGGAATAAAGAAAGATCAATAAGAAGTCAAAATTGGAACCTCTATAAACCTATAGCCCGAACCAAACTAATAAAACTCTTCTAAGAATATCAAGAGGTGTTCGCTCGGTCCTACCATGACATGCCTAAATTAGACATTAACATTGTTGTCCATAAACTTTCCCTCAAACCTGAATGTAAGCCCATAAAACAAAAACTTAGAAAGATGAAATTGAAGATGCTTCTAAAGATCAAAAAGGAAATGAAAAAGCAATTTGAGGCAAGATTTGTTAAAGTAGCTAAATATCCTCAATGGGTAGCCAATATAGTCTTAATCTCTGAAAAAGATGGTGACATTCGGATGTGTGTAGACTATAGGGACTTAAACTGAGCCAACATAAAAAATAATCTCTTTTTGCCTCATATCGACACCCTTGTAGACAACATTGCAAAAAATGAACTGTTTTTCTTCATGCACAAATTTTTAGATTACAACCAGATTAAAATGGTAGCTAAGGACATGGAGAAAACCATTTTTATGACCATGTAGGGCACTTTTTGCTACAAAGTAATGCCCTTCAAGCTCAAGAATGCTGGGGCAACCTATCAAAAAGCGATGGTAATATTGTTCCATGATCTCATGCAAAAAATAAAGGGTTACGTAGATGAAATTATTACTAAATCACCAAAAAAAAGTGAACAACATGTAGCAAACTTGCAAAAACTCTTCAAACAGCTTTGCAAACACTAGCTCCCGCTAACTCCAGCCAAATACATATTCAGTTTCATATTCGGCAAGCTAGTAGGCTTCATTGTGAGCGACAAGGGA
>JBBYHK010000007.1:114883-140527 GCA_038382065.1 Adansonia grandidieri | reverse complement strand
AATTCAATCTAGGCAAAGTTAAGGCCATTCAAAACCCACCACCACCTCAAATTCAAAAGGAAGTGAATAGTTTCTTGGGAAGGTTGAACCATAGAGCCTAATTTATATCCTAGTTGACCGACATGTGATTTGATCTTTTGGTAGCATCAAAACAAAATCTTGGAGAATGGAATGATAAATGCCAAAAAGCTTTCAATAAAGTCAAGCACTACTTTTCAAACTTGCCAATACTTATGCGACTAGTGCCTAGTTGACCTTTAATCTTATATCTATTAGTTTTTGATAACTCAGTGGGATATGTATTGGGTCAACATGATAAGCTGAGTAAAAAGGAACAGGCTATCTACTAAGTTCACGGAGTGTGAAAATAACTATTCAATAGTAAAGAAGTTATGTTGTACTCTAGCCTGGACAGTTTGAAGGTTAAGGCAATACATGTTACACCAAACTACATTGTTGATCTTCAAACTCGATCCCATCAAATATTTATGTTAGGCCTCTGCCTTGTTAGGAAGATTACCAAGATGGCAAGTCTTACTCTCTAGATACAACATCATGTACCTGAACCAGAAAGCCATCAAAGTTAGTGCAATAGCAGACTTCTTGGCAAGCCAAGCAACAGATGACTATTAACCCTTGGAATTTGAATTTCTTAACAAAGACTTGATGTGCATATCTGACGTAGAAGATAATTCGATAATAGTTAATCTTGGAGAATGTATTTTGATGGAGCTTCAAACACATTGAGGTAATTCTTATCTCACCTGATGGAAACTATTACCTTTTCACCATAAGGTTGAACTTTGATTATACCAACAATATAGCTAAATATGAAGCCTATGTCATGGGACTTTAAGCTACCATTAAAAGGAGTATCAGGACTTTGCAAATGCTTAGATATTCAGCCTAAGTCATCTACTGACCAAAAAGAGAATGGCAAATATGTAATGCTAAACTAATTCATTATAAGGAGCTGATCTCAAAACTAAAAAAAGAATTTGATGATATCAGCTGTCAGCACTTACCTCAGGAAAAAAACTAAATAACCAATGCCTTGACCACCTTGTCATCCATGTTCAAAGTTAATCAAGACTCGTATGTTGCCACCACTCAGATGAGAATCTGTCAACTTTGACAAATGGTTAGAATGTTAAAAAAGGATGACCTACTACGGTATCATGACATTCTTCAGCATGTTAGAGATCAATAATACATCAAATATGCTACCAAAATTGACAAGAGAACCATATAAAGAATAGCTACAAGCTTTATTTCAGATGGTGGAATTTTATGCAAGAAAAGCTGGGATAAGTCCTCTCTGTTGTATGGATGCATTTGAAGCTAAAAGAATTTTCAAAAAAGTTCATGAAGAAATTTTTGATACGCATGCCAATAGACACCAAATGGCAAAACAAGTCATGCAACTAAGATATTATTGGTTCACTCTTAAGAAAAATTACATCAACCGTGCTCAGAAATGCAACAAATGCCAAATTTTTGTAGACTAAATCAATGTACCACCATCTCCTCTACATGTTATGATAGCCTTGTGGCCTTTATCTATGTGGGGCAAGGGCATGATCAAATTGATCACACCTAAGGCTTCTAATGGGCATCGCTTTATTCTGTCACTATTGATTATTTCACCAAGCAAATAAAAGCAGCTTTTTATGCGAACGTCACCCAATTTGTTGTGTGCAAATTTATAAAACAAGATATTATTTGTAGATATGGGCTTTCCAAACAAATCATCATAAAGAATATGCACAACTTGAAAAACAAGATGATATAAGTAATAAGTTCCCAATTTAAAATTCAACATCATAATTCATGCTCTATTGTCTAAAAATGAATGAGGCAATCAAAATAGCTAACAAAAATATTAAGAAAATAGTCAAAAATGGCTAAAGCATATAAAGATTAGCATGAAAAGTTGCTCTTTGCATTGCAAGCCTATTGCACAATAGTTTAAACTTCTATAGGTGCCATCTCGTTTTCCTTAGTTTACAGCACGGAGGCTATTTTACCTATCGAGGATGAAATCTCTTCAGTTAGAGTCCTAATGGAATCATAACTTGAAAAAGCTGAATGGGTTAAGAACTTATATGAACAGCTCAATCTCATCGAGGAAAAAAATGAAATCCATTTATCATAAGTAGATGTATCCAAAATGTATAATGAGAGCCTATAACAAATGTGTCCATCCTTATTAGTTCCAAGAAGGTAGACCTAGTACTCAAACAAATCCTCCCAATTCATAAAGATGCTCAAGGAAAATGGACTTTAAATTAGGAAGGGCCATACATAGTAAAATGCATTTTTTTCAAAGAAGTCCTAACCTTAACTGGGTTGAATGGCAGCGATTTACCCAATCCCATCAATTCTAACTCTGTAAAAAATACTATGCCAAAAAGGATTTTGGAATGAAAACTAAAAAAGTTGTCCTATCCTTTTTCTTCTTAAAAAAAAAAGTGCCCAAGAAAATAAACCCACTTAGGTTAAAAACTCGAAAAATAAGTGCAAACGACCAAGCTTTCCCTAAAATTTAACCCATTCTAGATCCATCTTTCTTTGACCAAAACACTAAATCATAACCTGATACACCCATTCTATGCTAATCTACCTTATCGAATGTCACTCTTGCCTACACCCAAAAATAGTGTCCACCTAACCTCGGGGCAACCATCCCACCATAGGGTAACCTAAAAATCTTTTAATGTGTTGCCAACACTAAAAAGATTGACTGCTTAAGAAAGGTCTCCAAAAGCAATTCAAAGAAAGATTCATGTCATCAGCATCAGGTGCTTAACAGCTAGAAAAACCATTCTTAACTCTTTTTGTATCCCAAAATCTTTTAAGATCTCAGCATTCACCATAACTTGTACCTTTTTTCTTTTGAATGAAATATAATTACTTGATTTCTCATAAAACATTTTTGTAAGTCCTTTATTCCATGTTGCATCATGTTTATGATTTAATTGATAATGCTTGACAAATGGACAAAACTAATAACGGGATTTCCTAGCATTACTTTGAAAGATGCATGAATTTTGTTTTTTGTCTAAAAATCAAGAATGAAACCTAGAACCATAGTTAGTCTTACCCTTAGACCTTCATATCTTAAAAACGTGCTTAAAATGTACTCCGCAATAAACCTTAGGGCAAAAATCATTTTCCATCTAGCAGCATAACAATTGGAATTCAGATCAGTCTTACTTGGACCACTGAAGATGCCCTCTGAATTAGAATTGTCAAGATAAATCTTTTATACTTACTAGCGAACTCAACTCAGCAAAATGTCCCCAAACATTAGCTATTTAAGCTTAAAACCTTTTGTTCATAATCACAGGCCATCCATACCTTTTAAAAATAACGTTAACATTTAAATCCTTTGGAAATCTAGAACAAGATTGGTGAATCCCGAGATAAGAGATGACCCTATCAAACTCATTGAAGAATAAACAACTGGAAAGACCAAAACTAATTACCGGATTAGGCTTTTAAAATCATCATCTTTGTATTACTTAAAAAATGCATTTTGCATCTTTATGCATCATTTATAAACACTTAAATTCCTTTAAGTACAAACTCTTGCTCATAAAAGTCAAACCATAAAAATCCTTTAGTACAAATTCTTGTCTTCGAATAGCCTTAATAAGCTCCGATTAAGAAGTCTTGACCTTATAAGCTCATAAATCAAAAGGCTATCTAGGAATTTAGTCCATAAAGAGTTGGATGCCTTTTTCCTTTTAGTCCACCAAGAGTTAGACACATTTTCCCTTTTAGTCTGAAAAAAGCTGGATGCATTTTTTCTTTCAATTCGTAAAGAGTTGGATGCCTTATTTTCCTTTTAATCAATAAAGAGCTAGATGCCTTTTTTCCCTTTAGTCTACAAAGAGATGGAGGCCTTTACCTTTCAAGCCACAAATGTATTTTTTCCTTTTAGTCCACAAAGAGCTAGATGCCTTTTTCCTCTTTAGTCCACTAAGAACTAGATGTATATTTCCTTTTAGTCCATAAATAGCTAGGTGTATTTTTCCTTTTAATCTACAAAAAACTATATGCCTTTTGTCCTTTTTAATCCACAAAGAGCTGGAACTTCTTTCTCTTAGTCCACAAAGAGTTAGATGCCTTTTTTCCTTTTTAGTCCAGAAAGAACTAGACATTTGTTTTTCTTTTAGGCCACAAAAAGCTGAACGTCATTTCTTTTAATCCATAAAGAGCTGGATGCCTTTTTTTTCTTTTAGTCCATAAAGAGCTAGACACATTTCTCCTTTAGTCCATAATTAACTAGATGTCCATTGAGTCTATCCATAAGAGCTGGGCACCAATCAACTCTGTTCATAAAAAATTAGACATTTTTCTCCATTAGTCTATAAAGAGATGTATGCCTATAAAGTCCGTTCACAAAGAGTCAGGCACCAGATGAATCTATCTACAAAATGCTGGACATTAGTCGAGTCTGTCTACAACAAGGTGGGCACCAATCGAGCCTGTTTATAAAGAGCTGGATAGTAATCTAGTCTACCCATAAAGAGCTGGGCACCTATCAAATTAAAGCCCATATCAGTTTGCGTCTATCCGAAAAGGTTAAACCTTAGAAAAGAATCTAAAAGTCTAGTAAGGGGGTCAAACCTTCCAATAAGCCATTTAGCCTTTTATCAAAATCATCACCAATATATTGCAATCATCACGACAAAACATTAATTAAATTTTATTTTTTTAGGCATTTAAGAAACGTAAACCTACCTCGAACAAAATGGTGTCTATTTATCCTTATCCCATTCTTAATACTTAGTAACAGCTAAAGAGGGGCAGTTGTAAACACCTCATTTTGTCTGAATAATCATCCAAGATATTAAAGGCCATTATTCTGGGCATCTTTAGAGTCATTCGGATAAGTAGGGGTTAGTTTCCCATTATTTTTTACTAAGATGAGGTATTTATAGAGCTTGAGGTATGTGCAAGTTATATTGTTGCGTAAGTATTGATACTAAGCTTTCACATCACTAAAAATTCAAATTTTCACACATAGTATTGATACAAAAGGGTTTGGTATTGATACCTAAGGTATGGTATCGATGCTTAGCATGTATGTTTCGATGCAGGCTTGGCAATAGCTAAAATCATGATTTTTGGTCAAAATTATTGATACACAAGCAAGAATATTAATACAGGCCTTTGTGGTACCATTATAGGTCTCCAAATTTCAAGACTAGGAAGATCTTTTATTCTTGATATCAATTCAAACTTCATCGTATCGATATTGGCGGCCAAAATTTGCCATGTGTATCGATACAAAATGCTTTGTATCAATAAACCAAGGCATTTTTACCTAATTTGAACCATATTTCCAGCCTTTGCAACATTTATCTAAAAATTTGACTTAAACATTATTTTTGCACCAAAAATCATCAAAATTCATACAAAGCCTTAGCTTTAGACTTGTCATTGAATTTGAATAAAATTTTTAAGCCTAAATAGCCATGATAAGGGACATTTTATGACACTATGCAATTTGCTAAAGGGTAAGATTGATTTTTCTCAATGCTCAACTATATAAAGTGGCCTTGATCCACTGCTTTTGCTCAGCAAACCAATAAGTCTGTATCCCAACTGAGCAGAGTACCTTGTCCTTGCATGATGTATATATCACCAAAACCTTATAATACCCTTGCTTTATGCTTTTTTTTGTCTTTATATTCACATGGCCATATATGCCAACTTTAGCTCAATTAATACACAAACAACATAGAACCCTACATACTACGTGTACACATTTTCTATAAAAGAACACTCACTTTCATACATTCCCACAGTATTTTTTAGCCACTAAAAACCTTTCTTTATTCTTGTAACTCATTAAAACCACCACTAAAAATCCTTCCAAAACCCTCCATTCTACTCATTATTCCTCTCAAAACTCTCTTCTATAAATACCATAGCTAAAAAGACCCTTCTTTTCATCACTTTCTTGCTGATCAACATCTAAAGAAAGAAGAAGTTGAGTCCAAAGTGGTTGCTTAAAGAAAAAGGCCAAAGCTTAAAGCATTTGGTAGATTTTCTCCCCTTGCTCTATTTATTTTTTGATTTTTTGGCATTTACATCATTCTAGTGACCCTTTTTATGTTACCATGACATTTCTAAGATTTTCATGCATTACTATGGCCTTAGTTATTGTAGTCTTAGTATTTTGATGATTCTTTTACTGCATTAATGTTGCATTGGTAGGCCAAACATCTTCTCTTTCATTCTGTCATCAAAACAGTTCCTTATTCATGCATTTTTTGTCATGTTTCACTTATTTTCACATGTTTAACACATACTTGAATGTTCTTCCTAACATGCTTTAAGTACATTCATGCATTGTTTTGTATTTTAAGGAGTCTCATGGCACAAAAAATCTATCTTGAAATTTTAGCATGATTTTCTTTGCTTAAATATGTTCATATCATCTTCCATAGCATGATTTTTTATGTTATTCATGAAGTTATCATTTCTATACATCTTATTGGTCACCCCTTGCATTGTCATCTTTCCATGTCAAAATGCCATCTTTGTGTGTGTTATATTTTGTGGATGACATCCCTATCAAGATGTTTGCTTGTTTGCTAAAAATAACTAATTTTCAAAAACAAATCCCCAAGCAAAGTTTATGGTACCTTTAATAGATGGAGAATAGCATGGATTTGATGTTTTCATAAAATTGGTCTTTCAATTTTAGGGACAAATTAAACATTTCAAATTTGGATTCATGATGAAATAAGTTCCCATTTTTTTTTAAAAAAAAACCTTATTTGACAAAAAAAATAATAAGCCTTAATGTTGAGCTTAACACCTTCGTTTATGGCATGGTCAACGGGTTGTTTCATCATCCTAAACTGCTCTAAGAGTGTAAAATGAACTCGCGATGCCTATGTCACCCTTTTCTTTGTGTCACAGATGGTTAGACATCTGTGGCTCAACTCAACCCAAAAAACCCTAACAAAAATCCAATAACCCTTGTTTTTGCTCTAATAACACCATAGCCCAAATTTAAAAAATTATTTTTGAACTAGAAATGATTTTTCTAGATTTTTTTATATTTTTTTCCTTAAAGAGCATCAAATTATCTTTCTAAATGTGTCTTGTTTGCCCCTGGATCATCTTAGATGAGGGAGTTACGATTTTTTGAACCAACATATTGCATTATGTTTATGCTGTTTCACCTAACAAATGACTTTTCTATTTTTATTATTTAAATTTTTCCCAGAATGTTCACAATATTCCCTTTTTGGAAAGGTATTGTTTACGATGTATTGATTTTGAATGATCCAGGAATGATTTTTCATAATCCATCATACCCTTTTCCCTTGTACATGCTGCTAAGGTCAAAACAGGCCTAACTCCAAAAATTACTTCTGCCTAGAGATTGATTTTCTAGGATTTTAAAAATATTTTTATATTAATTCTCATCGAGTTACCTTTCCAGTGTACCTTATTTACCCCTAAAGCCTTTAGATGAACTTGAAATAAATTCGAGAAGGAAGACAGTGTGATGTTGTCACCTTTTTTTTTTAACTAAAATTAGCCTAGTCTCCTGAATCGCCATCATCGAGACGCTCGAACTACTCAAAATGCATCTAATTGGCTCACTTACAACACAAGCCCTTTAGGCTCAGATTAAGGCCTAAGAAAAAAATATATTTTATTCAAATCTTTGGTTTCCTATTTTCAAAATACCATTTTTTTCCGCGATATCCTTTTTCTTTTAAAACGTAAAAAATTTTAGCTTTGGGGATACTCCAACCCCATCACTTTGAGGGGATAGTCCAACCCTGTTTTCCACAAAAAAACTTAAATTTTCTCTCTTAAATTGAGATTTCTAGCTATTTTCTTAAATCATAAAAAATTTTCATTCTTCAGGATACTCCAGCCCTACCACTTTGATGGGACACTTTAACCTCGTTTTCCACCGAAAACTCAAATTTTCTCATTCAGATATATTCGAGATTCCTAATTATTTTCTTAAAACATAAAAAAATTTCATCTTTGAAGACACTCCAAGCCAACCTTTTCAAGAGGATACTCCAATCTCATTTTTACCTTAAAATCCAAAAATTGTTTTGTTTCAGATACTCCAGATTGTTTCAATTAAAATCTTTGTTTGTCCCTCAAATTACCATCGAATCTAAACACGTCTCCAAATTGTCATCCTAGTTATTCTTTAATAATCGAAGTCAATTACAAGATACTTTCCTATTGTTCCTCATTTTTTTGTTCATTTGTTTGTGATTGTTTTTCTATGAAATTATTATATTCTTTTCCATCCTACTAACACATTTCCTTTTTGTAGTGACTATCATGCATTCATATTTAAATGTTGTTTTCAAAATATTTTTACACTATAATGTTTCGTGTCGATATTTCTCCAATGCTTAATAGAAAATATCCAAATTTTTAAAATTTAATTTGAAATTAAAAAAATTCCTTATGCTCCTCATACCTCTGCGACGCATAGGTGATACAATAATTTCCTACCAAAACTTGAATTTACAATTTCCATAAAAGTTCATGCATTAAAAGGGATTATATCTAAGTAATGACCAAATGGAACTGATTAAGCTAAAACCAAAATGAGATATAATTAGCAAGTACTAATTTTTGATGTCATGGTGTGCTAATCCTTCCCCACGTGTAACCAACTCCCAAACCCAACCAATGAATCCCTAGACCTTATAGACCTTGAAACTAATTTTTTGAGTTTCATGACTTGGAATATTATTTTCATTAGACATTCGATCATGCCTAGCCCAAAATAGTCGGTGTTGACTCCAAATTTATTATTACTTCATAGTAACTTTCCAAGAATAGTTGGATGAGTGATTCGTCTTATAGTCTCCCTTCTCTTCATATTATCATAATCCTAATCTTGACCAATGGATAACTCGCAGGCCAAACCATACCACCATATATATCTTTTAAGTCATGCGTGCCCACTTCAGATCATCCAAAAATAATAATAAAAAAGGGTATGTGGTGATAACTTAGTGATTCCATTAGGGAGGATTTAGAGAGTTAAGCCTACGACTAGCTATATCTCAATTGATTCTTGGCTTTTTTGAATTCCATCATTATTTGGTTATAATCCCCTTCCATCTTTATCCATTAGCTTTTTAGCTTTCATGGTTTTTACCTTATGATTGTCAGGGACTATTTTGTTCTCAAATAAATATCAAATTGAATAAGTATGGTAATATAGGAGTAAAACAAAAGGTTTGGTTGTTTCATTGACACACACCATGCACTCATATGTGCATTAGATTCCCTCCAAACACTATGGTAAGGTTACATTCCTAGTTACTAGGAGGAAGGGAGCCATCCGCCTTTATGAGTATCCCTCTGCATAGGCATGGTAAGACATTTTGAGGTGTAAATTACCTATGTCTCTCATAAGTACCCTTCCGCTTTTGCATAGGGAAATACATCACCGGATCAAACTTGTTCCACCAAACTCACAATGGGCGAAAGATTCTAGTGCCTTGGCTGTCCTTACTACATGTAGGAACATTTGGATACTAATTTAGGAGTCAACTTAAACCCATATAGTAAACCTTATAAGCTAAACCATGTCAAACCATAATAGAATGTTGTTAGAATAACCCAGAGAATAGGGCCGCCTAGGGAAACACTATTTACCCTTTACTCTACTATACTGTTATTTGATGTAGATCACATATATCATTGCCTATGTCTTCATTTCTTTTCTTGATAGATCCCAGGGCATGCTGTTATGCAGTTTCACAGATAGAAAATGCTCATATTTCCCTCAAACGAAGCACGCGGGTATTTTTATCCATGATCTTTTTAAGGCCCTCTTATTGCCTTTTAAACTGATAAAGTTGACCCAATCAAAACATTATGCTATCTGATCAATAACTTAATGTATGTCCACCAATAATTGATAATAGATGTATGTCATTACCTAATTGGTTAATTATGCTTGAGGGGTTTTTTGTTACCGGATCAAAGGTAAACTTAATATGGCTGAGTTGTTTTGTTGTCGAACCAATGGCTAACAAATATTGCACTCTTGTAGGCAGTTGCATGCGAAAGTTGTCATCAAAAATCTACTTGAGGTTAGGTATCATCTTCAATGGAAATAATTTTTTTAATCTAATTAAGTTGTTATGCTATCTGATTGATGGCTTGGTACTGACCACCCTTATCTAGAGGTTTTAACTTGGATGCATTGTTGTGTTGTTTGTACCATGAAGGAAAAGTGACTCTTTCTTTAATCCTCTAAAGTCGCCCCAAGGCATCATGACGCTTACTATTTAAAGCAATTTTTGTGGTTTATTTTTTGTACTTTTCTTTTTTTTTGGAAATATTCTCTAATCTTGTATTACTTTATTATTTCATGTTCGTGTTGCATGCATCATTCAATTGTCATCGGGCAATGGTGAACAAACACCATAATGCCTAAAGGATCTTCACCCCATCAACATCATATTTCCTTCATAAGTTATGGGGTCCAATTCATCCATTTGTATGGATTCCTTCTTATAAGGGCCATTTTACCATGGCCGGTGCAATAAGGACATAGCATGGCGCATCTTATGCATTCTATCTACACTACTAAAATTGTTTGCAATCCTAAAGGAAGATTTCCATGATAAGCATTTCATGCTCATGACATCTTTTCATGCTTTACATTAATATCCTCTTTGCACTTCCATGCATAACTTATAAACCTAAAGGAATAGAAAGGTAGCATGCATAAATGCCAGAACTTTTCTAAAAGAAGCTTTATTGTTCCTTGAGAGGTATGAAAGGAAGATTGACATTGTTAATCATAAGAGACGAGCACTCAGCTAGAATTAAGAGATTAGAGCTCATACATAAAAAAGATCAAGAGCAGATGCTTTGTAAAAATAAGGAACTACAAGCGCAGATAGCCATTTTGATGAAGATGGTATCAGCCTTCATAAAAGAAAAAGGGCAAGCTAGTGTAATTGATAGCAGAAAAAGGGTCAACAAATTCTAAAGATCACTTGAGCGGGACACTAGAGCCACACCAAACTAAGAAAAAATAGTTTAAGAGCAACAACCTCACATAACACCAACTCCATTAATGCATCTCATTATCTGTATGCATTTGGTTGTAGCACCTATGCATCCTAGATTTTATAAGGCAAGTACTAAATCTTCCTTGACTCATCCATTGTTGCTCGATTTAAATGACCCTATGAAGCACAAAGAACCTAAAGTAATCCAACCTTTAGAAACTATAGAAGACCTCAGCAAATACCAACAACTAGAAAAAAGACTCAGTGTAATCAAGGAGAATGACAAATTCAAAATCATGGATGCCAAATCTTTGCGTCTAGTTTCAAATGAAAAATTCAAAATCATGGATGCCAAATCTTTGCGTCTAGTTTCCAACCTTATCATTCTACCCAAGTTTAAGGTACTAGAGTTTAGAAGTACAATGGGACCACAGATCTAATTGCCCACATCCAAATGTTTACCAAAAATGGTTAAGTATGAAGGGAATTGGAAACTTCTAATTCATTGCTTTCAATACAATTTAACTGGGGTAACAGCTCTATGTTATGATGAACTAGGAAGAACTAAAATTAAAACACGGGTTGATCTTTCTAAAGCCTTCTTGCACCAGCACAAGCATGTTTTTGATTAGGCACCCAATAGGTTATCTTCGAGAAACATAAAGAAAAAGCCTACCAAGAGTTTCAGGCAATATGCCCAAAGATGGAGGGAGGAGACAGCACAAATACATCTACCATTAAATGAGAAAGAGATGATAACATATTTTATGGAGAAATTACATGCCATTTATTATGACAAGCTTAAAGGAAATGCCATAAGAAACTTTGCTAATTTGATCATGTCTGGGGAAATGATCAAGAATGCAATCAAAAGTAGAAAACTTGGAAAAAAAGAGCTACTGCACACCAAGGGAAGGAAAATACCTATAGATGAAAGAGAAGAGGTCCAAGCCTTAACTTTTGGTAAGCAATTAACAAAGGATTTTATCACAAGCCAAATGGTTTACCCCTCTGGGTGTAGTCTTGCATCAAATTTATTCTTAAGTTTTTACCCGTTGGCATATCTTCCAATGCATAACTCAGTACCTATGACCCTAACTAGACCAACCCATCAGCTAAATGGGTTAGAAAGTGCTCAGAAAAAACACTAGGGAAGTCAGGACAAAACCCTTATAAAACAAATCCCAATATCATACATCGAATCACTTCTTTAACTTATCCAAGATCATTAATTGCACTAGTCTTCTCTAAACCTCTAGAGTAACCCTACCAAAAAGGTCATGACAATAGTGCTTATGGATATCATAGAGGGTGCACAAGTTATTCCACTAAAAAATGTATGGCTCTAAAGAGAAAAGTGCAATAATTGATTAAAGCAGGGTAGCTGGATCTTGATCAACTGTGAAATGGGATGTATAAACCAAAAACAATAGAGGCATTTCAATTTAGCATGCTTTATGTGAAAAGCTTTTGTCTTCAAAATATCCTGTTTCATGAAATCAACATGTTTTGAACTTTAAATCGCTTATGTGATGAAAGCATGATATTAAAAGTCTCAAGAATACTAGTGATTGCTAGCATTTTTCATCTTTCTTTTAGGTTTCCATGCATAAAACTAATTAATCATAAGACCTAAAACTTTAGGGATTTAGTTTTAAACCATGCCGCATGGCCATACCAGAACCATTAAACAAACAAAAACCTTGCCTTAGGCTAGGAACGAGAAGAACTAATCTATCAGAATACATAGACCTTTTAGAAGCCAAACAAATATGATATTCTCCTAGAATTCTATTGGTGGTAATTTGACATGTATCAAGATTGTGTCGAAAAACATCCACCTTCTCGACAAACTAAAAACAAAGTTACTAAGCCATACCTTAAATGCTTTTCAAATCACATTTTAGGGTAATGCCACTAAACTAAACTATGTCCCCACCATAACCTATTGGTCCCTCATTCTCTTTTTCATTTAGTTATCTCTAAACCTTTTACCATAAACCTTTTTAAAGCATTTCTTATGTCCCTACCATGACTTCTTGGTCCTTGATTCTTCCCTTTCAAACTATTTCTTAGAGACCTTTCCCAAGGCACATTTTGGCCAACCCTCTACAACCTTGTCCCTAGTTCTTCCCTATCATTTGGATATTGTGGAACTCAAACCCTTTGTTAATGCAAACCCTTGAGGATTAAACATGGAATGTTCTTTGTGGCTTGAATCTCAGCATCATGTGGTTTCCCATTAGTGGCTAACCATAACAAGGCATGCTTAAGCATGTGAAGTAAAAAGGTAGGAAAAAAGATTACTAAGGCATGCTTTTAAAAAATTAAGAAAAATGAAAAATGAAATTGAATGCAACATCATGTGATTAAAAGGTTCAAAATGTCTTTAAAAGAACTTTCTTTGAAAAATGGTTCTTTAAGTTCACATAGGCAAGTTTGAAATGAAAAATGGCCATCTTTCGTCATTCTCTCTCAAATTAGGAGAACTTCCCTTTTTGCTACCCTGTTGAGACTAATGAATTCATTCTTTTGAAAGCCTAATCAAGGATCACCTCCCATATTCAGGGGTAAAGAAAACTTGTTTAATAAGTATAGGAACAGATATCCCACTCTATAATTCTGAGAATGCTTGACACTAATAAGCAAATAGGAAATGTACAAAGTTTTTAAAGTCTAAGATTCCCTTTAATGGTGAAGAAAAAACAACAAAAAAAAAGCAAAAAAAAGAAGCAAAAGCAAAAATCAAGAGAAGGGAATAAAAGATCAAGAAATAAAGGCCTGGATGCCCTTGTGAAAAAAATGATCCATGATCCAATCACCTTTAAATACAATATTTTGGGCCTTTGTACCTTTTCTTCAAAACCATGAACCTTGACCTATATTATAGTCCTTAAAAGGTCTATTTTGATTAAACATGGCTATGTGAACAAATAAACCCATTCTTTAGGAAATTGTTCTTTTGATAAATTTTGAGCCTTTTTAATACTCATGATGATCCAATCAAACAAAAAAAGAAAAGAAATAAAAAATGGAAAGATTGAAGCTCTATGGTTAAAACCCAAATGGGTAGTCTAAAGCAAACTAGTGAATTTTCAATGCCACTCATGGGATTACTGAGATCTTGACAAGGAAACCATTATTCTAGAGAAATCCATGAACATATCCAAAGTGGCATCTTTAGAGGAAACAACTCTTAGAATTATAGTCCTCACCTTTCCATATCAACCTCACAACCCTAAACCCATTATGCCAATCCTGGTGCCGATCAAAGTATTAATGATGAGAAGCTTAAAAAAATCTTTAACTTGTTTGATTTTCAAGGAATTCATAAGGATTAGTCCATTCGTAAGCCTAGAAAAACAAAGAATTCATTTCACCTATCTTGAGACTTTTTTGAAAAGGCCCAGTTGCCACTTAGGATATCTTCTAACCATAATTAGCCATCTTCAAGAGACTTGAATATCATGCTAATTGGTGAGTTTTCATCAAGAGAACATTTTTAGCAAAAAAAAAATAATAATAGCTTTTCCAATCATGGGGAAAAAATAAGATTAAAATGCTTTTTAATCAAAGAAAAGAACCATCAAGAAAGGTTAAGCTAGATTTAAAAAGAGCCAACTACAGTCTCAACCTTTACACCCTCTGTGATCATACATGTGATCCTTTATATGCATAATTCACTTAGGTATTTGATCATTACTCATCAACATACACTTTACTTCATATCAGCACTTGTGTGAAGACACGAAGAGTGACAACCTTATGCATTCTCACTTACATATAATTGCATTTTTGCATAGCCTCATTCATAAGTATTTTGGCACACAGATGCATCCATATTTTCAAGTATTTGCTCTCACATGCATCTGTATTGATGCATTGGCACATATATGTATTTTTTTTTATACTTAGTATTCATACTCACATACTGTGCCCTCACATACATCTTTACTTGCCTATATTCACACTTATATAAAATCCTATTCATATGCATTTGTACGCACATGTATTCTTACTCATATACCTTTTCTTTCATACACATCATCAGTTTTCTCCCTTTACACTCCCGCTCATCTTGATTTACGAGCAATTACATTTGTGTGCATTTTCATTTACAAACAATTACACTCATGTGCATCCTTGTTTATGCATTCATCCTTACTCACATACTTTGATACTTACATGCATTCTCATTCACAAATGATCGCATTCATGTATGTCCTTATTTATGAGCATCCGCACTCATGTGCATTCTTATCTACAAGTATTCATATTCAATTGCATTTTCACTCGCTTCAAGTACTATTTAGGGCACCCATGTTATAGGCATTTGTATTCATGTGCATTTGCATTCTTGCACATTTGCATTCACGAACACCCACTAAGTCACCTTGCATGCATGTACATTATTCTATGTGCATAGGCATCTTGATACCAAGCATTACTATCAACTTACTTACATGACATGGCATTTATGCCTTGAAATGACATTCATAGCATACATTACATCCCCTATCTTGAGGGTCAATCAAAAAACTTTTAAACCTCTTTTGAAGACATTTCATCAAAAAAAATTTTAAAGCCTCTCTTAAGGATATTTCAATGTTTTCCAAAGCTCTTTTAAGGAAATTTCATCAAAAAAACTTTTAAAGCCTTTCTCGAGAATATTTCATCAAAAATTTTGAAACCTCTCTTCATAATGTCACTTCAAAAACCTTTAAAGCCTCTATTGAGGATATTTTAGAAAAACTTTTAAAGCCTCTCTTAAGATATTTCCAACATTTACCAAAGCCTCTCTTGAGGATCTTTCATAAAAAAAAAAGTTTCAAAGCCTCTTTCGAAGACATTTCATTAAAATTTTAAATCCTTTCCTAAAGACGTTACTTCAAAAACCTTTAAAGCCTTTCTTAAAGATATTATAGAAAAACTTTTAAAGCCTCTCTTGAGGATATTTCCAATGTTTTTTGAACCTTCTCTTGAGAATGTATCGTAAAAAAAAATTAAAGCCTTTCTCAAGGACATTTCATTAAAAAATTTTTCAAAGCTTATATCGATGACATTTTTACCAAACATCTTTAAAGCCTCTCTCGAGGACATGTTCATCAACCAAAAGTTTTGAAACCTCTCTTAAGGATATTTTTAATGTTTTTCAAAGATTCTCTTAAGGACATTTCATCAAAAAACTTTCAAAGCCTCTCTTCAGGATAATCAAAACCTTCTCCCTGAGAAACCTTAGCCTAAAGGCAAGGGGCCAAAAAATCTTTTCCAACTATCATCCAAACAACTAAATTTCAGTCCACCTAAACTATTAAAAACACCCTTTAGATCATAATTAACAAAAAGAAATCCCCCATACTCATTAGTAAGCTCAACATAATAGAAGTCCCCAAACATGTACAATCTAAGCTCAAAACCTTCCTTTCACAATGATGGACCATTCATACCTCCTCGAAAATAAAATCATTAGAAATCAAAAGCGAGATTCATGAATCTTAGGGCAAAAGGCCACCTTATAAAACTCATGAAAAATCAAACAATCGAAAAAAGCCAAAAACCAATTGCCAGAATAGATTTTTAAAAATCATCACTTTTGTATCACTTAAGCATGCATTTACATCCTTATTCATCATTCATCCAAAGTTGCTGCTTAAAGAAAAACGCTAAAGCTTGAGGCTTTCGGTATATTTTCTCACTAGCTTTATTTTTTCCTCATTTCCAGCACTAACATCATTATAGTTAACCATTTATGCTGCCATGACCATCCTGGGACTCCTAAGCATTATTGTTGCCTCAGTTGTGGTAGTCTTAGGATTTTGATGTTTATTTGATGCCTTGATATTGCTCAATAAGCTGAACATCTTCTCTTTCATTCTATCATCAAAGCAGTCCCTTATTCATGTAGTTTTTGTCATGTTTCACCTATTTTCACATGCTTAACAGATACTTGAATATTCTTCCTAACATGCATTAAGTATGTTTATGCATTTTCTTGCATTTTAAGGAGACTCATGGCACAAAAATACCATCCTGGAAATTTCAATATTATTTTTTTGTTTAAATATGTTCATATCATCTTCCATAGCATTATTTTTTATGCCATTCATGGAGTTATCATTTCCATGCATTTTATTAGTCACCCCTTACATTTGTTATCATCTTTTCCATGTTAAAATGTCATCTTTGTGTGTTTGCATTTGTTATCCCTATTCATATGTATTTTGTTCATGACATCCCTATAAAGGTGCTTGCTTGTGTGCAAAAAAATTGATTTTCCAAAAAAGTCCCTAATTTAAGTTCATGCTACCTCCAATAGATGAAGAATAGCATGAATTTAATGTTTTCATAAAATTGGTCTTTCAATCTTAGGGACAATTTAAACATTTTAAATTTAGATTGATGGTGAAACAAGTTTTTATTTTTTAGCAAAAAAAAACCTTATTAGTCGATAAAAAGAATAATAAGCCTTGATGTTAAGCTTAACACCTTTATTTGTGGCATGGTCAACAGGTTGCTTCATTATCCCAAACAACTCCAGGATTGTGGACTGAGCTCGTGATGCCTATGTCACTCTTCTTTCTATGTCACAGATGTTTTGACATTCCTGGCTTGAGTCTGACACTAAAAAACCCAATAAATATCGAATAACCCCTATTTTTGCTCTTCAATGCCATAGCTTGAATTTAAAAAATAATTTTGAACCATAAATGATTTTTTTTGAATTTTTTTGATATTTTTCCCTTAAAGGGCATCAAAGTATCTTTTTAAAGGTGTCTTGTTTCCCCTTGAATCATCCTAGATGAAGGTGTTATGATTTTTCAAATCTTTACCATCTGAAACCCTAAGGACCAGCGTATTACAGTCTATTTGGGCCATATCAAGCCATCAAATGATTTTTTATATTATTTAAAAATTTTTCCCAAGAAGTTCACAATATTTCTTTTTCACAAAGGTATCTTTATGATTTAAGAATTCGGGATGAGCCTGAAATGATTTTTCAAAGTTCATCATGCCCTTTCCCTTGTACATGCTGCCAATGTTAAAACAGGCCTAAATCCAAAAATTAATTCCATCTAAAAAGTTTTTTTTTTAGGATTATTAAAATATCTTCATATTGGTCCTCATCAAGTTACATTTCCAATCGTACTTTACTTACCCCTGAAGCATGATGCTGTCACTTGTTCTTTAGAACTAAAATTAACCTAGTCTCCCAAATCACCATCATCAAGACATTCAAACTTTTTGAAATACATTCAATTGGCTCCCAAACAACATAAGCCCTTTAGGCTCGGATTGAGGCTTAAAATAAAAATATATTTTATTCAAATCTTTGGTTTTCTATTTTCCTAATACCATTTTTTTGAGATATCCTTTTCTTTTAAAACACTAAAAATTTCACCTTTAAGGATACTCCAACCCCACCACTCTGAGGGGATGCTTCAACCCTTTTTTTCACTAAAAAAACTAGAATTTTCTCTTTTAGATTTATTAAAGATTCCTAATTATTTTTGTCAATCAACAAAAATTTTCATTCTTAGGGATATTCCAACCTCACCACTCTGAGGGGATACTCCAACCCTATTTCCCATAAAAAACTTAAATTTTCTCTTTCAGACACGTTTGAGATTCTTACTTATTCGAGATTCTAAACTCAAGTTTTATCTTTAGGGATACTCTAACCCTATCTCTGTGAGGGGATACTTTAACCCCACTTTTATGTCAAAATACAAAAACTTTCTCTCTTTTGAGTACCCATGATTGCATTGATTAAAATCTTTTTTTCGTCCCTCAAATTACCACTGAATCCAAACATGTCTCCAAATTATCATCTTGGTTATTCTTCAATAATTAGAGAGTATGAGATACATTTTGATTGTCCCTCTTTTTTATGTTCTTCTATTTGTGATTGTTTATTTGTGAAATTATTATTTCACAATAACTTTCAAAGACTAGTTCAATGAACTATTCATTCCATAGTTTTTTTCCCTTCATATTATCATGCCTAATCCAAATCTCGACCAAGGGATAACTCAAAGGCTTAAACATACCACCATATATATCTTTTAAGCCGTTGGTGCCCACTTTGAATCGTCTACAGAAAAGAAAAGGTACGTGGCAAGAATGACAAAACAATTTAATTTAGCCTTATCAAAAAGCCAAAAAAATCTAAAAAGATAAAAGAAAAAAGAGACTAAAACTCAGCCAGGGGATTTTTTTTCTTCCCTTGGCTAATCTCCCCCTTATAAGTAGAAGAGGGATACTTTCATGAAAAGGAATGGCTTTTATAAAAAAAACTTTGCCATTTTGCTAGCTAATTTTCAAGTTTCACCCAATTTCATCAAGCTTTAAGGAATTTTGTCTTAAAATTTTATGATTTTACTATTACTTTCAATATTTTCTATCATTTTTCTTCATTTTGATGATCTTGATGATCACTTGTGCTCATGGATTTTGATCTATGTTGAAGGGCCAAGTATGAAAGCTATGAGCAAAGTTTCTTCATGTTGTTATTGAATTTGATTTTTGTTAGAAATTGTTTGATTTTCATCAAATTAATTCATGCTTGTTGATAGAAATAATGTTATTTTCATATATATATATATATTTATAGTTTTGTGCTATTTTACTTGATGTTTTCATTTTGGTTATTAATAAACATGTTGATATATTCATGATTTTATACATTTTAAAGCTTGGCTGAAACTTATGACATGTATTTATGTTGATATCTATAAAATTATGTATGAAAAAAATTATTTTTGCTTGTTATGGTGCTTGGCTAAATGTGATGATATGAATAAAATAAACTTTTAAGCTTGATTTTATGGTATTTTGGACTGTTTGTTTATTTGAAACCTGCATTGACTTATAAATAATTTTTATAAAATTTTAAAGGCTTTAGAAAGGTGATTCCAAGCTTGGCTGAATTTGATACTGATGATTTTGATGTTTTGATTCTTTAGGTTATTCTATACTTATAAAAAATGTAGGGACTAAATTGTAAAAATAAAAAATATTGTTCTGAGGCCATCCATGCATGGCCAAATGTATGTAGAGACCTTTAGGGGTGTTTTTAATGTGTTTTAATATGTTTTAACATGTTTAATGCATATTATACATTTTAAACCTTTTTAGAACCTTTTTGTAATTTTGAAAATTTAAAAACTTATTTGCAGAAAGGTAAAAAAATTGTCCTAAAGGTGTTTGGCTGAGTGCTTTAGGTGATGTTTGGAATGTTTTCCATGTTGATTTTGTTGTATTTGATGTTTGATTTTATATTTTATTCCATTCAGAACCTTTTCGTAATTTTTAAAAGTTTGCAGATTTATTTGCAAAAAGGTGAAAAATGGTTCCAAGGCCAAGGATGTTTGGCTGAACATTTCATGCGATTTTTGACATGTTTTTAACATTGATTTTAATGTGTTTCATGTTGTTTTGTCATGTATATATCATGTAGGGACTAATTTGTAAAATTATAAAAATTTTGTATCTATTAGAAAAACCTTATACTATAAGGTCAAAAAAGGTCTTTTCCCATGTCAAATCACCCATTTAGATTAATTTAGATATTTTAGGAATACTCCTAGCATTCCTTCAATGGAGTGTAAGGAATATTAAAACCTTTCGTATTCCTTGGTCCTCTAGTGGGGTATGAACTGCAATTTTGGAAAAGTTTAGAGACTTAATCACAATTTTTGCATTTTAGGTCACCTTTAATATTCAAATCACCCATTTAGGGTAAAATCATTTTTTATCATTTTAAGCCCTTTAGGGTTATTGGGATACTTTAGTTTTAAAGGTACACCATAGGGGCTATTTTAGCTAAGTCCTTTATGATCACTGAGATACTTTTATGTCAAAGGTGCATAATAGGGATAAGTTCACCCGTTTATAATCATATCAAGTCCTTTAAGCTAATTGGGATACTTCTATGTCAAAGGTAAACTTTAGGGACATTTTAGTAATTTATCTTAGAATCAAGTTCTATGTGATCACTTGGATACTTTTAAGTCAAATGTGCATGTAGGAATAGGTTCATTCATATATGATATCTAGTCTTCTAGGTTCTTGGGATAATTTCATGTCAAATGTATACCTTAGGGACATTTTAATAAATTACCTTAGATCTTAGTCCTTTAGAGTTGTTGGGATACCTTTGTGTTGAAGATACTTTAAGGCACATTTTGGTCTTATCAACCATGTTTAGGTCCTTTATGTCTTGTTTCATACATAGGGTCAAAACCAAGTCTTAGAATAAATCTCATTATTTTCATAAAATCAAAAATTTTAAAATTAAGGCAATGTCTCCGAGTTAAAGCAGTTAGCAGAATTTCTCCCAACATATGAAGGGGTTTTATGGATTAATTTAATAATGAGATATCCTTTTCAAAAGATAAAAATTAAAATTTTTTATGAATTTTGAAAAAGTAAAATCTTTTGTATTCCTCTGACTCTCCAATAGGATACAAAAAATATTTTGATTTTTAAAACCTTTCGTATCCCATCAACTCTCTAGTAAGGTGGAAAAGAAAATGATAAAACCATTCATGTTCTACCGGTCCCCTGTGGAGTTCAAAAAATATTTTGTTTTTTAAAAAAATAAAAAACTTGATTTTTTTCATATAAAATAATACATTGGTTTCATAGAATATTATTTTGTGAATTATAATTAGATACTATATATTGAAACTGGATTACAAATCATTTTTTAAGTTAACACGAGGTTAATAAGATACCAATTACCGAGCATCATGGGAGGGATCAATCCTTACTCATAATTGTAACCAACTCCTAGACCCTTTTACATGATCTCTGGTATGATCACAGGCCTTAAGGTTTGTTTTTAAGGGTTTGGTAACTGTTGAAATATGAACTTTGATAGGTGACCAATCTCACTAGCCCAAATAGATTGGTAGCAACACCGAATAAATAGTCATTTTGTAATGAGTATTTAAGGTTAAGTTGAATGAGTAATTTATCTTGACAACTTAGTCCCCATAAATGAGAAAATATTAATAATGATACGGCCTTGGAAATAAAAAAAAATATAAAATAGTGATATATCAATAAATATAAGAACAAGGGCCTTTTAAGTCGAGCTAGCCAAGATTCATATCTCGACCATGTTGCAACTGCTTGGCAACTCCACGGAGGATTGGTTAGAGAGTCCAGCATAAAATTAACCACGTGTTTACTGAATTTTGATTAATTCGATCTCAACTAGTATTTAATTATACTTCTTGATATTTTTAAAACAAAAATTGTTGCATTTTTTATTTTGATTTTGATTTATATGGAAATTTCAATTATATTATTTGTATTTTTCACTAACCCTTTTGTTTTCCTTACAGCATTAGTTTTCTGGGGCATTTAGGATAGGGTTTTTATTATTTTTAAAAGGGTCAAGTCATAAAGGTAAGTTGTTCCCCCATAGACACTATATATCCATTAGATTCTCTTCTAGCTGTATAGAAGGGGGGTAGGCACCTAATATTTTAGGAGGGGTTGTTAGCCTTTGTTTGGGCTAGTGAAAAGCCAACTGGGTGTAAATTCCTATGCTTGCCTATGGTGTCACCCTTATTACGGGCACGAAAGATATTGCCACCCGAATTGAACTCTTCTTGATATAAACTCGTAATGGGTAAGGATTAGGGTAACTCATCAATTTTTTCTTGACTAAGGGATTAATTCAAGAATGTATTTAGATTTCTAACCCAAACTTCATGCAATGAACTATAGGGAACTCACCTAGTTAATGCCATACCCAGTTCAAAAAATTACCTAATAATGTACACATAAGGAATGTTTCTAACCTTTTACTCCTATAATTTGATTTTTCTAATATCAATAAGTATATGTTGTATTACTATGACAAATTTTACACTCATTCACTTCTCGCGTTAATTTGTTATGATATCCATACTCTATGAAAACTCGTAAATTCATTTATTCATTTTTTACATATGCAAGATTCATATTTTATTTGTTTATGTTTTTATGCACTCATAATTCCTACAATATACTAAAACTGTTCCATTTGTTCTATTTCAAGGATCAAGACATGGATAACAATTTTAAGGTAAGAATGAGTGTAATAGGGTCCATTAAAGAGGAGTTCAGTCATGAAGTCCAAGGAATAAAAATCCTACTTAACAGATTGATAAAAATGGTTGAGGTTCTACAAGGAAGAAAAAAAGAAGCTTTGCCCAAGAGTATCCATGTCCTCAATGAATCTTGTAGACACCTCATTTTGTCCAAGCCAGTTTTCAACATCCTAGGAGTTAAGTAAAAGATGATAAAATCAAAAAATAAAAGTAAAAACTAAGGGATAATTGCCAAGTGCCATGTCGCTAGGCACTATTAGGTGACATGGTGCCATGCAAAAAATTTTTTTTTAAAAGGCCTAAAATGCCAATTGGCCGTATTAAAGAAAAATATAAAATTGAGCCACTAAAGGCCACTTTTTATGGTGTCACTAGGGTCATTTAGATGAATACATAGGTCAATTGCTCACCGTTTGTGACTAAGTTAAGGTAACTAGAGAAGCCACTAGTGTGTTTAAGTTATATTGGTGCACGAGTATTGATATGAGGCCTTTACGATGCGAAAAACTTGAATTTTCACACGTAGTATCGATACTAAAGGGTTTGGTATCAATACCCAATGTGTGGTATCGAGACCTGGCATGTTCGTCTCGACTTAGCCTTGGTAGTAGCTAAAGTTGTGATTTTTGGCTAAATGTATCGATACATAAGCATGAGTGTTGATGCAAGTCCATGGAGTATCGAAATAGGCCTCTAAGTCTCGAGAGTAGAAATAATTTTTGCTCTTAGTATCGATACACACCTCTTTGTATCGATACACAAGGGTAAAAATCGCCTTGTGTATTGATACAAAATGCTTTATATTGATACAGTAAGGCATTTTGCCTTGCTTAGACCATTTTTCAACCTTTAAAAATCTGATTCAAACGTGTTTTTGGCACCAAGAAATCATCATAAAACATTGCAAACCTTGGCTTTGGGCCTATGATCAGATTTAAACAAATTTTAGAGCCCAAACAACAAATGACCAAGGTCACTTTCATAAGATATATGGTTGTAAGAGGTTGGAAGGCATATCATCAGCTGGGAGGCTATTACAGCTTTTCTGCTCTCTTTCTCGGCATAACAGAACCAATGAGAGGAAAACCAACTGAGCATGGTAGCTGGAGATCTAGGAGAGAAAACTTAAAAATGCCCTTAACGTATCTCCTAAAGGCATTGGCTGAGCATTAGATTAAAAGAAAACTCTTTCAGCTAAAAAAAAATCTCTTAGCTATCAAAGAAGCTCTCCTGCAATCCTAGAAAACTCTTCATCCATCCCCACAAATCCTCTATCAACTCTAGCTCCAACAACTCACCAAAACACTATTCGATTGCCTTTCACCCTCAACCAACCTCCACTCGCGTAGCTCCATAAAACCACCATTAAAACACCTTCAAAAACTTAACCTTTCACACATTTTCATTCTCAAAACATCCCATAAGCAAGTATATTACTAGAAAGCTTCTTCCTTTCACCCTTTTCTTGCTAAAGAATATCAAAAAGAGGGAAGGAATAGAGCTTAAAGTTACTGCTTTGAAAAGGGAAGAAACTTCAAGCTTTTGCTGGTATATTTTTTTACCTTATTCCATATATTTTCTATTTAATCATTCATTTCATTTTAGTGAGCCCTCCATGCTGCCATGACCCTCCCAATACTCTTATGCATCTTTGTTGCCTTGGTTTTGGTAGTCTTAAGATCTTAATGACCCTTTTGACACCTTGACGTTCTTAAAGATATAAACTCACCATGTTTCATTTCAATCATCATATTGCCTTATTTCATGCATCTTTTGCCATGTTCCATCCATATTCACATATCCATTTCATATATAAATGGTCATTTATTGTGTCTTAGGTATGTTCAAATATTTTTCTTGTGTTTCAAGAAAGCTCATGAAATAAAAATGCTGTGTTGACAACCCCAACATCCACTTCTTTGTATAAACATGTTTATATCATCTCCATACACCCTAGTTTTCATCTTCTTGCATCTATGTCACCCATTTCCATGTCAAAACGTCATCTATGCATGTTTATATGTTTAATCCATTTTTATCTTTGTTCATGATATCTCTATTAAAATGCTTGCTTATTTCTTACAAACTGATTTTTAGAAACATCCCCAAGTTAAACTCATATTACCTTCAATAGATGAAGAGTGGCATGGACTTAATATTTTCATCAAATTAGTCTCCCAATCTTAGGGGCAAGTCAACATTTCAGCTCTAGATTAATGGCAAAATAAGTTTATTTTTTAAATAAAAAGGGAAAAGAAATCATTTTTAGTATTAATCCTTGATCTTGAGTTTTGTGTTCCTTTTTATGACATGGTCAATGGGTTGTTCCATCATCCTAAACTACTTTAGGATTGTGGAATGTACTTGTGAAGCCCATGTTACTTTCCATCATAGATGTTCGGATGTCCTAAATCTAAACCTATCTTCAAAGAAATCGAAATATCGAATAATCTCCTCGTTTTTGCCTTGGCAACACTGTAGTTTGAACTTGA
>JBBYHK010000007.1:81623-111104 GCA_038382065.1 Adansonia grandidieri | reverse complement strand
ATCTTTGGTGGCATATTCAAAGTTTTAGTGATAACAACTAGAATAACTTTAAAAGACTCTGATGTCATACTCTAATTCTACTAGTGATGATTATTGAACTTGTATTCTTTTTATAGGTCAAAACACATCTTTGATGAACGAAAAAGGCAAATCCCTTTAGAAGATTCCCTGGAAGAAAAAGCAAAGTACAGACTTTTAGGGATGTTGACCCAGTGAAATTCCAAAAGTTGGTGGATGCCTATCAAGGGCAATTGGTCTAAAGGTCATCGACGTTATGGTAGTATGCTAATCAGGGGCAGTTTCTATCATTACTTTAAAATTCTATATCTTTTTTTAAGAAATTATGAATTTTGAAATAAATTTTGATCTATAAATAGTGTGTATTCTATCATGGACCATGAATTTTATTAATAATGATTTATAGTACGATCACTAATAGTTTTAACTCTCTTAGAAAGGTTTTTCACCTAGACATTCAACTATAGACCTTTTACACTTAAATGTTCTTTTGGATACCTTGAAGGTTGACCAAATAGGCTATGCTCCTAGAAGATTCAAATATCGACAATTTGACATGTGTTAAAATAATGATAGTAATTCTGAGATCTCTCTCATTTGAACAACTTTTTGCCATGATTTTATTATAACTCTTCAAAATCTTTGATTTAAAAGGAATAAAAGCAAACACAAGCAAAAAATCTCCTTTTCCTTTAAGTAAAACCTTTTTAATCCAATGCTTGATACATAAAATGTGAAATTCAAAGTTCTTCCCGTGCTAATTGATTTTTTATGAAAAAGCCTAACTAAAACCCAGATTCATTGGTGGCGCTACAAAGCCAACAATTTCAAAGGGCGTTCCTTAAGCCTAAATGTTATAAAAAAAGGAAAAAAAAGAAAGAAATGAGAAAAAGAAAAAAATTTAAATGTAATATCATGTTATTGAGGCACTTAAAATTATTTCAAAAAAAAAAAAAACTCTTTTTCTTAGCAAAATGCTTGTCAATTCAAATTTTTGTGTTTGAAATGAAAATGACCTTTTTTTTCTATCTTTTCATAGATAAAGAAAATTATTCCCTTTATAGTCCCCTTTGAGCCTAATAATTTATTCCTTCTAAGGATCACCCTCCATGCTATGAGGCAAGTGAAGCAAAGTTTCAAGATAAAAGAGAGGCAAATTCCAATCTAAAGTTACAAGAAAAATATATTAAATGTCATGAGGCAAATTATAAAGACCGAAGAAAGTTAAAATTTCAAGTTCAAAAATTCAAAATAAATAGTGAAAAAATTCAAATTCTTTTAGAATGAAGAATGAAGAAAAACAAGATGAAGAATAAAATAAAGAGAAGCAAAGAAAAGAAAAAAAGCAGAAAAAGATAAAGAAAAAAAAATTTACTCATCTTGAAAGACATACTAAATTTAATTTCTTTTGAAGGAAAATGATATTTGATTTAATTACCTTCAAACACTTGATTTGGGCTCATTTATCTTTTTCTTTCTAAACTAAGAACTATGGCCTACTTTACATACCTACAAAGTCCATTTTAATCAAGTATAGCTATATGAGCTGTCAAGCAATTCTTAATAAGCTTATTTCAAATTCATCTTTTTGGATAATTTTTGCATCATTAAGAATACGATGGGGCAATAGAAAAAAAAAGAGAAAAAAATAAAAGAAAAAGAAAATAAATGAAGTTCTAGGGTAAAAACTCCAAAAATGTAGTCTAGGACAAACTTTAAAGGCCTTAGAAATGTTCTTAAACCAGTAATGCTGGATTAGAAGTAATTGTTATAGGGGTCTTTAGATTAATGCAGATCATCAAGTAATCTAATTCTTTAATCATTGAACAATCATTATTCTTTTAAGTTTGTTTCAGTTATTGATGGAAAATTTTAGAAACGACGTATTCTCCATCATCTTTTTTCTTCAATCACTAAATGGTACTGATGTACCTAATTTAACTTTTCAAAGAAATTTTTATGTAGAAGCTTGATTTTCTTCTAGCTAATTTTTATGGCCTTGGATCATGATATTAGTGAAAAATTAAGTCAAATACCCAAACATTCCTTTTAAAATGACCTTTTAGAACTTTTATGCTCTACCTTACAAATTGACATTTCCCAAGGGCCTTCCAAATTAACCTTTTGAGACCTGTGTTTATAGCATTAGTTTAACACCTATTGGGTCATTGTATGTGAAATTACAGGGATGTTATAACTTGATTGTTTGCCTTTCAAAGAGTTCCCATGAAAAGATCATTCACTTAAACTTGGTCTTGATAAAACTCAACCTTGCTATGTAAATTTCTTCAAATTAAATTTTAACAATGGCACCTCATTTTTGCCTTTTATATTCATTTCCTTATTTTAATCAAAGATATCCCAAACAGTGATCATTAATCATAGGAAATCTTTAACATCAGAAGATAAAGATGGTATATCTATCATCGTTGATATTGAAAAATTCATGGTTGAAATCATTTTATAAATTCTATCTTTTCTATCAAATAGATTTTCTCTTAACTTAGAAGAAAAAGATAATCTTGTTTCGTAAATGCTAAAATTTAGATAGAGTGTGATATTTCTTCTAATTTCAATAGAAGTTTGCAAATATGCCTTGAGTAGTGAAATGTTGCCTTTATTCATCTACATAAAGTTATATCTTTGAATTGATGAATACTAATTCGATATTCAATCACTTTTTAGGAAAATTTGAACAATTCTTAGACTCATGAAGTCAAGATTAGAAGAAAATTTCCAAGGGACAAACATCAAATCACCCTTTAACCTTTAATTGCAAGCTATCAAAAAAAAAAAAGAGAAAAATAAGTTGGCAACAATAAGGCTTTGTTTGATGAAGCCTTGTCAACATATAGGGATCCTTTTGATATATAAAATATATATGCTCTTCATCTAATCCCATGGAGGATAGGTGAAGCAAGATTTAAGTCAACTTTGTTCAATTTCTTAGAGGTTTTGAATAAGATATCCTCTTCATTCAATCCCATGAAAGGTAGGTGAAGTAGGATTTAGTTAACTTCATTTGATTCCATGAAGGATAGGTGAAGTTTTTAAGTAAGATATCCTCTTCATTAGACCTGTGAAAGATATGCAAAAATTTTAAGTAAGTATCTTCTTTATTCAATCCTATAAAAGGTAAGTGAAGTAGGATTTAAGTCAACTTTATTCGATTCTATGAAGGATTGGCAGAGGTTTTAAGTAAGATATCCTTTTCATTCGATCCTGTGAAAAATAGTTGAAAAAGAATTGAAGTCAACATCATTTGATTCTCTGAACACTAGGTAGAGTGTTTAAGTAAGATATCTTCTTCATTTGATCCTGTGAAAGGTAGATGAAGTTTTTTAAGTCAACTTCATTCGATTTCATGAAGGATAGGTGAAAGCTTTGAGTAAGATATCCTCTTCATTCGATCCTATGAATGGTAGGTGAAGTAAGATTAAGTCAAATTCGTTTGATTCCATGAATGATAGGCAAAAATATTATGTAAGATATCCTCTTCTCATGAAGGGTAAATAAAGTTGGATTTAAGTCAACTTCTTTCGATTTTGTAAAGGATAAGTAGAGTTTTGAGTAAGATATCCTCTTTATTCAATCCCATGAAGTGTAGGTGAAGTAGAATTTAAGTCAACTTTGTTCGATTCCATAGGCAAAGTTTTTGAGAAAGTGGTATTTTCATTCGATTTTATGAAAGATGAGTAAAAAAAAAGCAGCCAATAGGTACAAATCTGATCTGGTTTAGGAAATAGCTCATAAGAAAGTAGATGTTTTTTGCAAATGCCAATAAACGAATCCAAAAATCATATTTTTTAATTGTGATTGATTCTTTTAGGATAGAAACTGATTTTCCATCTTTTATTGTGATCAAAAACACTTTTTGACCACCTGGAATGCAAATTGGCATTATCAAGTTTAAAATGCAGGATTTTGGGATTTAGCCAATTTCATAACTTTTGTGAAAATTTAATCTCTCGTTGTTAGAAAACTATTTTTCTACCTTTGTTGTGTGACGAATAATTAAAGAACACTCAAAAAAAGAATGAAGGTGCCATACTCTCTCAGAGAACTCTAAGGTTGATGCCTAGGGTTTTCTTATCCTTTCTAATCAGCTAAAGAGCCTTAATAATATATTCAAATATACCTTGGATAATAGGCTGGTCTTACCTATCCTCAAGGTTGGCATCACTTTTTATGGTGTCTAGGAGCCCAATTAAAAGTATTTTAATTAGTTTGTCAAAGATTAGGCCTTAGTATTAATTTAATATTTTAGCCTAATAGCACACTAAAGATAGCTATTCCATGCACCTAGCCCATTAGCAAGACCTTTGGAGTAGTTCATAACTAAACTCGCTTCACTTGATAATTAGGGCTTTTAACGTAACCCCTAAATTTTCATTATAGATAATTTAATTCATAATTAAAATTTCTAACCCAAGTAAAACAATTTTCACTTCATGTAAGCAATATTAAATTAATTAAATAATTATCAAATAACTATTTAATTTTCCAAATGCAATTATTTGGCTTTATTTACTAAGACCTCTAAAACCATATCTACAAACAAACATTATCTTGAAAGGACATTTTTATCTTTATCCCCATATTAACACATTTCTAATTACATTTAAAAAATCAAATTTATGTTTTTAATAATACTTACTTGAACTAATTTAATTAAGTCCTCTTCATTTAACCTTTTATTTAACTAAGTCATACTTAATTAAATCTCGATTTTAATCCAATAAATCATTTTGTTGTGTGTGATCCATTATGCTTCCATCATAACAGGGATAAATATAATTACCTAATTAAGTTTATTTATATTTATGGCCAAGATTGGCCTCTAGCAAGGCATCATCGCCGCCCGTATGTGGGAAGAGTCAGTATGACCTCTTCAAGAAACTTTTCAGTAACTAGCCTTTCAATGTACTTTCATCATTTCACCAGATATCCCAAAAAGACCATGAGCAAGATTTAGTGTCTAGTCATACATCAATCCAAATCAATTCTTCAACTTTTGGTTAACCTCATGAATTTAGAAAAACAACATCCGTTAAATTCTTCTTGCATTGGCCGATGATTTTATCAAGTTAACCAAGGCTAAGAACAAATGAGATATGTCTCCGATGTCACTTGAAGTGCTGAATTCTCTCTGGATCATTCATCCACCTTCGTATGGTTCATGCCATACCCAAAACCACCCTACCATAAGCATCCATCTATTGTAGACCCACTCATGATGGAATCAAAGCATGGTACTCTCCATACAAGATTACCTAATATCATAAGTCTGAGGACTAATATACACGATTGGCACATGAAAACATATTCCATAGACACTTGAGTGACTTATTCCAAATGAAGTTCCTATATGGGCCATGGTTAATGAACTTGTTTCGACAAAACAAGCACCCGTATGCTATCCCTGAGGATCTTTATACTTTACCTTTAATGAGATCAAAGAGTTGCATGCATCAAATGAATAAAGGCTTAGCATTGCTAGTCTTTGTGCATTGTCAATGGCCTATCTTGACAATATGATGACTAGGGTTGTTTTTGAAAATAAGGCTTTGATGCATAAGGATCTCATTATTATAACTCATTACTATGGCTTTATTTAATTAAGGTTTGCATGAGTGTCAATCATGCCACTAACATGAAGAAAAACCTTGAATCACTGACAAAAGTGATTTGTTTGCATTATTAACTTATATGTATGCCTTATACAAGCCAATTGGCTATAAGGCATATACTAACCAAAAGAAATCGGGAAAGATGGCTAATTGTTAATGTCACCGAAAAACACTTTTAAAGTGATTAGTTTTTTGAGAAACAAGTTTTTTCTAAAAGCTCTCTAACTATCGTCACCCAAGAAAGGTGGAAACCACCTTGCCACCATATTTTGACTTTCTTATGATACCATTCTTCCTTTCTCTTTGGTGTTTCAATATCTCTAAAGTGTTCTTGGATCGTGTGAAGAAAGAAATAGTCCATAATTATCTTTTGATTAAGACTTAACTAGTCTTGTAGCTAGCACCAAAGAATTGCTGATCCTTAAAAAGGCTCCTATTATCATTCGTGTGGATTACTATTGGAGGTAAAACAAGTGTATCACTTGTGACCTCTTAGAT
The DNA here is from genome assembly GCA_038382065.1 of Adansonia grandidieri. Taxonomy (NCBI): domain Eukaryota; kingdom Viridiplantae; phylum Streptophyta; class Magnoliopsida; order Malvales; family Malvaceae; genus Adansonia; species Adansonia grandidieri. The sequence goes on along the minus strand of JBBYHK010000007.1, from coordinate 104,958 downwards.
CCTATCAAACACCATAGCCATCCTATCTTTAGGTATCTTTTGGATTGAATTCGACTTCAGATTGTGAGATTTAAGAGTTGTAAACACCTAGTTTTGTCTAAACCCCTCTTAAAGCAAACTATACCCAGTTAAAGACAGTTAGATGAAACACACCCATCTTTTTTTCTTAACCAATTTTTTGACATCCCAGGGCTTAATTAGAAGGGAACAAAATAAAAAAATTGGGATGACTATCGTGTGTCATGTCGTCAAGTATTATAGGTGACACTGCACTAGGCAAAAGTTTTTTTTGGGAAGATTTGAAATGCCTTGGGATCATATTAAAAAAATGCAAAAAATATCATTTTTATGAAATTCATAAAGATGTATCAATACATTTCATTAATGTATCAATAAACAATTGTGTTTTGGTCATTATAGGCTTTAAACTTGCATTGTATCGATAAAATGTCATGTTTATATGGATTTTTGGTTTTAAAGACACCTATATCAATACAACACCTATGTACCACAACTACTTAAAAAATTTCATAATAAACAAGCCTTTTCACCTGAGTTTTCTTACATTTTTTCTTCTTAATGGCCCTGGAACACTTCATAACCATATAAGATGTCTTTCACTAATATTTTTACGTTGAAATATAGGCATAAGAACCACCCACATGAATTAAGCAATAAAGCTTAAATGAGCTTAGGATAAATGAGTTTAATGCTCAAATTACACATGGAAACTAAATGGAAACTATTTTGGTTATTTTTTGACTATTTTGAGTCTAGTTTAGCTAAATTTCAATGGATGGCTATTTTAACTTAAAATTAAAATATCTTTCTTACATGGAGCCAAGATATGACCATTTGGAGTGGGGGTTTTCTTTAAGGCATGTCGCAAAGATTGTCCACTAAACTCAGCTAAAAACATGCTCTATTTAAAAGGGTTTCAGCCTTTGATTACACTAGCTAGTTTTATAAATGGTTTACTTGCAAGCAAGCTTAAGTTAGTTGTCAAGAAAGTAGTGGATGTGTATGGTGATCATGGCTGAGCATCCAAGAGAGGTTTTAAACTTCTTAAGGCATCCAAAACAGAGAGGGGTAGTTCTCAGCCAAAAAAAAGAAGAGAGAGAAAGAAAAAGAGAGAAAAATAAAAGAAAATGAAAAAGTCTCTTCAAGTCTGATCTAACTACCTTTTCTATTTATTTTATACTTTGTTTTTTAATCATTTTCCTCTTCATCTTATGTGAATTTAAGGATCCTAGGCCATGCTTAGGTGATAATTGGAGCTAAAGGTGTAAAACCCATGTTTATAGCCAAATCTTAAGCTATGATCTTCAAATATTTTCTTTTGGTTTTTTGTTTGTCGATTTTTGTTAAAAGTTTCTCAAAAATCATATTTCCATGAACAAAAATTATTTTCCAAATGTTATATGACAAGAAAAATTGTTTTCCAAATGTTATATGACAAGAAAAATTATTTTCCAAATATGATAAGTTTTCTAGTTTCCTAAGCTATTTTCTTTAAGTTTTTTTTTTTTTTCATTTTGTAACTTTATTTTGGCTTTTCATGCTATTTATATGTTATTCATGTATGTACTTACATTTTATGTTCTTTCCTTACGTTATTATTGCCATTCCCATGTTCATGCATTTTTCCATGAAAATACCATGATTATGACAACATCACCATGCATGTTACTGACTTATGTATGTTCATGGTAATGTGCTATTTTATATTTTTAAATCATATATGACAGGCATTCTATGACATTTTCATATGTTTTAATCATGATGCACATGTCCATGCATTTTCCATTAATATATTGTGATTATGACAACATGATCATGCATATTAGTAACTCTAAGCATGTTCATGTTAATATGGTGTTTTGAGGATAAAAATCATGTATTATACCATGCTTGTATGTTTATCTGTGCATTGGTAATGTTAGAAAATTTTAAGGACCATTTTGCATTGTTATGACATTTTCATGCACATTAAAGATTACTATGTCAATTCATGTACTTTAATATCATTTTAGTAAATTTCCATGATTTAGGACCATTATGTAATTTCATGCATCTTAAGGTCATTTTTGTAATTTACCATTTTTAGGATCATTTATGCAATTTCATGCACCTTAAGGTAATCTTAGTAATTTGCCATGTTTTAGGACCAGCTATGCTATTTTATGCATTTTAGGGTCATTTTAGTAATCCATCAATTTTAGGGACTTTTATGTCATTTTATGCATTTTAATGCATTTAGGTCATTTGTCATGGTCTAGAGATTTAAAAGCAATTTAGTGAAGTTTGATGTCATTTTAATTATTTTCCATGACTTTAGGGACTTTTATGCCATTTCATGCATTTTAATATCATTTAAGCCATTTTGCATGATCTAAGGACTTTTATGAAATTTTATGGATTTTAGTATCTTTTAGGACATTTTCCATAATCAAAAGTTCATTTCGCAATTTCATGTATATGCTTTGGCATCATTTTCACGATGTTATGCTTTTACTTTAATGTGTTTATATGTTATTATAATATAATATTTTTCAAACATCCAAGGCGATATCCCTCAGTTAAAATAGTCTACATGTGTGCTTCCAATATATGGAAGTCACCTCATCAATTATTTTATACAAAAGAATACCCTCTTTAAACAAGTAAATTAGGACCTTCAATTTTCAAAAAATAAAAATTTTGTTTTCCTCTAGCTTTTCCTAAGGGTGCGAAAAAATTTCAATTTTCAAAAAATATAAAAATTCAATTTATTTACAGTAAGAAAAATAATATTATCTATAAATAATTTTTAAAAAATGAGGCCTTATAATTAAATATAAAAAAATTAATACAAATCATAATCGAGGCTTTAGTTAACATGTAATTAAGAGGGACCGATTTTTGAGTATCATGAAAGGGATCGATCCCTACTCATGATTATAACCAACTTTCGAACCTTTCCTGCAAACTTTGGTATAAACATAGAGCTTGAAGCTTTTTTTAAAGGCTTTGTAACCCTTAAAATATGAGCCCTACTAGGCGACCAATCTCACCTATCCAAAAGTAAATTAATCGCAACTCCAAATTATTTACTCATTTTGTAATGACCATTTAAGGTTAAATTAGACATTTGATTCATCTACCAATTAAGTGCCATCCAAATATGAGAAAATAAAATTTATTTGTTTAAGTTTGGCATGCTGGATTTGTGTTCAACATATTATGACAAGAGTTAGGTAAGTTCTTATCATATGTGTGATTTAATTGTATTAAATCTAGTTTTTTACTGCATTTCAACTTTCTTCCTAAAAATCCACGGAGAAGTCTGGCTTTTTTAGTGTTTAATGTTTTTGCTACCTATTTTATGTTGTTTTAGAAATTTTAAAATGCTATTATTGCATGAGGCTGAACTTCACTAGGAATACAAATTCCTAGCATAGTCTCTACTCTTAACACTTTCCATATTAGTCTTGAACCTTTATGTTTTAACTTCATAATCAATATTACCTTGGCCAAGGACTTTTAGTTAACACAAGCCAAGAACAATTGAGATATGTCCCATCATATCACTTAAGGTGATGAATCCTTTATAGACCATTAATCCACCTATAGTATAATTCATGTCATACCTAAAACCACCCTACCATATGCATCCATCTATTATAAACCCCTTTGTGATGATCTCTACGTATGAAAATCCACATACAAGGTGTGACCTGGTGTCATAAGTCTAAGGATCACTTACACTATTGACAAATGAGAGTGTTTTTAATACACTTGAGTGAAATACTGCATGGAACTCTCATAACGGTCATGTTCAATGAACTTGTTCTCATAATAAGTACCCATATACTATCCCTAAGTATCTCTATGCTTTAATTTATAAGATCAATTGCATGAACTAAATGCATAGAGGCTTAACAAACAAAAGTCTTTGTGCATTATCAATGCCCTATCTTGACATGACAATAAGCAAGAATGTTTTTAGAAACACATTTTTGATGCAAAAGGATCTCATAATTGTAACACATTACAATGCCTTTGCAAGGCAAATGTGTCTCATTGGCTTTATCTATATAAGATAGAAACAACTCTTATCAAATAAGCTTACGGATAAAGAAATACCTTATATTATATTAACCAAACATAATACATATTACATGAAATTACTAACAGCTAGTGTATTACAAGCTAAAGCGATTGGCTTATAGGGTTTACACTAGCAATCTCTTCCAAAGCTATCCAAAATTTTCAACCTTGAGATTTGTACACATTAAGCCTAAGATCAATTTTCTTAGAGTCAAAACAAGAGTAAATAAATTGAAATTAATTTTTTATACATGTTTTATGATAAAACCACAATGCAAAATTTTATAAAAATCAATTTTTTACACAAAGAAAATGATGGAAAAAATCAAGCTTTAAACCATATGCATGGTAGGCTAAACAATGATAGTTTCAACATTTTGATGTGCCTTTAGTCTGAATCAATAGAAAATATTTTTTACCAATTATTAAACCTTTTAATCTTGATTAATACATATCTTAAGCATGCTATCTAGAATTAATAAAATCTATACAAAAATATTTTCAAAGGTTTATTGCACAAAACTTATAGAACATCAATCAAAATGAATTAGCTTATACTTGACACACGTAGTTCGCAACCTGTAGGCTTTGATACCACTTGAAGGGATTGTATCCCCATATCTCATACATACATTTAAGCTCAAAAATTATTAAGACAACATAAAATAAGCAACAAAAAATGTAAACATAAAAACAACTAAACTTCCAGCTAATTTTAAAGAAGGACTTATCTGTAGTAAACCATAAAAAAATTTTCAAATATGATTAGAGATTTTGCCTATAATAGTGATCCACACAAATGGTAGTTGAAATCTTTTCTAAACTCGATGGTTCTTTAGTGCTAGTTAGAAGGCTTATTAGATCTTACCCAAAAGGTAAAAAGACTACCACTTTCAATCTCACACATCAGGAATGATTGAAGGTATTCATAGTGATCCAAGATATCATTATAGAAAGGTTGTAGGAAGGTGCCTATAGTAGTATTTGGCCTCCTATGGTGGCGACTACTCTCTCTTTTGCTGAGAAACTATTTTTCTCATTTTTATTGGATCAAGAATGATTCCAGATCTCAAAGATGAAAGTGAGCCAAAAAATTTAGGGAGGCATCAAACTTGGTAGGAATCTTAAGGGTTTTCTAACTCCCACACTTAGCCAAAAGGCCTTAATAATGTATTTATATACATTTATGACTAGGTTAGGCTTGCATAATGGGTCAATCATGCCCATTCAAGACAAGTTGAATGGGTGGTGCCACTTTGGTGTGTTTCTTAGAGTCCAAGTAAAACTACTCTAACCAATCCACCCAAGATGGGTCCCAATTATTAACCAATTAATATATTATCTTGATACTACACTAATGTGGCCCACACTCATGTGCCTAGCCATATATTAAGTCTTAATAGGTTCAATTCAAAACTAAGCCTATTTGACTTTTAATTAAAGCTTTTGGCCAACCCCAAATTTACATGTAAGAAAATTCAATTCTAAATTAAATTTCTAGCCCAAGTAAAACAATTTTATTTCATGTAAATATAATTAAATAATTATCACTAAAAATAATTTTTCTAGCCTAAAAACCAAGACATCCTTATTATGTTGTCTATAATTAAACATTTTCTCGATAAAAGTTTCTTATCTTTATATCCATGCTAAGACATCTTTAATTAGTGTCGTGAATCTAATTTATACTTTAAATAATTCTTAATTAAACTAATGTAATTAAGTCATCCTTATTATGTCTTTTATTTATTTAAATTATACTTAATTCAATCGCATATTTATTCTAATAAATCCATCTTATTGTGTGTGACCCACTACGTTTTCAATATGTTGGCAATGAACATAATTTAAAACCCATCATGACCATTCAAATGTTTAAGAGTCCATGTAACCTCATAGAAACCTTTCAGTAACTAGCTTACAAGTGGACTACAGTCCTTTCACCATATTTCTTGGATTAAGCATGAAAATGGTGCAACTATGCTTCAATACATGCTAGATCTTACAACTTGTGGTTAATGCTCATGAATTTATAAGGAATAATTCCTATAATTCACCATGTTAAGGCCAAAGATCTTAATCCAATTAACCATAGTTAAGATCATTCAAGATATGTCTCTAATTTCACTAACTGGTGAATACTCTATGGATCACCATCCTTCTGCTATTTGCTTCATGTCATACCCAAAGCCACCCTTCCTTTAGAATCTATCCTTTGGACTTATTCATGATGATCTCTAAGTATGACATTCCCCATATGAGATAACCCATTATCACAAGTTTTAAGACTATGTACCTAATTGGCACATGAGAACATATTTCATAGACACTTGAGTGACTAATAGCAAATAAAATTCTCAAACTAGCCATGTCAGTGAACTTGTTTCCCAAAACATGCATCCCCTTGCCATCCAAAATATCTTGCATATTCTAACCTATGAGATCGGTAGCTATTTCATAAGTAAGAAGGCATAGCATGTATTGGTCTTTGGGTATTGCCAATGCCCCATTTTGATAATAAAATGATAAGAAACTTTTTAAGGAACTTCTCTTTAATGCATAAGATCTAATAATTGTAACACTTTGCAATTCTCTTGCAAGGCCTTTTAAGCTTCATGGGATTTATCCAATTAGTAGTTTCATAATAGTCAATCATGCCACTATCATGAAGTAAAATCTTCTGTTACTTAACTAGTAAAAGATAGACAATTAATTAGCTGTGTATCCCATACCCCAATTTGATTGGTTTAAGGGCATACACTAACACTTGCCCCTTTCCTTAAAAAAATTTTTGAAAATGTCCTTAATATATACATTTATATGTATTTATATATTAAATATAATTAAACTAACTCCCCTAAAATAACATTTATATTTATTTAATTTTTATTTTTGTCTATAACTCAATTTTATGCACTAAAATTTATACCCAAAGATACTTTTTTTTGTGGCTCCCCAAAAGTTTTAAATTTTTTAACACACTATCATTTATCTTTTAATGATCCATCAGATAAATATATTATACATTTATTTTTCTGATTGTTGATTAAGATTAACATATTAATTTTAAAAAAGTAACTTTCTTTATCTTTATTTTTTATCCAAGGTAGTCAATACCATACTAATGGATGTATCGATTTTGTTTTGGTGTTGATATATACCGATACTAATATGTTTAAAGCCTATCATTTCTGAATTTATTGATATTTTTCAAATATTTTTTAGATATACATATTAATAGCCTATTTTATGTTCCTTATACAAACATGCAAATATACCTAGATTATATACATTTTTAATATAAAAATTTAAATATCAAATAAATAAGTATAAAAATATTTGAAAAAATATATTAAATTATTATTAATTAGGTTCAATAGTTTAATTATTGACCTTAATTAATTAGCATATTTTATTTTTAAATGTAATAATTATGAAAATAAAAAAGATCGACATAAAAATATTAGAAATTATTTAAAAATCAAATAAGCAAAAAAATTAGAATCTTACACTAATCGATATGGACTTATATGTATTGTTATTGATCAGTACAAACTAATCAAGTCCATATGACCAATATAAACCAATATAAAAATTATAATAATACACTACTATATCATTTGATTTTAGGAAAAATTCCAAAAAAAAAAAGAAATAAACTTTAAATTATGAAAAAAAGTTAAAAAGCAAAATTCTACTTACATTTAAGGATATAACAACGATTACAATTATTAATAAATATATTGTAATTACCTTTTTGCCCTTAATTCATGACTTTTCACTGTTTTCTTAAAAAAATAGCAAATAGTGTGAGGTTGGTTCCCTTGGTAAAGGAACCAATCCCCCACCTATTATATATAATATATAAATGTTAGCTTTATTAACTTTGAATTAATCTCGATTTTGATATAATAATAACATAAGCTAAATTAATGTGTACTCTATTATTTCCAACTTAGTATTTTCCTTCAAATTGAAACATATTTTTGAAAAATACTAAGTTAACTTATACCTCCCATTTTCTCTAAAATATATGTTCCAAATATATATTTATACTTAGAATATTTTTGAGATATTTTAAAGTCAAATTCAAGCCAAGAAAAATCATTTTACAAAAGATTTTCAATTAATCTATCGATACATTGCATCAAAGTATTGATACTAAACTTAAAACCCTTAAATGTACTGACACACATCACTATGTATCGATACAATATAGTGAGTATCGATACTCACCTTGTAGGTATCAATTCATTGCTTGACAATAGCTAAGGTTCAGCAAAAACCCTTAAATCTGTTGATACAAATGGCTTTGTATCAATACAACATAATGAGTATCGATACTTAACCTTGATGTATAAATGAAATATGATAGAAAATGCATGAGTGTGGAATTGTTTTGATGATAGAATGGAAGAGTAGAAGTTTGGCCTACCAAACAACCTCAAGGCATCAAAAGAACATCAAGATCCTAAGAATACCACACCAAGGCAACAATAATGCATAAGAGTCTTAGAATGGTCATGGCAGCATAAAGGGCTTACAAGATGATGTAGATGATAAAAACAGAAAATGTATGGAACAAGGTAGAGAAAATATACGAAAAAAAGATTCAACTTTTTTTTTTACTTGAAGTAGTGACCTTAAACTCAGTTTCTTCCCTCTTTTTGCTATTATTTAGAAAGAAAAAGATGAAAGGAAGAAGCTTTCTAGTAATATTGTTGATAGTGAGGTGTTTTAAGGATGAAAGTGAATTTTTGGAGGTTTTTCTGGTGGTGGTTTACGAAACTACAGGAATAGAAGAAGGTTAAGGGTGAAAAGCAATAGAACAGTGCTTCGAAAGAGTTTCGAGGCTGGAGATTGCTAAAGGATTCTTGGGAATGGTTGGAAGGGTCTTTCTTTCTTTTTTTGGGGGGGGGAATGGCTAGAAGTCTTTTCTGCTAAGCCAACTTTGGCCTCTTTCAAACTCAAGGTTCAGCCAATGTTTTTAGGAGACAAATCAAGGGCATTTTTATCTTTTATTCATGTACCAAGAGACATCTCCAGCTACTATGCTCACCTGGCCTTCTTTCTATTGTTTATACCATGGAGAGTTATGGGGTAGAAAGGCTGCAACAGCCTACAGCTAGAGGTATGCCTGGCATGCCCTCTTAAAACCATATATTTCATGAAAGTGACTTATTTGGGCTCTAAAAATTGGTTTAAATCCAATCATAAGCCTAAAGTCGAGGTCTAGAATGAATTATAACAAATTTTTTTATGCAAAAGCCATGTTTGAATCAGATTTTAGAAGGCTGAAAAGTGGCTTAAGCTAGGCAAAAGTGCCTTGGTTTATCAGTGCAAAACATTCTGCATTGATGTACAAGGCAACTTTTACCCATGAGTATCGATACAATGTGGTGTGTATCGATACTAAGAGCAAAAAATGTTTCTAGTCTCAAGACTTAGAGGCTTATATCGATACTACATAGATTTGTATCAATACTCATGCTTGTGTATCGATACATTTTGCCAAAAATCATAACTTTTGCTACTGCCAAGGTTTGTATCGATACACACATGCTAGTTATCAATAGCACACCTTAGGTATCGATAACAAACCGTCTTGTATCAATACTACATGTGAAAATTTGAATTTTTGGTGACACAAAAGTCTCATATCAATACTTTACGCACCAATATAACTTGCACTTACTTGTGGCTTTCCGAGTTACCTCATCTTGGTCACAAACAGTGGGAAATTGATTCGTGTACTCATCTAAATGACTCTGATGATACCATGAAAAGTGACCTTTGATGCCTTATTTTACATTCTTCCTTAATATGGCACATTGGTATCTTAGACCTTCCTAAAAAAACTTTCCACCTAGCGCCAATCCCTAATAATGCCGAGTGACATGGCACCCAGCAATTATCCCTAGTTTATTTTTTAAATTTTCTGATTCTATTATTTTTCACTTAAGTCCTAAGATGACAAGAGTTGGTTTGGACAAAATAAGGTGTCTACATTAGAAAATATAAATATTTTGCATATTTTAAGGTTTATAGAATATACTATACAAAAATTACTTCTATAAAGGTCTTAATTGTATGAAACATAATATTGATTTCGAGATTTCTCTCGAAAGTGCCTCCTTTGTTCTAAATTATGCCTAATATAAAAATCAACTTTCTTAGTTCAGAAATTATAATAATTATATGGATTATTGTAATACTCAATTTTGCAATTCCTACTTATGGATTATCATACTATTCCTTATAGTATTTTAGTCATTTTACGTTTTTTTACCTTACAGTAATTAATTAAGACATTTCAAATATGTGAATTTTAAAGATAGAATTTACATATTGAAATTCAATTAATATTAACTTCTCTAACAATGGATTAGAAAGTTCTTAAATTCTAATTTTAGAATGTAATATCAAAATGAAAACTCGAAACATGGTAAAAATAAATTCAATAGAAGTGAATGAAAGTGATGATGGTGAAACAGCATGACATAGAAAAAGTTTATTATCACTTATATAGTAAACAAAATTATGACTCTAAAATAAAATTTTAATACAGTTTAAGAAAATTAAAACCACGAATATAATTTGTTTTATCAATTACGTCCGTTAAAATTTTCTTTAAATAAACATTGTTGAAATATTTTTTGATTGGAAAATACAACGAATATATATTCAGATCAAGACACTTTATAAAATAGAAATAAGAAAAATTCCAATTACAAATAATAATAATAATAATAATAATAATAAATGAAAGAATTATTGATGTTCTCTTCAAACTTATTTTCAAATTTAGCTTGTGAGATTATTTAACTCAAAAAGATACACTCATTATAAATTTATAATTTCAAAATTAAATAAATAGTTAAACAAATAATTAATTAAATAAAAAATTATTTATAAGTTATTAATTGTTTAAAATCCAATTATATGTATATATATTGATAACTATTGTAACCTGGCTTATTGTATAAATATCTATTACCAACTAAAACAAATAAATAACCAATCTTTCTAATATTTGGATAAGCCATGCATTGTATTTTTTACCCTGAAATTAGAAATCAAATAATAACATTTCACTATAATTAAAACCACTCATTAGATTGGAAGTAGAAACAAAGTAGACTTGATTAATAAATTCAAAAATTGAAAATTTCTTAACAATATTACCTTACATATAAAAGAGAGAGAAAAATATAATTTATTATGTGTTTTTTATTTAATAATAAAAATTGGTTTCCTTATACAATCATACCCAAACAAATGCACATGATAAAACAAATATATCATGACAAAATTACATTGCTCAAATTTAAGTGCATTCAACTATTTCTTTATTTTTGGAGGGTCAAAACCCTAATTACCAAGCTCAATGTCAACAACATGGCAACATAACATAGTTAAAAGTTATCTCATTTTTCAATTAACATTTAAAATACTTTTTTTCCCTTTCATAAAACAATTTCAAATTATACATAACTGAATAAATAAACTTATCGAAAGTAAATACTCAAATACAAATTAATTGAAATAAAGACATTAATTGTAGCACCTGCCATCTCTCCCACCTCTTTAATTTTTTATAAAACTTTCAATAACCACGTGGTTATTGAAATTATGATATCATCCAGTAAAAAAAAACCCCATTCGTGTAATCTAGTAAACGTAATTTAGTGTTTGAAAAAAAAATATAAAGATAAAACATAAGAAAATGAGTTTGGGGGAGGAATAAGGAGGTGAGATTTAGTCTTCTAAATCACATCAATGCATTGTGATTGTTCTAAAATAAAGTTTCAGAGTCCACAGAAATTTTGTTTGTAGTGGATATTGTAATTGATGCAAAAGAATTGACGGCCTTAACTTTTGGAGAATATATAGATTTTGAAGGTGCAAACTGGAAAAAAAAATGAGTGAATTGATGGCTTAAGAGATGAAATATATATATATTGGAGGATTTGGCTTGAAACATGAGGTAAATCCCTAAAATCTAAAGTATTTATGCACAATAAGAATTGAGATAGACATTTAATAAGAAAAGTAACGGAAAATGAAATTAATGAAAAGATCAAATTGAAATTTGGATGAGGCAGAGAAGAATAAGAAGAAACAAAAGTAAATGATTCGAGGAAAAGGAGATAGATTGCGAATTCTGAAATTCAAAGAGGAAGGAAAGAGAAAATATAGAAGAGAAAGAAAGCTTATTATAGACCTGATAATTCGTGTATTTATGTTATATTTGTATATTTTATCGTATCATAATTGTATTTAAGGTCTCTTATGTTTATATCAATTCTGATACATTTATAATTTATATTAGATAGATTTTGAGAATATATTTGTGTCGTGTCGTGTTTTTTGACTTTATACGTGTCATATTCATATAATCGTGTCAAATATTACCATATCTAATTTACTATGATATAAAGAGCTAAATAGAATAATTTGTATTGTGCAAATGAGATAGATTAAATAGTGTAATATGCAAAATGGAGTAGTAATCAACTCTTAATGCCCGTTTCACCTAATTAATGTTTGCTCTACATATTATTTCTAATAAACGTTAGGGCCTCCTAATTGCTGCCCCCCCAAAAAAAAACTTCTACTACTTACTATTAGTAAAATAATGGGTGCTCATTCTATTCCGGAGTTCATAACTTATTCTTTATCTATAATGCATTTTCGCATTCTTGCCATTCAGTAGAAAAAAACCTATTCTTAAAATACAAAAAATATTAGATCTAATAGTGAGTTCAAAAGAGTATTGTATCATTATTTAAAAAAAAATTCAAGACTATTGTAACTCTATTTATTCTACTTTAGGAGGAAATGTATAAGAATAAATACACAAATAAAAATTATAAATGCTAATAAAAAATTTCAAAGATTAGGCTTACATTAAAGAGGAAATATATGAGAATAAATACATTAACAAAACTTACAGAACGACGATGAAAAATATTTCAAAGATTAGGCCAGAATTTATTCTGCTAATCGGGAGATAAGAGATCAAGAGAGGGTTGAAAATATATAGATTAAAAGAGAAATTTGACCCTACTTATTAAAATTGGGAGCTGACAATATTATTTATATATACAGTTATCAACTTGGATATTAAGATATTATGTTATTTTTATTTAAAAATAAAGCAATTGTCATTATTTTAAAACTTTTAATAATAAAAAATTTGTTACAAATGAAAAATAAGCAAAAAAATTCAAAAATGATCGTATTTTAATATATAAAGTAACATTTGAATAACTACTAGTTTGGTTACGGAATTGCTACATAGTTGCTTTTTAAGAGATAAAATATCTTTTTATTCTTCTTTCTTCCCTCTTTTTTCATTTTTCTCTTTATGCAATTTTATTATCATAAAACTTTTAAATAACACTAATTAATTAATTTAAATAAAAATATTTTAATTAATTCATTTTAAAGTTAACATATTCATTGAATTAAAGATAATTTCAAAATATTTAACATGCACTCAAATTATAATAATTAATAAGAACTTGATTTAATAGTAATTAAAGATAATTTTAAGATTAACTAAATTTTCATTATATTTGTAGTTAAAAAAGTTTTGAATGAAAAAGAATAAAAATAAAATAAAATAAAAATATTAATAATTAACAAAGGATAAATTTGTTTTTTCATTTTAAATTAAATTATAAATAACATGTTAGGGGGTTAGTATATATTTTGTAAAACATTGAGGGGGTAAATAGGTGTTTTTAAAACTAAAAAGGGTAAGTGGATTTTCTATTAAATCTTGAGATAAATATCGTTTACCTTAAATCTATTATCTTCCCATTTGGCTTTGGTTCTTTGTAGTTCCTTTTTCTTTTTCTTTTATTTCTGCATCTGACCTATGCCCCTTCTTACAACCATTGTTAGTAGTTTTGATAGGAAGACCTAACATTCATGTCACTTAGAAATTGGTGCTCTATCTAAGGAGCATTGACAAAAATCTCTCTGTAATTTTTGAATACAATTTCATTTTGGGTTTCGTTCCTTCTGCCAACAACATGTATAGTTAAAAAAAAGTTTTGATTAAAAAAGAACAAAAAATATTAATAATTACCAAAGGGCATATTTCTCTTTCACTTAAAATAAACTTCTAAATAATATCTTAGGGGTTAGTGCATATTTTGCAAAGCTTTAAGAGGTAAATGAGTGTTTTTCTAACTAAAGGGTTAAGTTGATTTTTTGTTAAATCTTAAGAGATAAATGTCTTTTACCTTAAATCTATTTCTCTTCTCATTTGTGTTTAGTTATTTGTTGTTCCTTTTTCTTTTCTTTTATTTTTTCATCAAATTCATTCCTTTTCTCACAACCATTATCAGCAGCCATTCTTATCAAAGATAGGAAGACCTAACATTCATGTCTTTCTAGAAATTGGTACTATATCTAAAGAGTATCGAAAAAATATCTTTATAATTGTTCAAGATGGTTTCATTTTGGGTTTAGTTCCTTTTCCCAACACCATGTGTATTTAAAAAAAAGTTTTAAATGAAAAGAATAAAAACAAAAAAAATAAAAATATTAATAATTAATGAAGGGCATATTTGTCTTTCATTTGAAATTAACTTTTAAATAATACCTTAGGAGATTAGCATATATTTTGCAAAACCTTGAATGGTAAATAAGTGTTTTTCAAACTAAAAGGTTAAGTGGATTTTTTATTAAATCTTCAAAGGTAAGTTTCTTTTACCTTAAATCCATTTCTCTTCCCATTTGGGATTAGTTCTTTGTTGTTCCTCTTACTCTTTCTTTTTTTTTCTTCATCAAACTCATTCCGTTTCCCACAACATTTTTCAGCAACCATTCTTATCAAAGATAGGAAATGATGCTCTATCTAAGGAGTATCAACAAAAATATCTTTATAATTGTTGAATATTGTTTCATTTTAGGTTTAGTTCCTTTGCCAACACCACGTGTAGTTAAACAAAGTTTAGAGAGAAAAAGAATAAAAACAAAAAAAATATAAAAATACTACTAATTGACAAAGGGCATATTTGTTTTTTATTTAAAATTAACTTCTAAACAATATCTTAGGGGGTTAGTGCATATTTTGCAAAACTTTAAAGGATGAATAAGTGTTTTTTGAACTAAAGGGTTAAGGGAATTTTCTATTAAATCTTAGGAGATAACTGTCTTTTACCTTAAATCTATTTCTCTTCCCATTTGAGTTTAGTTTTTTGTCATTCCTCTTTCTCTTTATTTTATTTTTTCATCAAACTTATTCCCTTTCTCACAATCATTATGAACAACCATTCTTATCAAAGATAGGAAGACCCAACAATCATGTTCCCTAGAAATTGGTGTTTTGTCTAAGGAGTATAAAAAAAAATCTCTATAATTGTTGAATATGGTTTCATTTTGGGTTTAGTTCATTTTGCCAACATCATGTGTAGTTAGAAAAAGTTTTGAGTGAAAAAGAATAAAAACAAAAATTAAAAATAAAAATATTAATAATTAATGAAGCGTATATTTGTTTTTCAATAAAATTAACTTTTAAATACTATTTTAGGAGGTTAGTGTATATTTTGCAAAACCCTAAGGGGTAAATGAGTGTTTTTCAAACTAATAGGTTAAGTGGATTGTCTACTAAATCTTAGGAGGTAAATGTCTTTTACCTTAAATCTATTTCTCGTCTCATTTAGGTTTAGTTCTTAGTTGTTCCTCTTTTTCTTTTATTTTTTTATCAAACTCATTCCTTTTCTCGCAACCATTATCAGTAACCATTCTTATCAAAGAAAAGAGAACCTAACATTCATATTCCCTAGAAATTGGTGCTTTATCTACGGAGTATTAACAAAAATATCTGTATAATTGTTGAATATGGTTTCATTTTGGGTTTAGTTCCTTCTGCCAACAGGATGTGTAGCTAAAAAAAAGTTTTGAGTGAAAAAGAATAAAAACAAAATATATATATATATATATTAATAATTAACAAAGGGTGTATTGGTTTTTCAATTAAAATTAACTTTTAAATAAGATCTTAGAGGATTAGTATATGTTTTACAAAACCTTAAGGAGTAAATGAATGTTTTTCAAACTAAAGAGTAAAGTGAATTTTCTATTAAATCTTAGGCGGTAAGTGTCTTTTACCTTAAATCTATTTCTCTTCCCATTTGGGTTTAGTTCTTTGTCATTCATTTTTCTCTTTCTTTTATTTTTCATCAAACTCATTCCGTTTCTTGCAACCATTATTAGTAACCATTCTTATCAAAGATAGGAAGACTTAACATTCATGTCCCCTAAAAATTAGTGCTCTGTTTGAGGAGTGTCAACAAAAAAATCTCTATAATTATTACATATGGTTTCATTTTAGATTTAGTTCTTTTTGCCAACAATATATTAATTTCCTTCTACTCCCACTCGATCAAAGTATGTTACCTACTCCACTATTTTCCATATTGACTGCTTTTTCTTTTTTTTTTTAAATTTCATTGTTTATTCTCATTTTCAACTTTTTATAGTTGTTGGCTATGATTTCCTCATAACTTTGTTTTCATACTATATGTCTTTCTATTGTTATTTGTGATTATATCAAGGGTGAGATGGCGAACAATTTCGACATTTGTCGATTACGAAAGAGGAATAAATAATAGGATCGTAAGGGTTTTTGCAAGGTTTGGTTTTTCCTTGCAATTTGCAACGTATAGTTTTAACTTCTTTATATTTAGAAGATGTTGTCAGTGATAGCTGGTCCTTACAATTTGCAAAATCCCCAGCAATCCTATAATCAAACTTAATATGTAGTAATAAGTTTACTCCATAATGTTTTCTTTGGGCTTGTGGTTTGATTATTCCTTGCAATTTGCAAAGACCTTTTTTTTTTAATTTTTTTGTATTTGGAAGATATTGTGTCTATGGTTAGCCTAACAATGGCTATCCATCTCGCTCTTGTGATTATGAGTTCTAAACATGGGTAAAAATTCAGATTAGGGCTTGTAGATTGCATTTTATAAGCTATAGTAGAAAAATGTCTCTTTATATATTGCCAATACACGGCATTTATTTTGTTATTTACACCTAGGTTAAAAAAAACCAAATCAAAGGTCAAATTAGTGTGACCTCCTCTTCCTCCTTATTTTAAATAGGATTTTAAATATTTTTAAAAAAATTTAATGTTAAATAAATATTAAATATGTTAAATTATTAATAAAAACATGCATTTGGCTAAGTGATCTAGTATTTAGTATATATTTAAGAAGTTATGGGTTTAAATCTCATCAAATATAAAATATATTTTAGAAAAAATAATTAAAAATATAAAAGAAGGTTTTTTTCTAATTTTTCTCGATTTTTAGTTATTTTTTAATGGTTGAATTGGTTTTAAGCCAATTCAATTAAAATCTGATTCTTTATGTAGCACTACAGTTTCCTGTTAAACTGGTTCAATTGACTAGTCCTGTCTACTTTTTCCAGCAATGATATACGTTATGAAATCCTTCTTCGTTTTAATCTTATGAATTAAAATATAGCTTCATTGAATTGTTTCTCGTGGCAGTTTTAAAGAGCGAGAATACATTAGTGCTTATTTCATGGGGTTTAGAAAAGAATTTGTCACTATTTTGAAAAAGTACATATAATTTTACTGAATGTAGACATCTTCCCCATAAATCCGCATAATTTTTGCAGAGATTTGTACGTATACGCTAGGCTTAGTTTAAGAATGTATAAAGAGAGAAGAAATTTACATCAGCTAATACAAATTAGTTTCCAAAAAAGGAGCTTAATGTGGTGTTTCAATTTGCCTACTATTTCATGTGCTTCTCACCTTTACTCTTTTGTATGATTACCTTTATTTTTAAGAAATATATATTTGAGATAAACTAAGAATGACACAACGAAGAAGCATGCAGCATTTTCATCCAAATGAAAAAACTCATCGACACCAACCCCTACTCTAATTTGGGAATAGATTACATTATGTTTGATTGTACGCTAAGAAAAAAATTATATTATTTTATCATTATAAGATAAAAAAAAAGTAAAATTTAAAAAATAATAAATAATTTTATAAATATATTTATATGACATACATCGTTCTCACTTTTTTTTTTCTTTTTTCTTTCTAATTTGATACAACTTATTTTTGTTAATAACTGTAAAAACTATTAATTTTTTTAATTTTTTTCCTCTCACTTATCTTTTTCAACAAACACACACAAAATTTCCTTTTTTTTCTCTTTTTACCCTCTTCTATTTATTGTTTCACTTTTTCACCCAACCAACCACAATCTCAGCAAACATTACTACATTAGTACCGTGGTTTATCAGAGTGTTGCCAAAAGTTTAATGATATTTATGGCAATCCAAAATACACAGTCACGTTAAAATGTTTTATAAGTTGTTCCTAGCTGCTATACCTAATCATCGTATTAAGGAAAAAAAAAAAAAAAAAAAAAGAGGAAACTAGAAGCCTAGGTAGCAACCCTTTTCTTTTGTCCCTTAAGCAGTCACCAAATGCGGAGCAGATCGAGGAAGCCCGCAAGAGTACGTAACATACTTCATACTGTCTAAAAGCACAACAACAAAGATTCGAGAAAGTGATTTTGGTACAATCATATCATCCATGTCTCCGTCACCAGCCTCCCTGGGATCAATAAGCACAGAAACTACCATAGAAGAAGCAGTTCTATTACCTTGAAAATTTTGCTTTCCAGAATTTCTTCCAACATGCTGTTGGGTTATGTTCAGATCAGATCTGGAGAGAGGAATAGGATGACCATGGAGAATCCTTCGGTTTCTTCCCTTGTTAAGCTGGGTAGCATTCTGACAATTTTTGACAGAATCATTAGTAACTGAGGAAGCAGGAATAATAGCTCCCGGAGCAGAGACATCAAATTGGAACACTTCAGTGCACATGCCAGAACTCAACATTGGCCCTACAACAAAGAAGACATGAAACAATCAACTTAGTACATGACACATTCACACAAGTGTGAGCATTACACCTATATTCATTTGGTTAGAATCCTGCAATTGTCCAATCACGACAAAGAAAAATATAAGGTCCATCACTTATGTGGGCTACATATAAAATTTTGATGAACTTTACAAAATTTCGAATTTTGACTGGTTAACTTTTAGCACAATAATTTGAGGTAATATGCTCCCGTTCAATTATGTGCAATTGCTCTTCAATTTTAAGATAAAAAAGAAAAGCTAAAATATAGTGATAGACTTGAGCAAATATGCAATATAACCAAGACATGATAAACTAATTTTTAAATCAATGCTGTTAGAACCAAAGCATAAAAAAACTGGACCAAAGGTCAAACCGATGAAACTTCTAATCACTGATCTAACCATTTGAACTAGAAGGTTCAAATGAAAAATAAATTAAATATTAACTATATGATTTTGACATCAAATGAATATTAAATATGGTAAGTTAAAAACCATGACTATTCGTATAGAAAAAAAAAATTCAACTCAGCACTCCACACACTTAAAAGTCAAATTCACAGAAAACGGTCCAGGGAAGCAGAAAAGGATAACATTAACCATTTTGAACCGCAATTGTATAATGATACCAATCCACACTGACAGCAGTAGAACCACCTAACCTTAATCCCAAAACAGGACAGTGGCCAAATTACATCCAGTTTTATGGAACATTAACATCCAGAAAAGCGATGAACACACTTAGAAAATGTAACAGCAAAAAGTTACCTGCCACTCCTTCGCGGAACCACTGCTGCATCTTACCATCAGCAGCAGTTGACTTGAAATGGTCCTTCAAAGCGTCAGCAGAACCTGAAGAAAGGGCCATCGGTCTTTCTGCAGGATTTCTATAGTCACGTGAATGCTTTCCTCCATTCTCTCTGGCATCAGGAATGGCAACTGCTGGAGAGAAATCCTTAGCGATCGCCAAACCTGTCTCCTTATTCTTTATTTGAGAAGCCTTGTGAGATGCAACAGCTTTCTCACTGGCCAGAACTGAATGAATTATCAGATTGCCATCAATTTTCACAAGCTTATCATTTCTCGGTACATACAAGGAAGCAGTGAGAGGCTCACTTCCATTGCCCATGTAACCAGCTGCACTGTGCGCCCCAGTCTCTTTGTGCTGAACACCAGATTCTGATCCTCTACCATGAACTCTATTGCTAAGGTCAAATTTCCCATAAGAAAATGCTGCATTATTGCTATAATTACAACCATTTAAATGGCTATCAACTCTCAAAAGTCTCCCTCGATGCACCTCATAAAACCCATCTCTAACAAAACCAGATCCAACAGGCGTGTTATCATATCTGACGTTCATAATTGGGACCAAACCACCAAATAATAATATGAAAAACAACATACCCAGTAAACTAACACTAGCAACCTTCTTAGTTTTGCTCTCATTCTTTTTAGCTTTGGAAGCAGGTCTCGACTGCTGTTGTGTTCTCAACCTAGGAATAGGTACCAATGGCACCTGAGACCCTGGTGGCTTTAGCACATAGGGTGGAGCACAGGGCATCCAAGGGTATGCCATTGGTGGATACATTGGCATAGGCAACGGCTGTGGTGGGCCCATTCCAGCACCTCCACCACCACCACCGCTAGTACTTAATTGCTGTCTCAAGGTAGAATTTTCAGCCATAAAATAAGCTATCTTATTATTCAAATCGGCAATAGTAGAATGCATTGTCCTAACCTTATCCTCCAGCTCTTCCACGTAATGCCTCTTCCGCTGCCTTGAAAGCTGGGCACTCTCTCTGTTCCTCATCAGCCTGGCCCTCCTTTTCTCCTCCTCTTCGCTCAGCGCATTTGAATTGTTATTAGAATTGGAGTTGGAATTGTTCACAGTGAGCAGCGATGATCTTCGACACTTACTGGAATCAGTTTCTTCATCGTCTTTCTTTCTTTTAGACACTCGTCTTTTTCCCGTTTCTTCGACATTAATCTTTTGATCGACGATGTTTCCAGAATCCAGGGAGGCAACATTCGTTTCATCAGAAATGGCCGAACCACAATTTCCCGAACCTAAAGAGGAGAAAGGAGAGTGGGAATTACCCGAAGAATTGGGGCCGTTGGAACTGTCAAGTTCTTGGGGGGAAGAATTAAGGCATCTTTTCACGTAAGATTCGGATGTGGATCGGGGTGTGACCAAAGAATCGGGCATGAGCATGTGGTCGGAATCCGAGGGAAAGTAGAATTCGTCGAGGTCGTCGAAGGTGAGTTGGAAATCATCATTGTCGTCGAAAGGAAACCCTAGATCTGAGGAGAGATACAACGGATCCATCGGTGGAATGGCCAGCGATTCCAGTTCGGAGCCCAGAGGGGGTTCCACCGGCGTTTCCGCCATGGATTTTGGCTTTAGGGAAGGTGTTTGCAGAGCAAATTGTTCAGAAGAGTTTAAAACGAGGTGATTGATGAAAGACCCAAGACTTCTATTAGTCTCAGAATTAGAATTGGCACAATTGAGATTTTATTTTTAAATGGTCATTTTTTGCTTTCTGGAAGGCTCCAAAGACTTTCCTTCCACGTTTGGGCTCTGCCGCGTGGGCGTGGGCGCGGGCGCGAGAGTTGGCAAAGTTTTCCTCTATGTATGTCTTCTTGCCCAATGTTCAGGCGAGACTAACTAATTTTGTCGTTTTTCGCTGAGAGGGATTTATAAGATTCTCCCTTAAAATTATCTGAAGATGAGACATATTTTCGATAACATTAACATCCTACGTGTGTTTGGTTTAATTAATCTATATATAAAATTCCTATATTTAATTTACCAAATATGTAAAATTCTAATAATATTTTTATTAAATTAAATTCTAACTGCTATAGGAGACTTTCTAAATTTTTATAAAAAATACAATTATTGAAGTCCCTTAACATTTGATAAAAAATACACTTATCCCAAATAAAAAGATAAATATATCCTTTCTTTTTTACTAATTATTAATGATTTTTTTATTTTCTTAAACAATTTTTTTTCAATTACAAAATAATAAAAATTTAGTTAATCTTAAAATTATCTTTAATTATTATTAAATTAAATTATTATTAAGTTATTTTTTAATTCAAGTATATGTTAAATACTTTAAACTTATTTTTAATTCAATTAAATATTAACTTTGAAATAAATTTATTAAAATATTTTTATTTAAATTAATTAATTACTATTATTTAAAAATTTAGTGATAATGAAATTGTTTAAAGAAAAAAATGAAAAAAAAAAGAATAAACAAGAATAAAAAGTGTATAAAAAATATACTTTATCTCTTGAAAAAGTAACTATGTAGCATTCAATTAATTAAACAATTTATGCCAATTTTACTTTAAATATAAAAAATATAAAATTTTATTTTAATCAATTTATTTATCCTAAAATTTTTAAAAATAATGACAATTGATTTATTTTTAAGTATAACTAGCATACCACATTAATATTAAAGTTAATATGTATAATTGAAGTAAAAGTACATTTAAAATATTTGTCGATACAAAAAGTTTAGGAGAGGAAAAGGTTACCAAAATCCAATGTTAGAGCATGCAAATGGTATTTTGTCAAGTGGGACTGTTTGTGAGACTCAAACTTTAAAAAAATATTTAATAGGTCTAATTGAATGAGAATAGAATATAATTTAATTATAATTTAACATGATAGTAATTAAAGATAATTTTATAATTAAAAAATATTTTGAGTAAAAAAAAAGAAAAAAAGAAAAAAATAAATAATTGATAATTAATAAAGAACATATTTATCTTTTCATTTAAGATTAATCTATAAATAATATTTTAGGGGGTAAGTTTATTTTGTATTAAACCTTACGCGGAAAAAGAGTATTATCCAAATTTTAGGTGGTAAGTAAAATTATTTTCAAATTCAAAAGAGTCATAATACTTTTTTTCTTGTAGAATTTCACAATTCAATTACCAAAAAGAAAAAAAAAAAACATGATACTAGCAATTTAAAATACTAAAATATACCAAAATAGTATAAAATGTCATAGTGTAAAGTACCATATTTATATCCGTAATCCCTAACAAATATACCGTAAAAGATTACCAACTATTTTCCAACATTTTAATGTTAGAAAACAATATTCTATGATCCAAATATAAATCCCAAAATTATGACACACCTTTTATGCACTAAGTACACTTAAAAACTAAATAAGACGCATGCATAGTTCTTTTATCAACCTAATGTTGGACTTTATGTGGCCCACATGATAATAAATAGACCAAGATAATTAAATCAAATTATTAAGGTGAAATTATA
>JBBYHK010000007.1:22894-81523 GCA_038382065.1 Adansonia grandidieri | reverse complement strand
AGAACATTTCTGGGTTCTGTATTGATACAAGGAGCTGGGTCTTGAGACTTAGAATGAATTGCTATGTATCGATACAGTGTATCGATACAGAAGAGGCAAGTATCGATACAAAGAACAAGTCTGGGTTTGTATCGATACAATGGAAACTAGTCTTGATACATGTAAGAAGAATGTACAAGGATTGATACATATCGCCTAGTATTGGGTCATTTCCAATAAGATGACATCAAATTAGGCATATTTTTTACCCAATTTTCCTTTGAAAAACATTTGAAAATGCAACTTGGACCAAAATCAAAATCATTTAGCATGGATAATTCAAAATTTAATCAAGAGACAAAAAAATTATCCAAGAATGAGAAACTTATAACAAATGAACATCCTCAAACAAATAGCTATTGTAAAGCTAGCTTCCTAAACTAAGCATGATGCAAACAATATTGAGGCAAAGTATCAAGATTGGATCAAATTATGAATTTAAGGTGCATTCATTAAGCCAAATTTCTCTTCTAATTGTGCAAAATCTATCCTTGTCAAGTAGTTTAGTGAAAATATCAAGTAGTTGATGTAAGGTATCAACAAATTCAAGCATTATATCACTTTTTTGCACATGATCTCTAATGAAGTGATGTCTAATTTCTATGTGCTTGGTTCTAGATGCTAGATTGGATTTTTGGTGAGACAAATGGCACTAGTATTGTCATATTTAATTGGAATATGATCCATGGTAATGCCAAAATCCTTCATTTATTGTTTTATCCATAAAATTTAGGTATAACAACTTCACGCAGATATGTATTCTGCTTTGGTTGTGGATAAAGCAACACTATTTTGTTTCTTGGAAAACCATGATATGAGCATATTTTCAAGAAATTGACAAGTAACGAAAGTGCTTTTCCTATCAATTTTACATCCAGCAAAATTCGCATTAGAACAAGCATGTAAGACAAGAGATGATTCTTTTGGATACAATAAGCCTAGATTTAGAGTGTCTTTAAGATATCTAAAGATTCGTTTCCCAGCAACTAGATGTGACTTCTTTGGTGATGCTTGGTATCTAGCACATAGGTATACACTAAACATTATGTTAGGTCTAGTTGCGGTAAGATATAGCAATGAACCTATCATAGACCTATAAAGTTTAAAGTCAACAATTTTACCTCATTCATCTTTTTCAATCTTTGTTGAAGTACTTATAGGGTGGAGCAAGGCTTTGCTTTATCCATTTTGAACCTCTTGAGTAATTCCTTGGTGTACTTTGCTTGATTGATGAAAATGTCATTTTTTGTTTGTTTAATTTGTAGTCCCAAGAATAATGTTAATTTGCCCATTATGCTCATCTTGAACTCACCTTGCATTAACTTAAAAAAATTTTGACAAAGGGATTCATTAGTAGCACTAAAGATAATGTCATCAACATAAACTTGAATCACTAAAATGTCCTTGTTTTTTACTTTTATAAATAAAGTGTTGCAACATTGCCTCTATTAAAACCTTTTTCAATTAAAAATTTTGAAACTCTCGTACCATGCCTTAGGTGCTTGCTTTAGTCCATATAAAGTTTTTGAAAGTTTAAAAACATGATCGGGAAAATGAAGATTTTCAAAACCAGGAGGTTGCTTAACATAAACCTCCTCATTAATGAAACCATTTAAAAAGGCACTTTTGACATCCATTTGATACAACTTGAAATTGTTAAAGCATGCAAAAGCTAATAGTATTCTAATGGCCTCTAGTCTTGCTATGGGGGCATAAGTTTCATCATAATCAATTATTTCTTCTTGACTAAATCCTTTAGCTACTAATCTAGCCTTATTCCTAACTATTGTTCCATTCTCATCAAGTTTGTTCCTAGAAACCCATTTAGTACATACGATGGGATAATTACTGGTCTCTCCACTAAATTCCAAACTTTGCTCCTTTCAAATTGGTTCAACTCCTCTTCCATAGCCATGATCTAATTATTATCTTTTAGAGCTTTATCTAAATTCTTGGGTTTAATTTGTGAAAGAAAGGCTACATAATTGCATGTATTTCTAAGAGATGATCTAGTTCTTACCCCTTGCTTAGGATTACCAATTATCTCACCTTCTTTAACATAAGTTAACTCTCTAGGATGATTTTTTTTCCCTTTCTACTTAAGTTGGCTTATGTAGTTCTTTCTTTTTTTGGATCTTCTTGATTTTGCATTGCTTGTCCTTGCTCTTTATGTGATGTTTGTCCTTGGTAAATCTTTATGGGTCTAATACCTTTAATTTGTCTTTTTGAGTTATCACCAAAAGTAACACTTCCTCCATCCTTAGGCCTTTGCTCCACGAATTGATTTTTGTCACTAGTCATGTGTCTTGAGCATCCACTATCAAGGTACCAAGAATTTTCCTTTATTAAAAGCAATGCTCTTTCTTCTGCAACCACAAAGTCTTATTTTCATTTTAGGTACCCAAAATTTTTTGGGTCCTTGAGTATTAGTGTTCAAAATTTTTATGCCTTTTGGAATCCATTTTAATTTGATACTTCATCTTAAGATGTGCTAACACCCGTGGGGATCCATACTTTCCTAATAAGCTTACCTCTATATGTGATAGTTTTTAAGGAACATGTGTGGAATGTGTGACCAAGTTTATGGCAATGAGTACATATGCTAGATGCATCAAATGATTTGTTTTATGTTATAAAGAAATTCTTGCAGTGAGTTCCTTCTTTTATTCTATTACAGCCCAAACCATCTTTATCAAAGAATGTTCTTTGTGTTTCTAGCATGCTATTCAATTTTTGTTGTGCCATATAAAACCTTGTAAATAAGTTATCCAAGTTTGTGTTCTTCTTGGTTAGATCATTGATATTGACTTGTAACTCATCTACTTTCTTTTTAAGATCATCATTTGTCATGCTTAGTGTTTCATTTTCTTTCTTAAGTTTAGAAATCATTTTCTTGTATTTTAAATTCATGACTTCAAATTCTAATGCTAATTCATCAAATGCATCTTGTAATTCATTAAATCAATAAGTATTAGCATTAAAAGATACCTTGGGCTCATCATGAGCCATAAGACATAGGTTGGCCACCTCCTCATCATCATTATCAGATATGTCACTATCACTCCATGTGGCTATCATAGCCTTTTTCTTTTGCTTCTTCGGGTTTGATTTCTTTCACATTGGACATTCAAACTTGATATGTCCTATTTCTTGTACTCATAGCAAATAATTTATTCTTTCTCTTTCTTGCTTGAGTCTCCCTTCATTATTTCTTTTCTAGGAGGTCTTCTTGCTTCGTTCATTCTCATGAATTTGTTGAATCTTTTTATGAACATGGCCATTTCTTCATCTTCCTCAACCTTATCATCATTATCACTAGGAGTGGTTGTTTTAAAGGCAACACTTGCCTTCTTTGATGACTTTTGTTCATGCTTGAACTTCATCTCATAAGTTAGAAGAAAACTTATGAGTTCATCCAAAAACAGTGTGTTGGTTCTTTGGATTCTCAATTACTGTCACTTTGCTTCCCAAGACTTGAGAAGACTATTGAGTAGCTTCTTCACCATCTCTTTATTTGGATAGGTCTTTTTGAGTGCCTTCAACCCGTTGATGTGTTTGTAAACCTATCTGACATTTCTTTAATGGTTTCATCCGCCTTCATCTTGAACAATTCATAGTCAAGTATGAGCATGCTTATTTTGCATTCCTTGACTTGATGTGTTCCTTCATGTGTGGTTGTTAATTTATCCAACATTTGCTTGGCATTGTCACATAGTGAGACTCTATTGTACTTACTTGGACCAAGAGCCCAAATTAGTGTGTGCAAGGCCTTGGCATTTAATTGTCCTATTTTGGTGTCTTGTTCATCCCATTCTTCTTCTTTCTTTAGCACAATACAATCTCCAACTCTCTTCTTTGGGATGAGTGGTCCATTGACAATGATCTTCCATACTTCATAATCGTTTGCTTGGATAAAGAGGCTTATCCTTGTCTTCTAATTTAAGTAGTTGTCATCATTGAAAAGTGGAGGTCTCATGATGGAATATCCTTTAAGTCCTCTATCATTTGCATTTATCTCAAATGCCATGAGACAAACTTCATCTTGGCTTTTCAACTCTTGTGGGCTTTTTGAGGCTTTGATTACCATGTTTGCATTCTCTATTTTTGAGCTATCAAGGATCTTTTCTCAAGGTTATGAGACCTATAATAGAGAACAAAGCTCTTGAGACCAATACTTAGCTCAAAGGAAAGATTGTATCAAGAGGGGGTAAATTGGTTTTACAAAAACTTGATAAATTTGAAGTAAATTGAAAATTAAAAATAAGTTAAGGATAAGAAAAACAAACAATCAATGTATAGAGGTTCGGTCCTTTAACTCGGCACCTACGTCCTCTTTTTTTGGTACTTTCTTACCAAGGTGATTCCCACAATTCACTAAACAAATTGTTACCTTTAAGGCTAAAGTATAACCTTACACCTCTATCTTTTAAGGCTTAGATAGAACCTTTCAATCCCTTTAAGAATTCTACCCAAATTCTCAAATATTTTCACTCACTTTCACACAGCCCCTTTTTGTGGTATGAATGAAGGATTTTGCAAACAGATTCAACCTCTAGTAGATAGATGTTTTGCTGGAATTTAAGTACAAGATGAATGAGATACAAATATGCTTGAGGAGTATAAATTTGATACAAGTAGAAATGAAGTATATGAAGATTTTTGAGCTTTTGTTGTTCAATGATTCAATGATTTTTGTATCTCTGCTTCTTTAGCTATTGGGAACCTCCATTTATAGCTAGAAATTGATTCATAGATGTTGGGCATTTAATGCGATGGTTGGAAAGCCGTTGTAGCCTTCATAAATGCTTCTTTCCATTCAGTCCTGTGCTAGAGTATCGATACAATACCAATAGTATCGATATAGGAATAAAAAAGTGATCATTATAGCTTGCATCGATACAGGGAGCTAAGTATCAATGCTAAGTAAGCTGTATCAATACAACCACTCTTGTATCGATACATTTGGGGGTTTCAGCCAAACCTTGGCTACTGCCAAGCCTTGTACCGATACATATGGAGTGAGTATCGATACCAAGCAGGCTGTATCAATACATACACACGTGTATCAATACATTTAAGGGTTTCAGCCAAACCTTGGCTCCTGCCAAGCCTTGTATCAATACACATGGGGTAAGTATCAATGCCAAGCAGGCTATCTCGATACATACACACTTGTATAGATACATTTGAGGGTTTTTAAGCATAGTATCGATACATTTGTTCTTTGTATCTATACAAACCTTCAAAAATATTTGTAAAATGATTTTTGTTAACAAACAAATCTAAAAAAATATTTATTCTAAGTATAAATATACATTTGGAGCATATATATTTTTTGGCAAATTACAAACTTAGTATTTTTCAAAATGTTTTTCAATTTAAACATAAATACCAAGTTAAGTATTAATTTAGCTTATGTTGTTTGTTATAGCAAAATTGAAATCAATGTTAACAATGATAATACCATCGAGGTTTATTTTCTGAGGTATTACCCATAAGACAATGTTCGCAAGGTATTATCCGTAAGATAATACATAAGGTATTACTTTATAAGATATTACCTGTTAAATAATACCTATAGGATATTACTCTACTAGGCATTACCCACAGGGTAAAAATAAAATTTGGCAATTTAAACAAAGGAACTTTTAGCTTTTCCAAGTACAACTTTTGGCAGGATATGAATGACATGCCAAGATAACTTTTTTTTTTTTTTACTAAAAATTTGAACAAGAAAATAAATAAAATAAATAAATAATATATCACTTTAGAAAAGAATACCATAAACGTCATATCCTACTAGCTTTCTTTCCTAAAATTTATCAACCATAAGCTGGAATGCAAATATACAATTTGGCAGACATACGTGTATGTATATATGCAACTCAGGTTTTAATGTAATTTTTTAATTAATTAATTTTTCTATTTTTTAACAATAATAAAAGAGTTATATATAGAAGAGGAAAACCTTTTTTTTATAAATAGAAGGTAAGATAAGTTTGTAGAGTTCAATTTATACAAGGAGACTATAGATATCTTCAATAAATACAAGAGCTATTTGATTTTTTCACAAATCTCAACAATTCTACTATAGTGAAAAAATTTTAATTCCCAGCTTTCAAAATTTCTTTAAAGAAAAAGTAAGTTCTCTTTTTTTTTATACGAGAATCTTTCTGTTTTTTAATTATATATATATATATATGAAAGTAAATAATAACAATAATAAATATGGTGTGCTATCCTTGCTAGGTGGAGTACCTTTTCTCATACCATGATTACGGCTTGAGGTGAATTCATATTTACTCTGGAGGATGTTTGTGTCTTACTTGAGCTTCTTGTTATGGAAAGTATGAATTTCTTGCATCTAGCTTATTTCAGAAGAGAAAAATACTTGTAATTTCTGTCGTAGCTTACTTCAAAGATAAAGCAATAGTTCTAAGGTCGCACGATTTTTTAATTGGATAAGTCTTTTCTTTCATAAATACAACTCTAAGAAAGACGAAGCTACATATCCTACTTATCTAGATCATGAGTTTGAACTAAAAACATTGTTGATTATGTGGTTGGCTAGACAAGTATTTCCAGGTTGTTCAGATGATGGTATTTCTCTCACTTTGATTCCCCTAGCTATCAAGGTTGCTAAAGGATTGAGCTTTCCTCTTGATCCATATTACCTTGGTTCTTTGTACAAACGCTTGGATTTATATCCATCCAAAAGCATGGCTTTAGCTGGATGATATAGAGTCTTGACTTATGTTGATGCTACTTTCATTTAGCTATGTCTAAGGGAAAGATTTAATTTCTATGATCCCGAGCCTGCTATATATAACTCATCTAGGACATCTAACTCAGCGGCTATTCAGAGGAGTGACTACAGCATGCTTTGCTCGATCACCAAAGAGATGTATTCTTGAAGTGATGGATATGGCAGATGAATTTAACCCTAAGCCATATGTCAAACCACTCAATGGGCATTGGAATCCTGCTCTTTTTTATGACTTAACTAATTCTCTAAGTATACGAAAAATAAATTTTTGTCTATGGGTAGAAAGTTATGCATTACCTTGCATGATTGAAAATTCTAGCTTAGGGATTATTAAAGATTCATATTCAGCAGAGATGTATCCCGTATCTTGGGTAACACATCAGTTCAACTATGATAAAAGAGTTTCTCCTGCACTTTCTAAGCTCAATAAAACCTTTACCACTATTATGTCTCAGTTCCTAAAAAGCTCAATAAGGAAGCTTCTAGTTAAAAGTTCAATTGTTCTAGCCTTTGATAGAGTTGGCATGTATTCTTCTAGTTGGATGGCTTATTAAGGTGCATGCCTAGATAGGTGGAAGGCTTTTGTGAGGCCTTTACCCTACCTTAGAGATAAACTTAGACCCCCTAATATTACCACTAGAGACATATCCCTGCGTTTGCTCGACAAACCTAAGCAAAAAACTTCTACAGCTATAGATGTTGATAATGATGTTAATGATGATGATGATGAAGATGATGATGCAACACCAGTCCTTCAACGATGAAAAAAAAGTCATGTTTCATATCAGACATCTCAAGAAGTAAGATTACCCCTTCTTTTTTTAAAAATATATATATACTTTACTTTTTACTTCATAACTTTCTTACTTGTATTTCTTGTAGGTTTTATCGGTACCTTTGAAGCTAGTGATCTTCAAATGAATGAGACAAGGGACCAGGTCAACACTGATAGTGATTGCGATAGTATGGAGCCACATAATGATGTGCACCTTGACACATCAGGTAATTCTAAGCCAACAAATGATGTGACTTCTTCTAGATTAAAGGATACCCGAAATAAATGTTATACTTCTGATATCACTGAGATGGATACTCTTCTTTTTTCACCACACCAAATAATAATTTGTGCAGAGACAACTCATAGTCAGGAAAGGCAACATACCAAAAACACTATTCAAGATGTATAGGTGATGTTGAAGTTTTTGGTATTGCACTAGTTGTTCCTTTTACTTTTTCCTTCCTAGTTGTAGGAACTAGAAGTTCCAGCCTAGCTCCTGGTACTTTTGGCATGACTTTTGGAACTACTTTTGGAACAACTATTTTTGGAGCAGCTACTTTTGCGGCGTGTTCTACTTTTGAAGGCATTGCTTTTGGATAGGTGCTCCTTTTAGAACAAGTGCTTTTGGAGCAAATACTTTTGTTTCACCTTTCTCTCAGACTTTTGGAACCATTACCTCTTTCACTACTTCCAAAGTAGATTTCCATGACTTCTTTATTGCCTCTTGACACCAAAAATACTTGAAGGCATTTATCAGAAAAAGGGAGACTTCTAGAGCACTTGCATCCTACAATCCAAAAGATTTGTTTTGAGTGCACTAGAGTACTTGGGTGATGCTTTAATAATTGCTAATGCTCCACGGTCATATATTTCTACAAAAAAATTTCAAGAGATGTTGACACATGGATGACGCCATCAACGTTGGGTTTAGACTGGAGTGTCTTGTTTCTTTTATGTCTAAGGCAAAAGCTATTCTTAGCATGTAGGTAGATCAAACCCAAGTAGAGACCCACCTAGGTGAAGTCAATAGAAAGCTTATCTCACTTATGCAAGGGCTAGAGACATATCAGCATGAGTAGTTGGAGTTGCAAAAACAACTGGACATTATTCGTAATCTTTCTAGTTCTAGTTCTTCCTTATGGGACAGTATAATAGAACAAACTTGTTTAGTTTCAATATATTTTCTATTTATTTATTTAGTTTTTTGAACTGAGATTGGAACTTTTCTATTTAATAGTACATGGTAATAATTTTTTTTATAGCCATGATAGACTTAAGTAAGCATCATACACTCTTCTATTTCTTTTTTTTTTTACTAAAGCCACGCGGTCAAAGTGAACCTTCTACTTTCATTAGGGAGATTAAATCTCAACCTTAAATGAAGTAAACTATTCAAGCTTTAAAAATAAGTTATAAACATGTGGCCAAAGGGAACAATCCACTTTCATTAGGGAGATTAAATCTCAACCTAACAAAAAATAAATTATTCAACCCTTCTAAATAAGTGATTGTGACTAATATATGAGCGATTATAGCTATGGTCAAAGGGAACTATTCATTTTTATTAAGGAGAATGTATCTCAACATCAAATAAAGTAAATTATTCAACCTTTTTTTGAATAAATGACTTAGGCTAATGTATGAGTGATTATAGCTGCGACTAAAGCTTTAACTATCATATTACAGCTAAAATTTGAGCATAAACTTGTGGCTAGTTTATAGTTAATGTCGTAGTCAATATAAAGATTAAAGTTACGCTATGTTAAAATCAGTAGAATATAGCCAAGATTTGAGTGATAGAGCTATGATTGGCAAGAAATTCATCTTTTCTTTATACATGTCATTGTTCTCTATAAATAAGCATAATAGTAAACTGACACTAATAGAGAAATACTGCATGACATTAGCTTGTATTCACAAAAATAAGCATAAAGAATTAAAGATAAAGTTTAAAATTCATACATGGAATTTCTTAACATATTGGAAGTTAATAGGCGCAGTAATTGCATTGTTCTTCGGATTGATCAACTTGTAATAACCACTCTCATTCACTTCATGTACAATATAAGGTCCTTCCCATTTTGGAGTAAACTTGGGAGCCAGGGTTCCTTTTCTAATGTGTTTAGCGGCATGAAGGACGAGATCACCTTTTTCAAAATTTTTCTTTCTCACTAGCTTAGCATAAGCCTTGCTTAATCTACTTTGATACACTATGACATTCTTCTTTGCTCTATCTTGTCTTTCCTCTAAAGCTTTTAACTCCAACATATGCATGTTATCATTATCAAGTTTTGCATCATTATCAAGTATAGCTTCTGTTCCATAAACAAGTGAATAAGGTGTTGCCTTCGTAGGTTCACGCTTGGAAGTCCTATACGCCCACAGAGCCACTGGTAGTGCATCTCTCCATATTTTTAGATCTTTATGTACCATCTTGTTTAACACCTTTAGCAACGTCTTATTAGTAGCGTCAGCTTGGTCATTACCTTTCAGGTAGTAAAGGGTTGACTTAACATGATTTACATCATACAACGCCAACAATTCCCTTACATTACTATTAATGAAAGGTTCCATTATCTGACAAAATTCTCTATGGTATTCCAAAATGGTAGATAATATTCTCCTTGATGAAATTAGCAACTATAGGACCTATTGCTTTCTTCAAAGGGATAGCCTCTACCCATTTTGTAAAACATTCTATTGCTGCTAATATCCAAGCATACCCCTTAGAAGAAGGATTAGTAGGCCCGATCAGATCAAATGCCCAAGTGTGGAAAGGCCAATTAGTGGTAATGCTATGGAGTTATACTATTGCAGCATGTATGACATTACTATAGATCTGGCATGGATAACACTTCCTCGTGTGATGCATAGCATCAGCCTCCATTATTGGCCGATAATAACCTAAGCCTTAGAGATTCCGATATAATTTCCTGCCCTCATCATGCTCTCCACTACTCCCACCATGTACTTCATTTAGTAATAAGCTCACTTCAGCTGGATAGACACATTTTAGAGGTTTCCTAGGAAATGAAATTCGAAATAGGTCATTCCTATTTAGAAAGAAACGTTGAGCTTTTCATTTAAGTTGCCTTGCATCTTGTCGATTAGTTGGAAGAGCTCCATTTCTAAGTGTCACAACATGGCCCAGATACGAATCCTAACTAGCTCGACTTAAAATGGAAAATGTATCCCTTTATCACTATGTATATCTATCTAACATTATTTTTTCTTTGGGGCCTATATCATAATTATTTTTCTTTATTTTTTTATACTTGGGGTTCGAGTTATCAAGATGAATCACTCACTCGACTTAACTCTAAATAGTCATTATGAAACAACCATTTATTTGGAATGGCCACCAATCTTATTTTGGCCAGGTGAGATTAGGCACCAAAGTGTTTTTTACCAAAGCATGCACTCATACCAGAGTTCACTTGAAAGGGTCCGAGAATCAGTTACAATCACAAATAAGGATCAACCTTCTCGTACCTTATTAATCATGTCTTAAAATAAATTTGATTTTTATTCAATTTCAATATTTGATATTTAATTATAATTCTCATAATATTTTATTAAATAAATTTATTATTCCAAGAAAATTAGGTTTTAATGCTTTTGGAAATTACAAAATTATTTGTACCTTCCCGAGGAACCAAGTGGACACGAATTCTCTTTTGTATCCCACTGAGAACCATGCAGAATACGAAAGGTTTTATTTTCCCAAAATTGAAAAATCCTAACTTCCTATTTAAAAAGAATATCTTGCTATTAAAATAATCTATAAAATATCTTATACATTCTGGCAGGAATCCTACGTATTAATTTAATTAGGGGACATTGCCTTATTTATAAAAATAATATTATTATTAAAAAATACGAACTCTATGACTTAGAAATGACCTAATATGATGCACCTAATCTTAATGTGCACTTTCGACGTGAAAGTATCCTATCTTACTACTCATATAAGATTTAGTTTTAATGCAAAATTATGAAAATACCCTTGGGGTATACCTTCCACATGAAAGTATCTCGATAACTCCTAAAGGACTCGAAAATGATTGAACAAGGATGAACATATCCTAAATGTGAACTTTCGACCTAAAAGCATCCTAATGCTTATCAAGACTAGACTCGAAAAAAATTATGAAAATACTCTTAGGGTATACTTTCAACATGAAAGTATCCTAGTACCCTTAATGGACCTTAAAGGTAAACTAATCCTAAAAATTCACCCTTGACATAAAAAGCATCTTGGTGAAAAAATTATCAAAATGCCCCTAAGGTATACCTTTGACACGAACTAGATGAACCTATCCTAAATATGCACCTTGGCATAAAAGCATCCTGATTACTATCTAGGACTCGATTTTACAAAATTACCAAAATGCCCATAAGGTATACTTTCGACATGAAAGTATTTGGATAACCCTAAAGGACATGAAAATGATCATAAGAGGTTGAACCTATCCTAAATGCACATCCTCGTCATAAAAGCATCCCGATGACTACCTAAGACTTGGCTCTAATGAAATTACCAAAATACCCTCAAGGTGTACCTTCGACGCGAAAGTATCTCTGTCCCCTACCAGACATTAAAATGATCTTAAAAGGCTAAACTAATCCTAAATATTCACCTTTAACATAAAAGCATCCCGATGAGAAAACTTACCAAAATGCCCCTCGAGGATACCTATGACATGAAAGTATCCCATTAAACCTAAAGGACACTAAAATGATGATAAAATAACAAACCTATCCTAAACATGCACCATTGGCAAAGAAGCATCCCAATTACTATCTATGACTCGATTCAAAATAAAATTACTAAAATGCCTCTAGGGTATACCTTCGACATGAAAGTATCCCAGTAACCCTAAAAGACATTAAAATAATGATGAAATGATTTTTCTACCCTAAAGGTCGAAATTAACATGTCAAAACTAACTTAAAATGCAAAATTTGCAATTAACCCCCTAAACTTTTAAAAATTACATTTCATACACCATGAAAAACCTAGAGAATACGAAATGTTTTGAAAATTTCTTTATCCCTATGGAAGACCATAGGAATAATAAAAATATTTAGGTGCGATAAAAATGACCATATTACCCATAAATACTAAAATTTACTATGTAGTCCCTAAACTTTCTAATTTTTCATTTAGGTCCCTACATTAAAAAAGAATAAAAAATCATCAAACATGTGAAAATAAACATGAAAAATGCAGTAAATATATTCATGAAGATTCAGCCAAACATCATGGCCTTGAAACAAAATTTTTCAACATTTTGCAAAATAGTCCCTAAACATTTCTAATATTTACATTTAAGTACATAAAAAACTACAAAATCTCACCAAAAATCATTAAATCAAGTGAAAATTAACACAAAAATCACGGCAAAAATATTCATGAGGGTTCGGCCAAACACTTTTAGCCATAAAATACTTTTTTACATATTTTGTAATTTATTCCTTAAACTTTTCTAAAATTGCAAAATGACTCCTAAAATGTTAAAACACCTAAAACATGTTCAGAAACACATGAAATCGGTTTCCAAACAGCCCATGAAGCTCTTGGCCAACGCAAAAATTGTACAAAAAATATGTATTTTGCATTTTGGTCCCTGAACTTCCTAATATTTACAAAGAAGCAAAATAAAATTAAAACATCATGAAATCAGCCCCTAAACAATTCTGCCAGCATGTTATTTCAGCAAGAAATAATTTTCTTCATCACATATTTTCATAAATATTAACACACATGTATATATGCATGTATATATGTTGCAATTTTTACCAAGCATGAATAAGCATGAAAATATAAAAATAATGAACAAATCAATATAAAAAAACATGAAAATATTAAGAAAAATTATATAAACATGTATTCATGAAAATAACAATATATACATCAACAAACACAAATAATCTTAAAGAAAATCAAACTATTTCTAACAAAAATTAACTAAAACAACAACAATCAAAAACTTTAATCATAGCCATCATACTTGGCCTTTCAACATGAATCAAATTTCAGGAGCTCAAGTATTCATTTGGCTCAATAAAAAAAAGATTCAAAGAAAAAAAAACAAAAATTAAGAATTTTACTAGAATTTTACCTTAGAAAAACCTGAAAATCTATGCACTTTAGTGTTTTTTTTTATTTTCCTTTTTTTTTCCTTAAGCCTTAAAACTTCAAATGAAAGAATCAAACTCCTATTTATAGGAGTTAATGGATGGCAAGGTGGTGAAGCTTCCATCATATTCTACAATTTTCTTTTATTTTGTTTATCTATTTATTTATTAAATTTGATTTGATTTTTGGCAACATATTTATTTTTTTGGCAACTTGATTTGATTTAAATTTATTATTTTTTTCTTATTATGAGTGATGTCATGCATGATGTCATTGATTTCTAGAGCTTTTTACATGATATTTATTATTATGTAAAATTATATCATAAAAATTAATTATAAAGACTAATTGTAAAAATTAAAAATTATGTATTTGAAATAAAATCTCATGTGATCAATTTAATGTATCATAATAATAAAAAAAATTAATTTACAAAAAAACTAAAACACTAAACTTGTAAAAATTTACGAGAAAAGCCTTTATTGAGAAAAATTATTATTTGTAAAAAAAATGCAAAACTTATAAAATAAATTGACAAAACTAAATTAATATGACTTAAACAATAATATTTGAAGAATCTTGAAAATTATAAAACTCAGAAAAATCCTATAAAAAAAATTTACGAGTAAAAAACTTTGTATCTCGGTAACAGAAAAAATTTTAAAACTTATAAAATAAATTGAATTTTTCATAACTGATTTAATATTAATTAAATAATAACATTTAAATAAATTTAAAAATTAGAAATTCAAAAAAATCTCACTGAAAAAAATTATAGAGTATAAAATCCGTATCTTGGTAATAGAAAAAATTATAAACTCATAAAATAAATTAAAATTTTTAAACCTAATTTAATTAGGATTAAATAATAATATTTAAAGAATTTTAAAAAATATAAACTAAGAAAAATTTTTCCAAAAAATTATGGAGTAAAAAACTTCATAATTCAGAAACAAGAGAATTTAAAAAAATGAAAAACTGATAAAATAAAAGGAATTTTCCTAAACTGATTTAATATAAATTAAATAATAATATTTGAAAAAATTTAAAAATTATAAACTATGAAAAATCTTCTAAAAAAAATTTATAAAGTAGAAAACTTTGTATTTTGAAAATGGGAAGAAATTGTAAAACTTATAAAATAAAATGAATTTTGAAAAAACTAGATTAATGGTAATTAAATGCATATTTTGAAGAGTTTTAAAGTTGAAAACTTGAAAAAATTTCAGCATAAAATTTTACAAATAAAGGAAAGCTCTTATTCATAACTGAGAAAATTTTAAAGAATATATTAAAACAAATATAAAATGAATTAAATAAGATATATTATCCCAGGTATTAATTTACATAATGGTAAAGATGAAAATCCAGAATCCAAAATAATTTTACCAGGAAAAAAATTTATGAACATAAAACTCGCAATACTGTGAAAAATTCAAAATTAGTCATAAAAATGGACAACCTGACTCCTTATGGTATGAAATGCCAATATAAATTTTTCTCGAATATTTCTAATTTTTGGGAGTACATATCGATAAATACTATAAAGGTATCAGTACAATTGTATGATGGTCAACTTCCAAAGTTTAATGAAAAATTCTTTAAAATGGGAAATTTGACTACAATGTCATTCGCAGAAATAAATTTTCAAAAATTTGACAAGAAAACATAAAAATGATTTTTCTCTTAAATATACGTCTTTTATATATGAAATTATAGATCAAAATGTGATTCTTTTTTATCACTTGAACTTACAGCTATTTAACTATAAATAAAAAGGTTTTGAGAATCTCTAATTCATTTTAAAAAGATCATTCCCAATGAGGGTTAACAAGTCAAAAAAGATAAAGGGTTGGCTGGGATGAAACCGAAAAGTTAACAAATAAAAGGGTGGACTAGGATGAAATTGACAAGTCAACAAATGAAAAGGTTGATTGAGACAAAACCAACAAGTCAACAAAGATAAAGGGTTAACCAGGACAAAAATGACAAGTCAAGAAATGAAAAGGGTTAACTAGGATGAAGCCGACAAGTCAACAAATGAAAAGGGTTAACTTGGACAAAATCGATAAGTTAACAAATGAAAAGGTTGACTGATATAAAACTAACAAGTCAACAAATAATAAGGTTGATTGGGACAAAACCAATAAGTCAACAAATAAGAGAGTTGATCGGGATAAAATTGATAAGTCAACAAATGAAAAGGGTTGACCGAGATGAAACTAACAAGTCAATAAGTGAAAGGGTTAACTAGGATAAAACCAATAAGTCAACAAATAATAGGGTTGGCTAGGACGAAACTGATAAGTCAACAAATGACAAGGGTCAACCGAGATAAAACCAATAAGTCAATATATGAAAGGTTGACTAGGACAAAACCAACAAGTTAACAAATAAAAAAAGTTAACCGGAATGAAACCAATAAGTCAACAAATGAAAAAGTTGATCGAGATAAAACCAACAAGTTAACAAATAAAAAAGGGTTCACCAAGACAAAATCAATAAGTCAACAAATAACAAGGTTGACTGGGATAAAACGGACAAGTCAACAAATGAAAATGGTTGAGATAACATTTGATACTTGGTCAATTTGAAAAGAT
The DNA here is from genome assembly GCA_038382065.1 of Adansonia grandidieri. Lineage (NCBI taxonomy): Eukaryota > Viridiplantae > Streptophyta > Magnoliopsida > Malvales > Malvaceae > Adansonia > Adansonia grandidieri. Next base: position 65,198 of record JBBYHK010000007.1, on the reverse strand, counting down.
GACAACTTACCTTTGGATTTTAGGGGAATAAGCATGATTATTGCTCTCCTTTAGCATCACACTTAACTTTCTTACAAATTAAATGCAAATGCATGCAAAATACATGTGATGTCTTCCCATGATTCCTTTATGTAATCTATGAATTTGATGGATATTATTTTTGATCCAGCCTATTTTAGAATTTAAAGGTATTTTCAAAAAATGTTGTAAAAATCTTCTCTCTTTTTGGCCAAGAGAGTTAGTGCCTGAACCATAATTTGAAGGTATTTCTAAGAGATGGTATGGGCGAACTGAAATTGCTCCAATACTTGGAGTTAAAGGCATTTTCAGAAAATGTTGTGAACATTTTTTTTGGGTGAGAAAAGTAAGGTTTATGATGCTTAGGTCTCGAGCTTCTTATGGTTGAGTAAGAAGAATAAAGTTGATGTTGCTTGCATCTGAAACTTGTAGTGTAGAATTCATTTTCCTCTTACCAAAAATGTCCATTAACTACGACTTCCAAATTTTTTTCCTTCGATGATACTCATCCATATTATCAATCGATTAATTTAAACCTTTCCTAGAATGTCCAAAAAATTAAAACTGTAACCAAAGTCTGTATAATGTTTAACCTCAATCCGAAGTAATGCAAAGAAATATTTTTGTTATTTGTTGTTATTTTTATTTAATTTATACATGCATATGTCAAAAGCATAAATAAAAAAATAAGGATACAAATGAAAATGACAAAGGTATAATTAAAATGCTTAATTATTTTCTGATAGAGGGAAAAAATACAGTATTAGTTTTTTTTAATAATAATATGTACGATGTATAGAATGAAATTAGGTATTATTCAGATGGTTGGAATCTCTTATTCAATTCTTCAAAAGTCTTTCTTTGAACAGAAAATTGCATTCATGTGGATCCATCCCTTTGAAGATGTTTTTGATTGTACAATGCTTTCTTTTTTAGTTTTGAGTTTTTAGTAGACTTCATCCCATGCCTCATTTTACCTAAGCAGCCCTTTTTGAGTTTTTAGCTTGAGGCCTCCACATTTCAACTATATTATCTTCCTTTTTTTTTTCTTTTTTCTTTTTTTCTTCTCTCTTTTTTATTTGTTCTTCTCTCTTTTTTCCTTTTTCTTTTTTCTTATTCTCTTTTTTTTTGCTCTTCTCTCTTTTTCTTTGTTTTTGCCTTTTAGACATAATACTTTTTCATGTTATTAGAACTGACAGGATTGGGCAGAGTGTGCCCATCCATTTCTACCAAAATTAATGCCCTATCAAAAAATGCTTTTTTAACCACATAGGGACCTTCCTAATTCAGAGCCCATTTACCATGTGGATCCTTTTGGCTAGGAAGGATTTTTTTTAACATTAACTCCCCATTGTAAAATTGCTTTAGGCAGAGTTTTTCATCAAATGCTCTCATCATTCTCTTCTGATACATTCACCTATGTTGGATCGCTCACAACCTCTTTTCTTCAATAAAGTTTAACTGTTCATAGCGATCTTGGACCCACTTGGCTTCCTCTAATTTAGTTTCCATTAACACCTAAAATGAGGGAATTTCAACCTCAATTGGTAAAACAGCTTCTATCCATACACTAACGAGTAAGGCGTTGCCCTAATAGAGGTTTGAACTAAAGTTCGATAGGCTAAGAGTGCAAAATGGGGTTTTTCATGCCAATCTTTATAAGTGTCCACCATTTTTGCCATAATTTTTTAAATATTTTTATTGGTCATTTTCACTACTCCATTCATCATCGAACGGTATGTTACCAAATTATGATAAGCAATCTTGAGTTGGGTACATACTTCCATCATTAATTTATTATTCAAGTTAGAGGCATTATCTATTACAATCCTCTCAGGTATTCCAGATCAACAAATGATATTAGTTTTCAAAAATTTTATCACTATTGACTTTGTCATATTCATGTATGAAGCAGCTTCAACCTATTTGGTGAAATAATCTATAGCCACTAAGATAAAACTATGATGGTTGGAAGCTATAGGGGTAATTGGCCCAATAACATCCATGCCTCATATAGAAAAAGGCCATGGAGCAGTTATAACATGTAGTGGTGAAGCCGGTACATGAATTTTATCAGTGTAGACTTGGCATTTATGACACTTTCGAGCATATTTAATGCAATCTCCTTCCATAGTCATCTAAAAATAGCCCAATCTCATAATTTGTCTTGTCATTTTGTGTCTATTGGCATGAATTCCACAAATTCTTTCGTGTACTTCTTCCAAAATTCTCTGTGCTTCAGGGGCATTTACACATCTTAGCAATGTTTTATCATAGTGTTTGTAAAGGATTTCACCATCCATGATAAAGCTTATTGCTAACCTTCTTAGTGTCATCTTATCAATTTTAGAGGCATTGTCTTGATATTCTCGATCTTTAAAGTATCTTTTAATATCATAATACCATGGACAACCATCTGGTTCAGCTTTAACATTGTGGTAATGTACAAAGGACTCACACAAACTCATCTAAATCAAGATTACTTTTTCTTTCTCATTCACCTTAAACATCGAGGCAAGGGTGGCAAAAGCATTTACCATTTGATTTTCATCTTAAAGCTAATGAATAAAATCCACCTTCTCAAATTCTTATAATAGTTCCAAAATCAACTTTTTATATTGGGCTAACTTCAAATCTCGAGTCTCTCATGCCCCATGTAATTGATAGATCACCAGGGCTGAATCCACATATACCTTCAACTCTTGAACATTTCTCTCAATGGCTACACGAGTCCCATAACGCATGCTTCATATTCTGCCACATTATTTGTGCAATCAAAATCTAACTTAGTGGTACAAGGATAGTGATCTTCTTGTAGGGATATGAGAATTGCTCTAATTCCATAATCTAGAGCATTTGAAGCTCCATCAAAATACATTTTCCATTATAATTCCTCTGTTCAATCACCATCCTCTTCAATAGAAACATTCAGCTAATTTTCATCAAGAAAACCAAAATCTAACGGCTGCTAAACATCAAAGGCCTGGCTTGTTAGGAATTTATCGATAGCAAATCTTTTAACTATTTTTTGGCTTACATAAACTATATCATATTTTGATAATAAGACTTGCCATCTTGTTTTTCTTTCAGACAATACTGGACCTTTAAAAAGATACTTGATTGGATTAATTTTTGTGATCAACCAAGTAGTATGATATAGCGTATATTGTTTGAGCCTTTTTACAATCCAAATAAGGGCACAACATATTTTCTCTATTTGATTATAATTTACCTCATAATCCAAAAATTTTTTACTAAGGTAATAAATGGCCCTTTCTTTCTTACTAGTCTCATCATGTTGCCCCAATACACATCCCATTCACTGCTCAAACACAGAAAGGTTTGGTATCTGAGGACATCTTGGGAATGGAGGACTGAAGGATTTGCAAATATTGTTTCACATTTTCAAATGCAATGTGGCATTCTTCATCCCATTCTCCTGGGTTATGTTTTTGGAGAAGCTGAAAGATTGGGCATATTTGTCCGTGAGCTAAAAAATAAAATAGGAAATGTAATTCAATCTCTGAAGAAATTTTATTACTTCTTTTTGTGTCCGTAGGGGCAGTAACTCCTGAATAACTTTGATTCTATCAAGATCAACCTTAATCCCCCTTTCGCTTATAATAAAGCCTAATAACTTCCCTGATTTTGCACCAAAAATACATTTTGCTGGGTTCAACTTCAACTGGTACTTTCTAAGCCTTTAAAATAATTTTCGCAAATCTATAACATGCATTTCTTCTTGGGGAGACTTGGCAATCATGTCGTCCACATATACTTTAATTTTTTTATGCATCATATCATGGAATAAAGTGACCATCGCCCTTTGGTAAGTCACCCCGGCTTTTTTTAGCCTGAATGGCATTACTTTGTAACAAAAGTGCCCCAGACAATAATAAAAGTTGTCTTCTCCATGTCTTCAAGTGCCATTTTAATCTGATTATAACCCAACAATTTGTCCATGAAAGTTAACAAACAATTCTTTACAGTGTTATCAATCAAAGTGTCAATATAAGAAAGAGGAAAATTATCTTTTGAGCTTGCACGATTTAAATCCTGGTAGTCTACATAAATTCTAACTTTTCCATCTTTCTTAAAAGCCGGGAGAATATTAGCAACCCATCTTGGATACTTTGCCACTTCAAGGGATCCAGCATCAAACTGTTTTTTCACCTATTCTTTAATTTTCAAGAGCATTTTCAACTTCATTCTTTTTAATTTCTGCTAGACTGACTTACATCTTGATTTTAAAGGTAGCTTATGGACCACTATTCCTAGGTCTAAGCCTCACATATCTTGATATGACCATGCGAAAACATCACAAAACTCTTGAAGTAGATTTATCAACTTCGTTTTAGTAGCGGACATGATAATAGTTCCAATTCAGACTTTTTTTCTATCATCCCCATCTTGTAAATTTACAACCTCTGTGGGCTTTTCATGAGGCATTATTCAACTATTCTTTTACTCAATTAATGTCAACAATTTAGGTGGCAGAGTGCAATCATCGAAATCTTGTTTAAGATCATCCCTATTTGAATATATGTACTGTTCTAAATTGACTTTTGAACTCTAAATGAGATCATCCTTTTTTTTTTTGATTTAGAGATCTGTAAGAGTAAACAAAACAAAAATGGGCAAACAAAAAAATATGGTGTAATGAATATGAAAAATAATATCAATGTGAAAGAGATTAAATATATACAAAAGGTTGATGCATTTCATTTCTAAAATGATGATATGACATTTTATGCCCTTTACAAAAAGATTCTCGTATGTTTTGGGCAAAACAAACAAGGTGAGTTCTTAAAATTAATTTGGATAAGCCTAGACACCATAGTTCTTTCAATAAAAGTCCAATTGGTTGAGAAAAATACAAAAGGGCAAGGACTGATTCCATGATCATTCCTCAATGATTTATTTTCTAGTTCAATTGCATTCACTTGTAAATTCTCAAAACTTGGGATGATCACCATTATATTATCACTTGTTTTTTTGCCTTAACAGTAGAATTGATGATTATGCCAATAGCAAAAGGTTTCCTTTAAAGGAGGATAAAGAACTAAACCTTGACTCGAATTCTTTCCTTTAGCTCTCTTCTTAAACATTTTCTTTTGATTTTAATCGAGTTTGTAGCCTAATCTATATCTATCTCTTTTTTCAACCATTTGAATGCATCGAGTTTTCCTTTGTAGGCATTTTCCAAGCCATTTTCCTATTCAGGCACCTTTTCCCATCGTGACCTTCAAACCCATATGAGTGTTTTTGGAGAGGTAAGGCCTTGGAAGTAGAGATCCTTTGGCAATGAAAGTAGCATTGACAACCTCAAATGCTCTAAATAAGCATTCTTTTGTATTAGCATTTGTTTTGACATAAGGAGCATCGGTTAAAGTATGGCAATTATATCTTCCTCTTCAGATATGTTGTCCAATTTATCAACAACTATAAACTTGACTTTTTGATGAAGAAAAAATGGTACAGCATCGGTAGAGTGTATCTAGGGTTGTCCCAAGAGATAGTTGTATGCAGGGGCAATATCTAACACATGAAATTCCACTTCAAAGGGACAAGGGTCGGTATTTAAAGGAACATAAATAATTCTTTTGATCTCTCTCTTAGTGCCATCAAAAGCTTTTACCACTATTTGACTGTGCTTAAGTTGATTGCAATCTACTGGCAATCGAGACAAAGTAACCTATGGCATGACATTCACTGGTAAACCATTGTCAATAAGCACTTTAGAAAGTATAGTCCTATTGCAATTAGTTGTTATATGCAGAGCTTTTGTAGAAGTAGTCCCACCAGGCTAGATCTCATCATCGTTTAAAGCTAATAATATTGTTAGAAATAATATTATTCACTAGACGATCCAACTTGTTGAATGAAATGTCTTGTGTGACATAAGCCTGATTAAGCACTTTCAATAAAACATTTCTATGAGTCTCAAAAAGTAGCAGTAATACCAACATAGAAATTTTTGCTGGCTACTAGTTTAACTAATCCATGATGTTATACTCATTATGCTTTATGAATTTTAAAAATTCAGCAGCATCTTTTTCTTTTGCAGGTTCCTAAATTTGCATAGGACTATCTTTAATAGCTATAGCCTTCCCAGATGTTTGCCTTTTAATTTTGATCTAGCAACAGTGTTGCTGGTTTTTGGGTTGTACACATGCTCATTTCGAGAGACATGACTAACCTCGATAATATCCACTGTCGCTAGTTTACTTGTCAAGATTTTTGGGGTTACTACTCTAGCATCATATCTCTAAGGCACTTGTTTATTGTCCTTGTATGAAAAAGGTGTAGGAGTTCGAATGATAAGCTTTGGCGCAATTTCATTCTTAGAAGGGATGGTTTTTGGGTAACTACAGTAAATAATCAATAGACGACTAACCCCATGTGGCGATTTTGAGGACATTCATCAATCATATTGATCGATTTTTCTTTCGGTGCAATGATTTTTCTATAAAATTCAATTTCACCATTGTCCATCATTTTTTGAGTTAGAGCCAAAAAATCTGAATAATTTTGTAAACTATGCCCCTAAACGGCTTTGTAAGAGTTTAGGCCAAAGTTTAATTGGCTATTTATACATTCATGATTTTGATTAAGGATTTTGCCTTCATTCAGAATAGCCTAAACTTTTTCCATTAGAGTTTTGGCCTTTGAAGCATCTATTTTCACTTAATGTTCTTTTTCAGCAATGAAAGCATTAACCCTTGGCTCGAGATGATTGGGTAGAGGTTTCACTGCTATATCGGGTCTCAAGGCAGTATCAAATTTAAAAGCTCATCTTTCAAAAAAGCTATGAACCTCATTTTTAAAAGCAGTACAGTTTTTGATTGGATGGCCTATTACTGCATGGTATTCATAGTAGGCATTTAGATCATGCGAGTTGGGTAAATTACCCTCATACGTTTTCATAAAAAGTAGAGCTACCAATCAAGCTTCCAAAAGTTTATCAAATATTTCTTTATATGAATAAGGAAGAGGCTCTTGACAAGGTCTAGACTGGTTATTTCTTCCGGTCAATTGATTCGTATTAGTCTTCATTTGGTTTTGAAGATGATTTAGGGTAGTGGTTAGTGGCATTGATAAGGCGGAAGGTCGAGATGGATTAAAAGAAAAAGAGTTATAGGATCGTTGACCTTGATTCCGGTAAAAAAGATGGGATTCTTGATGGAACGGTGGGCTCACATAATTGGTGGATGAACTTTTTTCTTTTTTTTTTGGTAGGTCAAGTCTTCTTTGAAATAGAGGACTCACATATCTCGATTTTTTTTCTTTATGGTAGCTTTAATTATTTTTCTAGAAATAACAAGATTAAAGAAATTCTTCATTGCATTCCCTACCAACTTACCATTGTACGAAGGACACAAAGTGCCGACAAACAACATAGTCATTTCTTTCTCAGTTAAAGGACGTTGCACTTGAGAAACTACATCTTTCCACCTTTGATCGTACTCTTTAAAAGACTAAGTTGGCTTTTTTTCCATATTTTGAAGTCTTAACCTATTAGAACCCATTTAGCCATATGCTTGTATTGTTGTAGGAAAACATTAGCTAAATTCGACCAGTATTGAATTTGACTATGAGTCAAACTGTAATACCAATTCAATGCTGACTGAGTTAAACTTCCCTAAAAATAGTGAATAAAGAGCTTGTAATCGTGCAAATAGCCTGCCATCTCTGGAATAAACATCTTGAGTAAGCCTGTGGAGAAATGGTGCCTTTACATTTTTCAAATTCGGGCATTTTAAACTTCGATGGCAAAACCAAATAAGAAACCAGACTAAGATCTTCAACATCTACATTAGTGTAAAGTTTATCTTTTTTATGGCTTTCAACCTTCTTTCTAAAAGCTATAATATTTTTCTTAATCTCTACCTCAGTTTCGACTTTTTGTTTTTGTCATTCTACTATTTTGACAATAGCAAGAATTGTTGTCTCCTGTCATATAGCTTTACTATCAACTCCTTATGAGAAAGCATTAGGATTAATAACAATCACTGGAAGTGGTGTAGCTCCAGGGTTATTTTGTTGCATAGTTGCCATATTCGGGGTTTGAGTTTCTTGTACAGGTGCTTGTTGTGTCTCAGGTTTAACTCCCCCAAATAAGCTGGCATGAGTAAGACCAATTTCAGGTGGGCGTGCTAACTCTCTTGCCAATACTAATTTCATCAACATGGTGATTTATGCTTACATTTCTTCCTGCCTTTTGATCATATCATTTTGGGATTTATATTGGCTTTCTTCAAGTCTTTCCAATCTTGCCAACTGATCCTCTACCATTTTCCTCACTTCGAGTCTAGTGTAATCGCGATGAGTAAGTTGTTGTTCGATAGGTCTCTCTTGATCAGCAATGTTTAAAACCTTAGAAAAAGGATTCCAAATTTTATTATACATTTATTAATGAATGAATAGTGAATGTAAATATGTAGTTTAATGATGCAAATGCATGATATGAATATATAAATACACTTATAGGAGTGCTTGCTTTAATAAAAGATTTCAAAATCATGAATTTCCATTGACTTGGCAAATAGGTTACACATTACTATGATGTTTGGATTACATTTGAGAAACTTCTAATTTGGTTATATCGCTGTTCTGCTTGTTCCAAAAACATAAGTATAGTAGGACCAAATTTGCTAATTGGGTTAATTTGACTTTTCAGAACATAGATTTTCTCCACCATGTCTCTTGCTTGAATAACCACCGAGTGAATTTGCTACATAAGATAATCAATGTAGAATTACCAACCCAAAGAGTTGGTCTTCCATCTATTAGACTCATTCTCGACCCAATATAGCTTACTATCCTAGGATATATACATTTCCTGATAAGCTTATGCCCAAGCACCAATATCATGTTGTTATCAAAGCAAGACTTGCCTTATTCCCTCGATAGTCGTAGTAAAAATTTCTCTTTCCTGGATCAGTCTAGCTGCTCTTTCTCACACTTCACCTAAAGTAATCCTAAGCTGCTCATTTTGTTCTGTAGATCTCATTAATCAAGCATGGGTGTTTGCGTGTGCTTTTCTCTCTCTTTCGAAAGTGACTACTTTGGCTTCTCCTTCTAAAGCCCTAGTTTTCCACATCCCCAACTTTTTATGAAGTTTTTGCATTTCTTCTGATTTCTTACTAGAATGTTTACTCAAACTCCCAAATATGCCAACAAGTTTCATATTTTATTTTGCTTGATCCAATCGTGATTCATTAAGTGATTATTCTTCCATCTTCTTGACATCTTTTTCCTTAGCCTCTATTTTCATCTTTAAGTACATAACTTCTTCCTGAAGAGCTTGGTTTTCCGTGGCCTATCTTTTACAATTTCCCTCAACTTCTTATTTTATCAATTCTATTTCAGAAGGAATTGGAGGTTATGATTGTATAGACACCCGACAATTAAATCCATCTATATTCTGGACGATTAAATTACATCCTCAAATATGCCTCTAGGCATCATACCCAGGAGTAGTTTGATCCATGTAAGCACTTATTCTTGATTCATACCTTTGTCTCAATGCAAGGTTATTGACCGAAGCAAACTGCTATAACCTTCTCCAGAGTAGTCTAAATCTGCGCTAGCCAACCCAGAAGTCATAGGAATAAATTATTGTGATCTGTATTGTCCTCAGACCAAGAGCGGTGCATATCCTATGGTTCCCCATGATCGGAGTAAAGGCACGAAAAGCAACTGGCAACATCAATATAGAAAAGGTTTAGGCACAAACCAAGGAGCTCACCATGTTACATCCGTAGGAGCCAAATTTTTCAACGTTTCCATCCATTGATTTTTTGATCCTAAATCGTGCCAACGTTTCTTGATGAACTATTGTAGAAGAACGAAATGCGAAAAGTATGGCTTTACTTTAATAGCACATTCACCCTAAAAATGGATTTGGGCCCAAATGTACAGTACATAAGGCATTCTTAAAAAATCTGCCTCGGCCTGATTTTTGGCACGTGTTAAGCACTTGGATGATTTTGACTAGAATAATAGGAGTAGGATGCATGTTCTTTTTGAATCACTCAAAGAGGTCTACCACAGTTATTTCAATGTGCCCGTGTATCCTTCAAAAAACATTAATCCATAGACAACCAGGGCATAAGCATTAAGGGCTTCCTCCTTATTTAAGTGTTCTCTATTGTAGTCCTTCAAAAACTACCATGAGATAACACTCGTATTGCCTTTACACTCAATATAGTGTAATGTTGACTAGGGTGGTAAATCAAGGATCAGTCCCAACTTCTTCTGCAGACTTGTCAGGTTATGTTCCTTATAATAAATAGGTTTTGTCTTTAAAGGCCTTAATCTAAAGTTCAAATGCAATCTCCTCTATTGTGGGGGTTATATCATGCTGGCCAAATGAAAATCATCTATAGGAAGGACCCCATAACTCGATCAAAGCATGGACCAATTGTTCATCTATTGTTTTATGAGAAAAAGGGTGATATGTCCATACTTTTCAATAAACTAAGCTTACTTTCCATTTCTCCGACCTTCCTATACATCAGCCAAGTCTGTTAAATTATTTTGTTAGACATCTAAATGCGTAATCTTTGGTAATTCTGACATAAATTCCCTTGGTATACAATCCCCCTAATCCTTTTGATCTGATTCTGACTCAGTACGAACTTCCTCAAATGTTTTAGAAACAACTATTGCATACAGTCATTCACCCATAAAGTCTAATGAAAATTAAACTGAGCTGAAATTCAAATTTAAAGTAGGCATCCTTATATGCTAATGAAAAATGCACAAAAAAAAGAAAAAAAAAAGAAAAATGAGTTAGCATCCATAAAAAGATAATAAGTTCAAACAATATAACAAACAAACAAAAAATAAACACCACACAACAAAAATATTATCATAAAAAAAGAAATGTGTATTTATCCCTTCATGTGTTCCTAATTTCTGATGATGTCTAAAATAGGGTGTGATTTTAACTAGGAGGTTACTAAGTTCACTATATGAAAAATAGGTCAGACCTCTAAACCGGTTCTCGAATTGCTTTTTGAGCCCAGAATGGACTAACGAGGTACCCTATCCTTAGCCGTTGCAGGTTTACATCGAAAAAGGTCCAATCTGAGTGGGAATATCATCCATGCCCATAACGAGGCTAACAACTTGGGTGGACATAGGAATCTATACTTGGCAGGCTTTTCACTGGCCTAGATCGAGGCTAACATCTCAAAAGGCAGAGCTACTTCACCCCCTCCTAAAATACCAGGTACCTATGCCCCTTCTAGAGATTCAAAAAAGAAACTACTACATTCATGCTTAGTGGGTGTGAAGGGATGAACAAATTTTTTTAGGGAAACATTAATAACAACCATATCTTAAATCCCAAGGACAACAAAAGAAACAGATAAACTAGGAAAAATAATAATAATAATAATAATTTTTCAAGAATTATAATTAAATATTTATTAAAACCATATTAATCAAGATTTATTTAACATGTAATTGATTTTAGGCCTGACTCACTAAGATCTCCTTAGTGGAGTCGCTAAGCTATTGCAACGTGGTGCGGATACGAATCCTGACCAGCCTGACTTGAAATGACAAATGTATCCGTTTATTCCAGTATATATATATATATATCCATATATCATCATTTTTTTGTTTCAATTTAGGGGACCATGCAATTATTAATTACATTTTTTTAATTAACTTTTGTGTTTGAGGATTGAGTTGTCGAAATGAATCGCTCACTGACTTCCCTAAATAGTCATTGCAAAATGATCATTTTTCTGAGTCACCGCCAATCTATCTTGGCCAAGTGAGATTAGTCACCTGCCGAAGTTTATATTTTAAGATTTAACGTAAAAACAAACTTCAAGGTCTGTACTCATATCAGAGATCGTGTAAAAAGGGTCCGGGAGTCGGTTATGATCACAAGTAAGGATCAACCTTCTTGTGATGCCCAGCAATCGATACCTTATTAACTATATGTTAAAATAAATTTGATTTTTGTTTGGTTTCAATATTTAATATTTAATAATAATCCTCGTAATGGTTTATTAAACTAGTCTATTATTCAAAGGAAAGTCAGGTTTTGTTACTTTTAGAAATCAAAAAATTATTTGCACCTTCCTAGGAGACAAAGTGGGCACGAATTCTCTATCGTACTCCACAGGAGAACCATGCAAAATACAAAAGGTTTTCTTTTCCCAAAATTAAAAAATCCTGACTTCCTATTTGAAAAGGATATCTCGCTATTTTAATAATCCATAAAATTCCTCACATATTTTGGTAGGATTCCTATATATTAATTTAATTAGGAGACGTTGCCTTATTTATAAAAATAATTTAATTATTAAAAATAAAGACTCTATGATCTAGAAATGACCTAATATGATAAACCTAATCTTAATGTGTACTTTCGACGTGAAAGTGTCCTAGTAATCGTATATGATTTGGTTCCAATGCAAAATTATGAAAATACCCCTAGGATATATTTTCTGCATGAAAGCATCCCGGTACTGCCTAAAGGACTCAAAAATGATTGAAACGGGTGAACCTATCTTAAATATGCACTTTCGGCCTAAGAGCATCTAATGCTTATCTAAGACTAAACTTGAAAAAAAATTATGAAAATGCCCTTCAGGTATATCTTCGACATGAAAGTATCTCGATAACCCTAATAGGCCTTAAAATGATCTAGGAAAGCTAAAACAATCCTAAAAATTCACCTTTGGCGTAAAAGCATCTTAATGAGAAAATTTACCAAAATGCCCTTAGGGTATACCTTTAACATGAAAATATCCCGGTACCCGTAACAAGCACTAAAATGACAAAAACTAAATAAACCTATCCTAAATATGCTCATATGGCATAAAAGCATCCCGGTTACTATCTAAGACTCGGCTATAAAAAATTTACCAAAATGCCTTTAGGGTATACCTTCGATGTGAAAGTATCCCGATACCTTAATGGACACTAGAACGATGAAAAGTAGATTAATTTACTCTAAATGGAAAAGCTAAACTTTAATTTTGACTTAAAATACAAAATTTGCAATCAAGTTCCTAAATTTTTAAAAATTACATTTTGTATCCTTCGAAAGACCAAACAAATATGAAAAGTTTTTTAAAATTTCTATATCCCCATGCAAGGCCATAAAAATAATAGAAATCTTTAAAAGTGGCTAAATGACAATTTTATCACTAAAGACTAAAATTTGCTATTTAGTCCTTAAACTTTTTAAAATTTATATTTTAATCTCTAAATGGTAAAATGCCTTAAAAATCATAAAATCACATGAAAATATACATGGAAAATATAGCAAATATATCAACAAGAATTCGTCCAAACACTTTTAGCCTTAAAATAATTTTTTTTCGATATGATTTTTTTATTTTTTTTTATGACATGAATTTTTGATGATTTAAATATGAAGAAAATGGTTTTAAAAATCTCTGATTCATCTAAAAAATTGTTTCGAATGAGGATGGCCATTAAATTCTCAATCTTGGATATTCAAGATTATTGAAAAAAGAACCTGGACAAAATTAGGTGTCAACAAGCACTAATAGAGCTGGGAGTAGAAGTAAGCTACAATATCATTGGTTGATCCTTGACTAGTATTGTCATCGTCATTGGAGAACTAAGGATCTACTTGGTCTTCTCAAAAGCTTTCTATTGTTGTTCACCCTACACAAAAAGAACCCCTATCTTTACCATGCTATAAAAAGGTGTGATTATTTCTCCCAAAGCTAGAATAAACCTCCTAATGTATGATACTTTTCCCAAAAGACTTTTAAGTTGCTTCTGATTTACTGAAGGAGACATAGATTGAATATCTTTTATTTTTGCTGGGTCAACATTATACCTTTTCTATGCACCGTAAAACCCAAGAACTTCCCAGTAGTGACACCAAAAGCACACTTCAAAGGATTCATATGAAGCTTCTACTTTCTACACCTATCAAACAACCTTTTCAAATCTTTTAAGTGGTTGAAGGCTTTTTTTGGACCTCATCACAATGTCATCCAAATAATCTTCCATTCAGTCATGTATCATATCATGAAAGATCACTGTCATAGTACATTGATAAGTTGCCTTCGCATTCTTTAATCTAAATGGCATAACAGTATAATAAAAGTTGCTAAATGGAGTTCTAAAAGTTATTTTCTCTGCATCACTTGGAGCCATCTTAATTTAGTTATATTTATTGAACCCATCCATAAATGAAAACATTTCATGAACAGCAGTAGCATCAACCATAGTGTCAATGTTTAAGGGAAAAAATCATCCTTGGGACACAACTTGTTTAGATCCCTAAAATTAACATGTACCCTAATTGTCCCATTTTTTCTTTACTAACATAACATTTGCTAACCAAGTAGAATCATGTATACGTTTGATGAAACCTACCTTAAGCAACTAATTTATCTGCTTCTTAATATGTCTATATTTCATACCAGAACACCCTAGATTATTACTTAATAGGTTCACTCCCAAGGGAGATATACAATTAATGAGTAATAAGGCTCTCATCCAACCCTGGCATTTCTTCATAAGTCTAAGCAAATACATCTCCATACTCTTGTAAAAGCTAAACTAATGAAGTTTTATGTTCTTCTGAAAGATTCTTGCATATGAATATAGGTCTTATTGGTTATTCTTCCCCTACAATATTAATCTCTTCTAACTCATCATCTTAGGGCTTTGGTTAATCTTACAGCTGTTCTGGTGTTTATGCTACCTCTTGCATATTCTCATATACGGGTTGCATTTGGGAATAAAAAGGTCATTGATCAGATGATTCCCATGGTATGGACTCAAAAGATGGTTTTTCTCCTAACTACACGCCTCATCATAAGTAATACACTGTCTTCTATTCTCACATATGTATAAGCTGACTCCAGTATCTTGTACTCTTTCTTTCACTTCCTTACCTGCACTTACATTCCCATGTTTTTTGCTCCTCGATGTTTTGTCTTTTTCTTACCTTCTTCATCCTTTTTCCCTATTTACTCATCCCACTTTTGGAAATGGACCTTAATAAGTCTAGTAATAGTAGTTTCTCCCTCTTTTTCTACATCCTAAAAGAAGAAAGCCTCTATTTAATTCACCTTGTTCCATTCAAAAGGTACCTTAGTGGCAGCAATAAAAATTTTTTTCCCCTTCCAATAACCTTCGATACACTGATGATGTGAAGAGGGAATGATGTTATGAGTGTGTAGAAACTTCCTCCTTATGAAGACATGGTAGGCCACATCTGCATTGATTACATGGAAGCAGGTTTGATCTTGAACAGATCCCATTTTAAAATTCACTGTTACCTATACCAAAGTTTTAATCTCCTTGCTGTTAAATGAAGTACTGGTCATGGGAAACTGCAAGCTCTTGATATCTATCTTCATTACCTTCAAGGTAGACAAAGGCATAAGATTCACAGATGACCCATCATCAATAAAGGTCTGTTTAATAAGATAGCCATTTATACCACTTTCTACATAAAGAGGCTTATTATGGTAAGGGTGTGGCGTGAACATGTCTGCCTCTATAAACATTACTGCATTTTCATATCCAAAAGACATTTTCCCCATAGGCTTTCCTACTAAATTACACTCTCTATGTTGCCCACCAGCAATCTTTACCAGTGACAAAGCTGTTTCTCTTCTAGATTCCTCCAAAAATCCCAACTAATCAAAAAAATGTCTAAAGTTTGGTATTTCCATTAGGGAGTTTACAATGGAAGAAGTAACCACTTCAGTCGCTTGTACATCTTTAGGTTGAGCATATAGAGGAACGGAGTCATTATTCCATGCACGACCAATAGTGTTCACATGCCCTCTTACATTCTGATGAGTTAGTGGAGGATTATTCTAAACTCTATCATTCCCAATGACAATCTCCCTAGCTTTTACCCTCTAATGAAATTTTTTATGAAGCTTTCTACACTCTGTAGTAGGATAACCTACCCTTTGATGAAAATCACAATACCTTGGGTTAACTTTTTCCTCCGTCGTTGGGGGTTTAGCACATAAGGCATATTTTGTTACTATCTCTGATCCACTCTTGAAGAAAAGTTTTCACTCTGTCTACTAGAACCGGGAATGAAGGTGGTAGGTCAACCCTATTATCTTGCCTCTTTTTGAGGTCATCCTTCCTGGGATGTATTTTAGGCCATAATGGACCGCCTCTTTCCCTTGTGCTTCCTCCTTGGATGGCATTAATTGTAGGGGTACTTCTTCTCAAGAACCTATTACTTTCCCTTTGTCTCGTTACAGTATTATTGGTTCTTCTGGTAGCCTCCATAGGTGTAGCAAAGGTTGCTAGAGGCAAGTTCTCCAAATGCACTTTATATTCATCAAACATCTCCTGTATGCATACCTTCATTAACTCTTTTTCATCATATGAGTCTTGGATATCCAACACCTTTTCCCTAAAATGTTGGATGAAATCCATAAAATCTTCCCTCAGCTTCTGATGCTCTCTCCCTAAATCAATCAACGTGACCTTTTCCTGGATAGAAAAGAACTTTTCGTTGAACATTCTACACATTTGGCTTCATGACTCCACTGAACTGGGAGCAAGGTTGACATATAAGGTGTATGTCTTCTTTGTCAGTGACTTATAAAATTCTTTTAGCTTTAAGTCATCATCCAATCCGATAACCCCTAATGTTTCCACAACCTTCATCATATGCTCACGTGCATCATCGGACTTTCCATTAAACTGCTTAAACTTAAGTCTAATGTAGTCTTTTGGATATGGTTTAGCAGCTACCCTAGCAGGGTATGGAAGCTTAAGATCAAACTAAAAAAAAAAAACTAAGGCTTTTGTTCTTCTGATCAAGCAACCTCTAGAGCTCTTTCTTTGTAACAAAGGTTTGAGTTTCAATAGTCTGTGCCACCAATGTGGAAGTTCCAGCTTGGGTTTAGTTTCCAATGGGAGTAATTTGGTGTTGGTGTTTAAAGTATGGATGGTAATGTTGTTTAGGCCAATAGTTTTAAAGTAAGGAGTACAGGGTTAGAGGCATCAGATGTGTTTTCTCCATTGCCATTTACGATGGGAGTAACTCCACCAAAGTTGTTTCCATTCCCATTATTCATAGGCTAGACATGTGAGCTAGTAGCATTGAAGAACGATGTAAAATGGGAAATTGTCTCCATCATCTTTCTTTTATTTTCTTCAAGCACTTGCTTTCTTTCTTTGTTGGCTTTCATCATCTTCATCAAATCATGGATGTAAGATAGGACTTTTGTGTTTTGGTTTGTGGTAGAATCTTTCATATTTTCGATGAAAGAAGGCCAAAAAAGTTTTACTTAATGCAATCGCTCCTCCCCAATGGAGTTGCCAAAATGTAACAGGTTCTTTTTGAATGGATGAAGAAACATTGCAAATCAGTAAAACAAGATGTAATGAAGAGATGGTGGAGATGAAGATCGGAATAGACCCTGAAAACAAGTACGGTGGTAGGTAGTAGTGATAAAGGTTGTAAGTGGCTGAGAATGGTGAAGGTTATAGTGGTTATAGAATTTCAAAGAAAAAAAGTTGTAGAGAATTCTTTAAAGCTATCAATTTGCCCAAAAAATGCCAAAAAAGCTCCCCAAATGAAACTTTGTAATCCCTATTTATGGCCTCTCCGAGAGAAGTTACAATAGTATTTACAAAAGTAGTGGGTTGAGGTGATTATGGGAAGTTACTCCTTTAGGGATATTTCGGTAACATAGAGTGGGCATTAGTTATATGATAGCACGCTTAAGAATGTATTGCCTGTGCAACAAAAAAGAATGATAGCACTTGTATTCCAGTGAAAGGTTAAGAAAAGCACTTCTTAACAATTTCCATATTTTAGCCTCCAAGCTATACTTTTCAAGACATCTCAAACATTAAGAAAACTCAAGAATCCTGCTAACCTTCTAAAGTTAACTCCATGGTCTTTATTGCGTAGAACTTGTTGTGCTAGATAACGCTACTGCCAAAAAGTGTTGCACCCAATTAGCTTTGCCAAAAATAATTATACCAAGGTACCTGTACCAAACTACCTATTCCAAAGTACTTTGCTAGAGGACTTGTGCCAAGGTACCTGTGTCAAAGTATCTATTCTCAAATACCTATGCTATATGTTTTTTACCGAAAATAGCCATCTACATCATTTTAATTTTCAACTAAAAATTTTCAATAATTTCATTTAAGATCCTTTGAATCTTTGCCTAATCCATGTCAATCATCAACATATCGTTAAAAATGGAGCAAAAACTTTGACAAGTGCCACATAGCAAATGTTATCCATCTACCATTCAAAATTTAACGGAACCTTCACGTATGAATGAAATTGGATGAATGTAACAGAAAAAGACAAAATAAATTTAGAACAGTAATGATACAATTTAAATCTTTTTATTCTGTAAATAATTTTCAGCTCACTGATAAAAAATTTCACTGTTAAAGAACATATGTTTCCGTAATTATGATAAAAAAAGAAAAAACAGATAATTTCTGAAAAGTACTAACGTCTTTTGATAAGAAAGCATTAGCATAAAGAATGGTAGAGGGGAAATGGAGATCGGATCCTAAGCAGTGGTCAAAACTCAAAACTCAAAACTCAAAAACTAAAAACGTAGTTGTGATGTGTCTCCAGTTGTAATTTTCAAAGGGCAATGCATTAAAAATAACCTAAAAGCAACTAATAATATGACCTCAATATAGAAACCCATCCCTTTCCAATTAGGTGTCACCTGAAGATTAGGAAGAGATAAGATGAAGGTAGTTGGCAAGGAAATAGGAGGGAAAATGACCAAAAAAATTTATTTTGAAGAAGGAAGGAGAAGGAAGAGGCAAGAAATGAAAACATAGGCAGGCAGGCTTAAGCAATTGCTATATATACACACACACACACATAAAGGACGCCTGAAGAAGAAACAAACAAAGAGGGGAGTGGCGGTGAGGTCTTTAGGAAATCTTATTTTCTGGTGACGGTTTGGGTTTTCTCCTGCTCCCGATGCTGTTCTTCCCTGAATGCTTTAATCAGTGTTCAGGGTCTCTTTCTTTCTTTCTTTCTTTCTTTCTTTCTTACATTTCATTAAATTAAAATTAAATATAATTGTATCTTTGCAATGTGCATTAGAATTTTGCTTTCCTTGCAATCCAAAAATTTTAAATTTTACTGAGACATCGTTTATGATTTTTTTTTCTTTATATTTGTACAGAACATTGCGGCGATTTATGAGTGAAGGAGCGAGGGGCTAATTTATAGGTTTGATTATATGGATTTATGTTTCAATTCTTTGCTTCCTTTTATTATTATTATTATTATTATTTTTGGTTTCAAGTTCAAGTTGATTAGTTTTCATCGTTGCCTTTAAATCAATGTTCAACAGGGGAAAAAATCATATTTGATTGATTGAAGAAAAGGATAAATGTCAAACTTGTATCTACGGGTTCTATGCAAATCCAAGAACTGAATCCAACACCAAAAGCATTGCAGAAGAATTCGAACAGGTACATGCATAAATTTATTTATATAAAGATTTTATATTTTATATGTCGATTGTATAGTTTTTTTTTTTTTATTTTATAATCAGATTAAAAAATTATCTGATGTTTCATTTTTAGAGTTAGTTTATATATATATATATATATATATATATTTATACATATATTAATACTACATGTCACCTTATTAATTTGGTTTATAAAATTTAAAAATGTGAATAAAATATTTTCTCTTATATATAGATAAATATTTATATATATAGTACATAGATATGTATGTGTACATTATAATAAATAACATATTTCTGTTATGTTAATACATTTGCTTTCATTTTTTTTACTTCTTAAAAATCACCTATTAATTGAAAGTCATCCCTAATCCTCTATGTTCCTATCAGAAAACTTTAAAAAAAAAAAAAAAATAGTCCACAACTTGACCTTCCAATAATAACTAGAATGTAGAACTAGAAGGACTCGAAAGTTTTAGCTAGAGTGAGCTTCTGGATTTGTTAGTATGTGATGATTATAATTACATTCGATAGTAATGAAAAAACAATATTGATTTAATATTAAGAAGTATTTGTTATATTAGATATTTCATTGCTTTTCGATTGAATAATTAGCAAAAAGCAAGAAGCTATCATGCTGCGAAATGATTTTAGGCACAAAAAAAAAAAAAGAAGTAAAAGATTAAATATATATTATGTTAAAAAAAAGGTAAAAGCCAAATGATAATGTAAAAAAAAAATAAATATTGTAAAAAAAATTTTGAAGAGCACTTCAGGATTGAGTAAATAGTGTAAGAAAGTTGAACATTAATTAGAAAAATTAAGAAAAATAAAAAAAAATTAATAAACTAAAACAAACTTTAGGAACTTTCAATTTGAAAATTTAATCCAGGCCCATTCTCCTCTGCTCATGCTCTTGCATGGAACTTTTTCCTTTATAATAAAAACCCCACTTTTAAATGCTCGTTCAAAGTGAGAAAAAGATATCAAATTTAAACCATCAATGTCTCAGGTATCTTGGCAGGCCTGAGGTTCAAGAACCGGGAGTCGCCGAAGTATTATTAATTTTTAAATAAATTATCAAAATAATATTAATTTGAAATAAATTATTAAAATATTATTATTTTGGCTCACAAAAAATCATAAGATTAGCTGATATATTCACGTAAAAATTGCTAGACACCTTTTGTTATTAATTTAATGTTATTAGCTTTTAATAATATTATTAGGGTTATTATTACATTGGTATTTCTTAAATTAATAAAAGATTATATTATTAATAAAAGATGATATTATTATAAATATAATAATAGTTTTTATTATTAATAAATTATTTCATTTACGATTAATGACAATAAATTTGTTTATTTATACTGTAATCATGTAATTATTTAAAATATTTAATTTAAGTTATAATCGTCTAATAATTTTTTAAATGTAAATTAAGAATTGTAATGTTCTAATTATTTTAAATTTTAAATTGTAATTGATTAATTAATAGGGGTTGTAACCATCTAATTATTTTTAAAATTATAGTTATTTTAAATTGCTAAATCGATAAGCGAATCCTATGTTGGACAATTAAGACCTTTAATAATTATACAATTACAACCTAAATTTTAAAATAATTAGACTATTACAACACTTAATTTAAATTTAAAAAATAATTAAATGATTACAATTTAAATTAAAAGTTTAAATTAAATATTTTAAAATAATTACACAATTACAATCCAAATTAACAAATTTATTATCATTAATCATAAATGAAACAATTTTTTAATATTAAAAACTATTATTATAATTACAATAATATTATCTTTTATTAATTTAAAAAAATATCAACATAATAATAATTCTAATAATATTATTAAAAAATAATGACATTAAAATAATAACAATAGGCGTATAGTACATCCATGTAGGAATTGCCAAAGCGTTTTAGCGATTCTATGTTGAAACCACTAAAGCCTTTAGCGATTTCACACTTTAGCATTCCTATGTAGGAATCGGCAAAGCATTTGGCGATTCTATTTTGGAATCATTAAAGCCTTTAGTGACTCTACGTAGGATTCGTTAATTGCTTTAGTGATTTTTACATGGACACATCAGTTAATTTAGTGATTTTTCGTAAGTCGAAACAACAATATTCTACTAAATTTATTTCCAATTAACATTATTTTGTCTATTTAAAATCAAATACACCACCAATAACGGGTGAAATATAAATGTTTGTGATAATTGTTTTGAGCTCAACCAAGTTAAATCAACAAGCTCCATGAATTCCAGGCCTACGTGAACCGTCTTTAATTAAGTAGTATCAGTTCCGGAAGCTAGTTTAAATCCAGCCCAAGGTCCTCATTGATTGGGTTGTTGGATGCCTCTAAATGCCATCTTGAGATTTCATTTGATATATATCCAAATTCTTGCTTATATACTAACAAAAAGCTTAGAATTTTGTAGATACATGATGACTGGTCTCCTAGGAAAGACTAATCCTCGAGGAATCCTCTGGCATAATTGACTGCCGTTTTAACCTATGTGAGTTTGTTTAGAATGGCGGTAGCCGTTGATCAACATCATGGAGTCAGACCGTTCAACCGATCTCAAGGATGCAGCCTTCAATCCTTCACACATCTTGAGTGTAACATTCTTGAAGTTGGCCATAAAGGCCTTGCTCACTCTTTGAAACAAGTATTTGAAGTTGCAAATTTCCATCGAAGCTTGTCCACTCCTTGCCTTTCCTTTGCCAGTAATGTGGAGGAAGAGTCTGAAATCCTTCCCGGGGTTGAGATTATTGGTGGCCGAAGAGCCCCAAGAGTCGGTGCTCTTGTAGTTGAGGTGGCCATAGCCATAGCCTCTGGAATTGTACCGATGCCAGTGTCCAACGGCCTTGGTGGTGCCTACTTCTTACATAGCCGGAGCGGTGAAATTATAGCTGTAGCAAAGCCCATTGACGAAGAGCCTCTAGCCTTTAATAACCCAAAAGGATTTGGGGGATTGATGATGGGACAGCCGGGAATAAAACGTTCTATACGAGTAGGTGAAACAGGCATTCGCGAGTTGGCAGCTTATCTCCTCGACCATGGTGGGTTCGCTGGTGTTCCCCCGACAGCTCTTGTGAAAATTTCTCATGTTGCATTCCGTGTCAACGAAGAAACTGCTATCTCAGCCACGCCTTACAAGATTGCCTCGCTACAAAATTTCGTCTCTCATGACTTTGATGCAGAGGAGTTAGGGCCCTCTGGTTTCTCAGTGGCTTCAGTTCATAGAATTGGGATATTTGACATAAGAATCCTGAATCTAGACCGGCACGCGGGAAATATTCTAGTGAAGAAAAAAGATAAACATGAAAATTATGCTGTCGGGGCAACTGAGCTTGTGCCTATAGATCATGGTCTTTGCCTACCAGAGTTCCTTGATGATCCATACTTTGAATGGTTGCATTGGCCTCAAGCTTCAGTTCCTTTTTTCGGAGTTAGAAACTGAGTATATTTCGAATCTCGATCCAAATCAAGATGCAGAGCTTTTGCGAACTGAACTTCCATTGTTAAGGGAGTCCTCCATACGAGTTC
The DNA here is from genome assembly GCA_038382065.1 of Adansonia grandidieri. Taxonomy (NCBI): domain Eukaryota; kingdom Viridiplantae; phylum Streptophyta; class Magnoliopsida; order Malvales; family Malvaceae; genus Adansonia; species Adansonia grandidieri. The sequence goes on along the minus strand of JBBYHK010000007.1, from coordinate 42,136 downwards.
TGATCCTTTGCACCATTTTCTTGAAGCAAGCTGCCAGTGCTGGACTTTGTCTTGCCGATATAGGTAAAATGGTGACTCGGGAGTTTCGGGGTGACGAAGAAATTTCAAGTATGCTAGAGACTCTTTGCGCAAAAGCTAAGGAAAGTGTATCTAAGGAAAGTGTATTTAATACTTTGCAAGTTGATGATGACATGGATAATTACAATAAAGTAGAGGTTGACTACGCTGAAGGCACTGAAATTTTTCTATTTGACAATGAAATTGAAGATATCTCCAATAAGGTTGCAGATCTTCCCAAGTTTTTACAAAGCCCCTTGAATTTGGGTAAGCCGCCAAAACCTTTGAAACTTTCGTCTGTAAGATCGATGCGAGGATTGCATGGCACTTTATTATCTCCTCTGTACAAGGAAATCAACGGTAACAATAGTAATTGTGATACAGAAAATGCCGCAAAAAATGTTGACGATGATAATAATAATGATAATAATAGTGGCAGTAGCAGCAGCAGCATCGATGATGACAGCAAAGAAGGGGAGGTGGTGAAAAGCACGAGTTTCTCGGTGCAAAACTACAACAACGAAAGCGGGTGCATTTCATTCGGGAATATGAGTAACAAGGAATGGGAAATGTGTTCCTGGAGAGTTTTGAGAAGCTCTTGCCTCCAGCATTTGAGGACATGAAGTGCATGAGTGCCAAGCAAAGGTTGGGAACTTCTTGCAAATTCTGAGCAATAGTTGAAAGATAGTTAGTAATAGTATCGTACTATCGTGGAGAAATTGTACATTGATGTTGCTCAATGAGTTCTATGTGGTACATATATAGTTTAGGGTAGATGGATCGGAAAATAAATCAATTGGCAAATCAAGCCGTCCTTTAAACTTCATGTCTTGCTCGTTTTTTCCCTATTACATTGTAAATATTAGTAGAGGATCAATTTCCCTAAAACAAACCCTGCTGTTGCAAACGCAAAGCTTTTCTATTTACTTTCAATTTTTTGACAGAGCTTTTGTTTTTTATCAAATGATTCTTCTTAATTCATTCTATTTATTTGTGTTCACTTATTAAATTAACAAAATTGATTATACAATTTATTTTTTATTTATTCATTTATTCTAATTTTAGTCATTTATTTAATTATTAATTTATTTTTATTTGAAATTAACAAAATAATTTATACGTTTTTAAATAAAAAATTAAAAGAATGGAGGACCAAAGTTTAGATGGCTGGGACATTTCGTTCTTAGCGGAGAAATATATAATTTGAAAGAAAAAAAATTATATGTGGAAATTTTTTTAGAAAAGTGAGTAGTTTTTAAAGCAACGAGAATAATTTTATTTTTTAAAAAAAATATTATAAGAAAAAATGAAAGACAAATATTCTTGTTGCATTAATATAGGACTTATAATTTGTTGTTGTTGTTTTTTTTTTTTTTGTGTTTTCCTTGATCAATCAAGTATTTTATTATTTGTATAGATAAATGAGAAAAAAAAAAGGAAAAAAATGGCAAGGTTTTGATCGGCAGGAAGGGATTTTCATTGAATCTTTCCTTCTTCAATCTTCAATGAGGGTTCAGTGCATCGAAGCACTAGTTTGGTTTTGGAAGATTCAAACACCTAATGCGGTTGAATAGAGCAAAAAGGTGCTCTATGAGCACCGAACAAGTGCTAAAAATAAATCCGAATGGAGTCCAAGAATACAATAAGTATTTGTATGACCTCACACTATGTCATGTGAAAAGGAACTACTGGGCTCATGCACATCAATTGGGCATAAAAACTTAGTCAGGAATTAAACATACTTAGTAAAATTAAACAAAGAAATACCTAGATTTCCTCAGGATCATAGGAAGAGATGTATATGTGATCGACCTGCAATTTAAAAATATAGATATAATAAAAATCATACTTGCTTAGAGACTCATAACTCTAAGCATGGCGATCCTTGCACGAACGCACCATAGGTTAATTGCTATTATCTCTTCTTGAGGACAAAAGCAGTCCAAGTGTTCTGCCTCTAACATAGTTCCACAAAGATGCCTATTGGAGCATTCGTGAGGTCTGGTAGTTCTCTAGTGCTAGCTAGAAGGCTTCTTGGCCTTATCCTAAAGGTTTCTTGCCAATAGGTACGGATCAAATGTGATTCGAGAATGACTCCTTTACCTATTGCACCAATAGGAAGAAGGAAATAGCTTTATAAGGAAGTAGCCATTTTTTGCAAATGCCAATAAATGGATCCAAAAATCACATCTTGATTTTGATTGATGCCACTAAAATAGAAAATTGATTTTCTACCTTCATAGTGATTAAAAACACTTTGAAATCACTTGGAATACCAATCAATATAAAAGAGGCTTATGGAAGCAGAGATTTTGGGATTTGTACAATTTCACAACTTTTGTGAAACTAATCTCTTAATGCTAAAAAATTATTTTTCTACTTTCATTGTGTCAAGAATGATTTAGTAGCACTTAGAAAAACCATTGCTGCGCAAAGAGAGCTTAAGAAAGCAAAGGATTATGCCATTGGAAAGTCTAGGTTTGGTGCCTAGGGTTTCTAGTAATGCTTTTCTCAACCGAAAGCACTTAATATTGTATTTAAATACATCATGGGCTAGGGTAGGTTTGATTGATGGATCAATCTCACCCATCTTCAAGGTTGGCGCTACTTTGGTGCTGTCTTAGAGCTCGATTAAAACTATTTTACTTAGCTTGTCGAAGATTGGGCCTTAGTATTGACTTTTTAATATTTTGGCCCAATAGCACACTAAAGATATCTATTCCACGTGTTTACCCCATTAGCAAGCCCACTTTGGAGTAGCTTAAAACTAAACTCTTTTGACTTGATAATTAGGTTTTTTAGCCTAACCTCTTTAATTTACAAGTTAGATAATTTAATTCATAATTAAATTTCAAACCTAGGTAGAACTATTTTACTTCATGTAAATAATATTAAATAATTAGTTAAATAATTATCACATAGTTGTTTAATTTTTCAAATATAATTATTTGGCATTATTTAATAATATACCTAAACCATGTCTACAAATAGACATTATCTTGATACGATATTCTTATTTTTATTGCCATAGTAAAATATCTTCTAATTAGATTTCATAAATCTAATTTATGCCTTAAATTATTCTTTAATAGTACTTAATTGAACTGATTCAATTAAGTCATCCTCATTAAAAATTTTATTTAATTAAATTGTATTTAATTAAATCTCGATTTTAATCTAATACATCATCTTATGGTATGTGATCCATTAGGCTTCTATCATAATGGCAATAAATATAATTACCCACCTAATTTAGTGTATTTTTATTTATAGACCAAGATTGGCAACTACCAAGGCATTACGACCACCCAGTATGCAAGAAGGGTCAATATAACCTTTTTAAGAAACCTTTTAGTAACAGCTTCTTAGTGTACTTTGATCCTTTCAATAGATATATCGAAAAGACCATGAACATGGTGTAGTGTCTACTCATGTATCAATCCTATAGCTTTTGATTAACTTCATGAATTTAAAGAAACAATTTTTCCTAAATCCATCATATGTTGGCCGATCACTTTGTCAAGTTAACCAAAGCCAAGAACATATGAACTATGGCTCCAATGTCACTTAGACTGGTGAATCCTCTCTCGATTACTTATTCACTGAACATATGATTCATGTCATACCTAACGTACCTTATCTTAAACATTTATTCATTGTGGACCCATTTTAGATAAATTTAAGTATGATACTCTTCATACGAGATGACCAAGTATCACAAGTTTGAAGACTAATACACATAACTGGCATATGAGAACATATTCCATAGACACTTGAGTGACTTATACCAAATGGAGTTTTCATACGAGCCATGTTTAGTGAATTTGTTTCCATAAAACAAGCACCCATATCTATGCTTATACTTCAACTTCTATGAGATCAAAAAGTTGCATGCATCAAATGCATGAAGGCTTAGCATATGCTAGTTTTTGTGCATTGTCAATGCCCAGCCTTGACAATATGATAACTAGGATTGTTTTTAAAAACACGGCATTGATGCATAAGGATTTAATCGTCGTAACTCATTACTAGCTTTTCAAGGCTATTGTGTTTCATGGGCTTAATCCAATTAGTGTTTACAAGACTATCAATCATGCCACTAACATGAAGGAAAACCTTGAATCACTAAAATACGTGATTGGTTTGCATTATTAACTATTATATACCTTATCTAATCTAATTGGCTCTAGGGCATATGCCAACAACATGAAAAAATAACCTTCCACACCAAATATATGTAATATTGTGTTTTGGTCTTTCATCATTTGCTTAAACAATGCTCTTTTTATTCCATTTTCAAAGTTTAAAAACTTAAAGTCCCCTATAAAGCTAATTTAAGAAATATGTAAATGATAAAATATAAGAAAGCGCACAAAAGGGTTTAAAAGACACCAGACTATATGTTAAGTAAACAAATCTTACCCTATAAACTATTTTTTTGCACATTTGTAACTTTTATGAATGCTAAAGTGAAGAGTGTCTTCAGCTAAAGAAGCTACTTTCTATTATGTTGAGTATTGATATAGGTTGCTTTAGGCAAACAAGATAGATATGATAAAAGAATGTGAAAGATGCAATAAGTTATTGCTTTTTTTTTTCTTATCTATATTAATCCATAGGAATCCCATATATGAAAAGAATTTCATATATAAAAAGTGAAAAGTATTAAGTTTTATCAATATTTTATCGATGTATGCCCTTAAACCAATTGGATTGGGATATGGGATACATGATCAAATAACTATATGCTAGTTATTGAGTTGAAGTATCAAAGGTTTTCCTTCATGTTAGTGATATGATTGACACTCATGTAAACACTAATTGGATGAAGCCTTAAAATGTAATAACCTTGCAAAGATAGTAAGAAGTTGCAATAACGAGATCCTTATGCATCAAAGTCTTGTTTTTAAAAACATTCTTAGTCATTGTATTACCAAGATAAGGCATTAACAATGCACAAAGACTAGTATATGCTAAGCCTTCATGCCTTGGATTGTAAACACCTTATTTCGTTTAGGCTCTTAATTGATTTTTTTCTTGGTTTTAGGGATTTAGTGAGATTTTCTAGCTTTGAATCTTATAGAATGAGTTATTGATTATAGAAAGGTCTAATTGAGGTTTCGGTTATTTCTAATGAGCTTCGTTTAATGTGATAACGCATTTGAGTTTAATTATTTGATTTAAGAGGTCAATGCTAGATTTTAGAAAACTAGGACCCAGGTCTTAAAAGTCCAAATATGTTTAAAGTTGACTAATGCATCTATCTCTTAAGGTGATAAGAATGTTTATTAAAGTCCTTTGAGTGAAAAAGAGACTAATTTTAGAAGTTTGAACCAAAAATCAACATAGTGACAAAAGTCAACTGTAAAAAGTTAATGTTTTAGCCTATAGTTAGATTTTGAATGGAAGAACTCTACAACTCAGATTTCAAAATTGATTACATCAAAATAAATTTGAACATGCATTTTAGGTCAAAAAGGTGTAATTAAGATGAGGTTATAAAAGAACCTCAGGAATTTAGAAAACTGAGATTTTTTTAGGCTTAATTAAGTGGTCTAGGATAAAAAATTTTAGATTTTCTAGAGAAGGTCATTAGGACACAATTATACTGCAGGAAGGAACATTTAGTTGCACTTTTACATGTGTACATTATGATCAATTGAATGAAATAAAAATTTGTATAAGATTAATGTAAGAATTTAGTCATGGCCAAATTCAAAATGCGATTACTATGCTAATTTTGTTCATCTATTCATTAATGACAATATTGTAATTTCCCTCAAAGTTAGTTAGATGGTTAGCGATTAAGCTAAAATCACCTAACGGTGGTTAAAGCTTAAGTCACCAACTTAAAGGTCTATAAAAAAAGGTGCTTAGAAATAAATTAATAACTTTTAATCATTTAGCAGATTTTAGAAAAATCTAGAATTCTCTTTTTCTCTTAAGCTCCCATCATCTTTAGAGGAGGATCTAGCTTAGGGTAGATATAATTTTTAACTTTTCTCTTTAATTTCAAGGTAATTAGCATGTTTTGGTGATTGATTCATGCTTTCTATGTTTGATTAATGATATGGCCATGATGTATTCTTGCTCTATGGTGTTCATGCACTTTGGATCATCATGCTACGATGTGTTGATTTGATTTTAAGCTATAGTTTACTTTGGTTTCATGTTGTTTTAAGTGTGAGTACATGATCTAGGTTCGAATGAAATGAAACTTTTAGAACCAGGTTTCATCCAACTTAGATTCTTAAGAATTTGATGATTCAAGCTTAGTTGAACTAGGTTTTGATGATGTTAAGCTAAAATCTTGAAGTTTAGATAATGAAATCACAATTTTCTAACTTAATTATTGTTCGACCATTATGAAAATAAAGAAGCAAGTTTGGTTAGCTACAATTATAGGATCTTGAGTTTAATTTATTTAGTTTGATATGATCTTGCTAATTTGAGCTAGTGTGAGTTGATTTGAGCTAAAACTGCTAAAAGATGAAACTTTAAGTTCTTGAACTTAGAAAACCATTCGAATAAGCTAGAATTATTTGACTATGGTGAAACTTTAGTTGCTTGAGTGGGCTTGACATCATTGATGTTTAATTGGTGAAACCTAGATCAATTAAGTTAAGATGAACTTGGGTAAGCTAAAATTAATGTTTAATTGAATGAATTTAGAAGCTTACCTGTTCAATTGTAGAGCTTAATTAGTTAAAAGCATGATTTGATTGTTAAACATCTTAATTGAATTGAATCCAAGTTTGTTTTCTTGTGCTTGATTCTTAAATGATGAGAATTGATGAGTAGATAAGCATGATCAACTTAGGAAGATTTGTCCATGTTGAATTTTGAGTTTAGAATTTGTTTTTTGGGTGATTAGTTTCTAGAACCATAGGTTAGCATACTATCAGATTAAATGCATGTTAGGATGTTTAGGTTCTGTAATAGCCTTGTTTCATAAAAAGATCCCTCAAGAGTAAGCTTTGATTCACTTAATCAATAGGTGAATCAAAGTTTGGTTTTGTTTAGTAAGCTCTTTAATAAGTTACTTGGGGATATTAAATAAAATAGCTTGAATTAAAGCTGATTTGGAGCCAAATAAAAATATTTTTAAGTGTTTAAATGGGTTTGTTTGAGTTTAAAACTTGGTGAGCCTTTATGTGAGTCATTAGGTAATGTCTAGGTGAGTCATAATGTGTTGTTTGGAGTCATTTAGATGCTGGTTTCAGCATTTAGGTGTGTAGTATTGGTGTGTCATACACTTGCTAAGAATAAATAATAGTGAATAGAATCGAAGACATTCTAATGACTCTGAAGTATATCGCCAATATTGAAAAACATGTTTCTAGGTCTTAGCATTTAGGAGACTTTGTTGTTTCTTCATATATGACATTTGTAGAATCTACCAAGTCACATTAGTAGATGTTCGAACCTCTAAAAATGTGACAAAAGGCTTCATGATCACAAGTTCTGTTTGAGCTACTATTATTGTCCTCCACAGTAATCTCATTAAAAAGTTATATTTTCATTAGGTTATAGACCTTATAAATATTTGCTAGTATTTTTCCATAATCCTCATTTATTAGGCTGAGTAATAGGCAATTCAATTGTTTGATTTCATGATCACATGAAAACAATAAAATCTTGGTGCATAAGTTGTTTGTATGTCTCTATTTTAGTGCCTGATCAGTATTTCAAACTATTTTCAATGAGGATAATCATTTTTTTGTATCTTTCTCTTTTTCTTTAGATAAAAATAGAATGAATAAGCTTTCCAAGCATCTACGGTAGATTCAATGGGTATTCCGTACAAATCACAAAGAAATTCCAAAAGGCAAACTGATTAGACATGCTGTGTTAGTACCCAATTAAAAAGTTTACATGATAGCCAAAATGATTTTTTAGCATTTTTTTGAACATTTTTATATGTATAGTAGTTAGCATTCATTAGAATTTGATTTGGTGATTTTATGTGGTAAGAATAATCTAGAATAAATTCAAAGAGCTTTGAAGGTCAAATCTATCCCTATTTCAGATCTCTCCATTTTTGGTGTCCATTATTCTGAGGCATTTTGGATGCCTTGGAATTGATTTCAAGAGTCATGTTTATGTGTGAATAGATCTAGGAGTGTCTTATAAAGTTGCCTAGTTAGTCACATTAAAACTTCTAGGTTTGTGAAATAAAGTGAATTTTTATTATTATTTTCAAGATTGTGATCTTATCAAATTAGTCTGTGTATTATTTTTGTGATTTCCTTCAAATGGAGTCAAAATTGATAAAAAATGCTAAAAATGAAGTCACTAAGTGAGTATTTTTTGAGTCACATATTTTGGTGGAAATTTTTCTTTTTTAAATAATTTTTACTCTGAATAAGTTGTAAATTCGAGCTAGTCCCGGTAAGAGTTCCAAGATACAATTTTTAGCAATATTTGTTTGATTTTTATAGAATAAATAAAAGGGAGATTATGACTGAACTTATATGATTGAAATCAAGGAAAAACAAATTTGAATACATGTAGTTGGTTACCAAGCATTGGGCATCACGAGAGGGATCGAGTCCTTATTCATGGTGTAATTGACTTTCAAGCCTAATTTTATAGATCTCTGGTATAAGCAGATCATAAAATCATTCCTTTAAAGTTTCATAACTTTTTAGTTAATGGTTTTAATAGGTGACTAATCACACTTAGAGCCATAATAGATCGATGGCGACTCCTTAACCTAGTCACTCTCATATTTTGATATGAAAAGTTTAAACGAGCGATTCATCTGATTGGTTGGGGCCTACAATGATTTGAAATATTGTCTGCTCTCATATATTGAGGTTCGTATCTCAATATATTATGATAGCTTTTTGGTGACTCCATTAAGGACATTTTAGGGAGTTAAGTCTTAGACTAGTCACACATTATCTGAGTTTTGATTTTTCTTAGTTTTAGTTAGTGTCCAATACAATCCCCTTGATAGTTATCATTATGATTGTTTAATTGATTGATTATTATGATATTGTTATGTGTACTAACCATGTTGCAATTTTTAAATAAAAATCTAATGCTCCATTTTCTTATAAAAATAAGCAAAAATATTATATATCTTAGATGATAAAGTGAGAGCTAGGTTTAGAACTATCCTGGCACATACCACAATAGCATATGCATTATACTCTCTGCTGAGTACCACACAGGGGAGATATATGACCTATTTCTGGATATATGGGTTTATTAACTGATCGTGTGACTAATAATCTGTGTGGTCACTAAAGCCCTCATGGTTCATTGCTCTTGTTTTCGTGACAATTCCATATAAACATGAGTAGTGTTCTCACCCGGATCAAACCTATTCTCCCAAGGCCTGCAATAGGCCTAGGTTCGTAGTGCCTTAGCCGTCCTTATTGGACAGGGGGAACAATTTGGGGACCATGTGCGTTAGAGATCATCTTAAACATGCATATAATAAGTCATTGGAGCCAAATTCAATTAACCATCCTAAAAGTCTAGAAGAACCTAAAGTTTAGGTACAATTAGGAAACGTTTCTAAATTTCTCCCACTTTATTTTTTCGATTGAAGTCTTGAAGGTTTTGAACAAACTTTATCACTCAGGATATTTATTTTCCCATCGACATGAATATATATTTATGTTGATTATAACTTGATGTTTGGCTATCGGGTTGATGGCTAAAACATGTCTAGAAAATAAAATTGAGTTGAGGTGAAGAGAAACCTTAGAGTTCTACATCAGATATGTTGTAATGTAGAGAACATTTAAACATACCATTACGCTATTGGAGTGATGGCTAGTGTGACACTAGAAGCATCATGATAGCTTCGTTTTAAGAAGAGTGTCTTAAAGGGAATTAGTGCTTTAAATTATGACTATTATCAATGGGACTAGTCTTTTATAGTCCAGTTATGGGGTACATACCTTAATACTAAAAATAAAGTGTCCCTTTGATTCCAAAAAGTAGTGAAGTCGGAGAATGAAATTTTTTGGGCCTGTCTAGAAATTATGAATTATTGTATGTAACTAATCCATGATTTTGGTTACTTTGTTTGTTTGTTTTGCATGCATTTTAGCATCATTATTAGTGCATCTGAAGGCGATTGGTAAAAAAAGGATAGTGTCTATCATAAGGGTCATCCAAATGGGGGAACATATGGTTTTAGTAGAGGAAAAGTATCTCATAGTAAAAGATTAATCGAAAAAGATCCAAAAGCGACATGGGGATGCTTTGAAAGTCTAGTATGCCTCATCATTTCCTATCTAAGTCAACATTGAGTTCTAGCAAAATGATTTGGTAGATTTACGGGCCATAATAGGATTAGTGTGATGGCACCAAGAAAGATAACTTGGAAATATAGAGATATAGCACATTTGTTTAGGTTAGAATAGATAACGGGTTGCCCCGAGCTATGGCTCAATTTTGGAATTCGACATATCGATGCTTTACTTTCAATAAAGAGGATATGGTCTTGATGATCGAAGAGTACACTACCTAGTTGTGCATCGAACATATCATTCCTATTGGGTGTATATCAAGGAGTCTAATCCATTGACACTGAAAAAATAGTACATTATGGAGTATTTGAGGCTCGAATTAGGGTATATATTGTCCAAAAATGTAAAGTGATTACATATCATGGTATAGGTTATAGGATTTGACGGATGATTGCATGAATCTCGAAAAGAAAAGGGATATCTTTGCATTGCCTGTTTATAGATTGGTGATTTTTCTATGACTCTAGGGCATACTAATTTAACAGTGGTAAATTTCTTTTATCGGGTAAGGTATAATATCAACCTAGCTATGGTAATTCTAGTTGAGACAATGTAATCCTTAAACTTTTGCAAGGGAAAGGCTAGAATTAGAATTCTTGGATGTGTATCATTGTTACAGATATAGATCCATAGTTATTTTAGGAAAGATAAGAAGACTAGTATCCGAATGTACTGGGTTATTTTTGCCTACTATCGAGTTTCTTAGGAAAAATTGGTTAGTGGACTATACTAAAATGTTTGATGTACAGTTTGATAGTGATCTGATGTTAAAGCTATTGCCTTAGCTAATGACTTCCATGTGTTTGCATAATATTTATGTCACTGCATTCGTACTAACATTTTTTTATATGTATGTATTTGCATTCATTTCATTGCATGCATTATTATCACAATACGAGATTTTAAATATGATGTTATTCTTTAAGGAAGAAATTACGAACATGGGTAAAGTTGTAAAGGTACCATTCAGAAAAGATGCAATACCTAATTCCATATTAGAAATATGGAAAATGATTTTACAGCTAGGATAGAAAAAGTAGAGGAAGCTCAAGAACGAATGATGGTCAAGAGGAATTAAAGTTTTAGCTAGCTAAAATCATGGAATTGATGATGTTAGCAACCAAAGAGAAGGAATAAGTAGGAGGCTTGGGTTCTCAAGCTGAGGAAGTTGATCCAAAAGGAAAATCTAAAGAGTCAACAAATAGTGCAAGGGTAGAAAACATGGTGCCTTTGATTCAAGTGTTTTAAACCATGCCCAATGGTGGAACTACTCCTATGGTGCATGAGCATTTTGAATTCAACTACCATGGGTGATTATTGATAAGGGATTGAAATGGGGGTTTAGTTTTGTGAATCCATTGGTTAGATAGGCTTATGATGAAGCATCTAAGTGTGCTGAAAAGGAACAGACGTAGTTATAAGTCATAGAAAAGAAATTAAGAGCCATAGAACGAGTGGATAAGTTTGAAGTGATAGATGCTACGAAACTTGGTTTGGTGTCTAGGTTGGTCATTCCTCGAAATCCAAGACACCAAAGTTTAAGAAGCATAATGGTACCACATGTCCATTTGCTTACATTTGAACATATTGCTATAAGATGGCACAATACAAAAGTAATGAAAAGTTACCGATCTAATGCTTTTAGGACAACTTAACGAGTGTTGTAGCTTAGTGGTATGTAGAGTTGGATAAAGCCAAAATTCAAGCCTGGTCGGATCTTGCTTGGGCTTTCTTAGATAATACAAGCATGTTATAAATTGTGCACCAGATAGGCTATCATTATAGAACATGGAAAAAAATCTAATGAGACTTTTTGATAGTATGCATAGAGGTGGAGGGATGAAGCTATTCAAGTGGACCTACTGTTGACCAAAAAGAAGATGATTGTTTACTTTTTAGAAACATTGCATACTCTTTTTATGATAAGCTTATGGGGAATGCTACTAGAAGTTTTGCCAATATGGTTATATTTGGAGAAATGATTGAAAGGACAATTAAGAGTAGACAACTTAAAGAGAATAGAGCACCAAGTGCCAAAGAAGATTAGATACCTAAAACTAAAGTAGATGACGTCCAAGTTTTGACCTATGATACTCATGTGGATAATGTTACAGTAGATACTTATCTAAGCTTTTCTTCACAAGCAATGTTTGCTTTGTTTAGCTTAAATTCATGCTTCTAAATACATCTGCTATTTAGCCAAAAACTAGCAAAATGTCATAATGGATGAAGTAGACAAGATAGGACCCTCATAGAACCTATTCCAATGTTATACACAAAATTACTTCCTTGGTTTATCTAAGATTAGTTGGTGTCGCCAACATTGTCTAATTCTTTAAAGTTATCTTACCTGAGGAATTATGATATGGTGTCACTTGTGGTTATCATATTAGAGTTTCAAGCCATTCGACAGAGGAATATAAGGCATTAAATAGGAAGGTACAATAGCTGGTCAAAGTTGATATTGAAGTTTGATATAGGAAATTGAATGGTAGAGTATGTGAAATAAGGTGTGCGAATTTGGGCAAATGGTAAAAGGGTTAATTAATATATTCCCATATTTCGTAATGGAAACCATTTTCCCTAGAGTGATATATTTTCTTTAAAGCATGCATGATTTGAAATGTTTGATAAAAATAAATTGAGTAGGTATGATTCAAGGAATTCGGTGAAAATGGCAAAATGTTTTCTAAAAAATAAGAACTTTTAAGAAAGCATAATAATAGAAAAGCCTCAAGAGTATTGAAATTTACTATTAATAATGAACCTATACCCCAACATTGATCTTCTAAACCTTTTCATAAACATTATGATTGCCTAAAAGGCCCAAAACTTTATGAAATTGATTTTGAATTTCACCAATTATGATTGCTTCAAAACAACCAATAAGTTGAAAGCCTCGACCTAGATTAGGAGCGATAGAACAGATTTTTATGATTCATGAATTCCTTTGGAAATCAATTGGATCAGATATTCTAGTAAAGGTCTTAACACTATGGTAACTTGGGCTAAGATTAGGCTAAAATTTATAGCCTTTAAAATGTGAACCTTTTGGTAATTTTTTTTTTTAAATCGGTTTGCATTTTGGGCATGATAGGTTAATAACCTAGCTTTTTGTTGTTAAAAAACCTTTGAGCCTATTTCTTTCATACCACTTTGAACAACCTAAAATTAAAGTTTCACCTTTTTAAGCTATATTCTTTTTGAACCACTTAAAGTCAAAAATTTCATCAACTAGGAAACTTTTAAAGCCAAAAATTTCCCATATTAATGTGGAAAGAAAAAGAAAAATTGGATGCAACATCAAGTGAAAATTTGCTTAAGCTGATCAGTTCATCTACTCATCAATTAGGCAATTTCCCATAGTAGGAAACTTCCACATGGCCAAATCTTCCTAAGCTGATCATGCTAATCTACTCATTAATTAGGAAACTTCCAAAGTCAAAAGTTTCCCATATTAATATGGAGAGAAGAAGAGATTTGAGGCATGAATTTTAGGGCATGAAAAAATTGAAAAATTAAAAAGAAAAAGGAAAAAAATAAAAATATGAAAATTAAATGCAACATCATGTAATTAAAATGCTTAGGACTATCTGAGATCTACTTTTTAAAGAATGACTTTTCAGTTTATGTAGTTGTGCTTGAGATGACATATGGCCATCTTTCACTACCCTTTCTCAAGTATAGAAATTGCTTCCCTTGCTTACCCCTTTTAAGCCTAATGACTTATTTCTTTCTATGAACCTTGATTAAGGATCACCCTTCATACTAAAGGGCATTAAAAAAGAAAATCTCTTTGGAACATGTAAGGTTGGACATCCTATTCTATAGTTCTGGAAAAAGCCCAATAAATTAGGACAAAGTCAAAGTGGACCAAGTTTCTAAAATCTAGGATTCCCTACATAAAAAAATAAAACAAAAAGAAAAGAGCAAAAATAAAAGAAAAAGAAAAAGTGAAAACAAATGGAAAATCCCAAAAGCTCAAAAAGAGCAAAACAAAAGAAAAAAAAAGGAAAATGGATGAAGAAATAAAAATAAAATGAGATCCTAAAAAGGTAAAAAGGATGAAAACCTTCATAAGAAGAAATGATCTTTGATTTTTTCACCATTAAACACTTAATTTAGGCCTATACATCCCTTTTTTTCTAAACCCCTAGCCATGCCTATATTATATTCCTAGAAAAGTCCATCTTTATTAGGTATGACTACTTGAGTTAATGAGCCTATTCTTTGGGAAATTATCTTTTGGATAGATCTTAAGTACTCCTAAGAGCATGATGATGCCAAAAAAAATTAAAAATTAAAAAAAAGAAATGTAAAAAAAAGAAAAATTGAGCTCTAGGGTGAAAACCTAAAAATAAGCAATCTAGAGCAATATAAGAGAATTTTCAATGTCATTCATGGGATTATCGAGATGTTCCAAGAAGAAAAAAATTAGGGACACCAAAAAATCCTTGAATAACCTAAGGTGTCAACTCTCATTTTGAGGGACTGACTTGAAAATTTAGATTTTTTACCTTTCAAATTTGTTCCCTAATGTTGACCTTGTTATGGACAATCTTAGGGCTAATTAGGTTATTGGTAGAAGGATACTTATGAGAATATCGAACTTGTTTTATTTAAAGAATCCATGTTTTGTAAAGGTTAATCCATTCATGAACCTAGGATAGTAAGGCACATATTTTATTTTTACAAAACCCCTTTTGATCGATAACGGTCTTCTTTTGCTAAATCCTTTAGCCAAATTTGAAAAAGGCTAAATTACCATTCAGGGAAATTTCTAGCAGTAGATTATCAGCCTTTTAGAGACTTGAATATTATGTTATTTGGGGGTAATGTTATTTAAAACTTAAATTTTTATGAGTGTTTTAAGCAAATTCATTTTTCAAAGAAGTGTTTGCATTGAGAAAAAGATGTCATGGATAAAGGAAAAAGTTTTCTTGAATAAGGTGTAAAGGATTGTTAGAAATCATGTCTCCTAAGTGAAAGGACCAAAAAAGAAAATCTACTTGGCCAAAAAGTGGAAACCATTAAGGAAATGGTAGATGATTTGAAAAAGATTGATCTATTCTAGAGCATAAGGAGCTCAAGGTGCATATTTTGATCTAAACTAGGGTATACTCGAAGGTGTTGATATTCTGGGGCCAAAAAAGAAATGAGGTGATTACTATAGGTTAGATTAGGGGATTAAAAGAGAAAACTTTTTAGTGAATGATGATAGTTGTAAACACCTAATTCATCCAAACATTTTTTCTAGTAGTCCCAAATATCTAAGAGTAGGAAAATAATTGTCTCCTCAATTGGGGTCAACTTATGCCAAATGGACTTCACACTTTCAGGACTAATTTTGTCATCCCTCAATAACCATATTAGCACATGACAGAAAAGTGCCATTTTGAGGCTTAATATCAGATAAAAAGGATGAATATTCAAAAAAATTAGTTTTTATATTTTGAAAATCATTTTTACAGATAATGTCACGATCAAATTTCCCATTTTTAGGCTTTTTTTTTTAGATTTTCTCATAAAATTCAAAAAGTTGACCATCTTATATTTTTACCAACACGTAGCACGCTGATATGTATGCCATAAAACAAAAAAATATTGAAGAAAAATTATATCTTAGCCTTTTATGCCACAAGGTGTCAATTTGTCAATTTAATGATTATTTTTGAATTTCTCATAGTATCGGGAGTATTTTGCTCGTGAATTTTTTTTGTAAGTATTTGTTCTAGACTTAAGATTTTCATCGTTGCCATTTTATAAGTTAACATTTTGTATAATGTGTTCTATTTAACTCATTTTATATAAGTTTTAATGTATTTTTTAAAACTTTTCTTAGTTCCAAAATACAGGCTTTCCTTTATCTATAAAAGTTTTGGTAGAATTTTCTCAAGTTTTGAACCTTTTTTCTCCATAAGGATTTTTCTCATAAAACTTTGTGAGTTTCAATAATGAAGACTTTTCTCATTATTTATTTATTTTATTCATTTCCAAAATTTTTGTTTATGATTATTCATTTTAATTTTCAATTTTGTTTCATTTTCATTTATTTTTCAAGCTACTTTTGTGAAAACGAGGTTAGTTTAATTTCAAGTTTGTCCCTTAACCAATTTAGTTGGTGTCTAATTATCCCATTAGATGATATTATCTAGATAATCATCAGAAAATATTATGATATGACCATTAGTGCACATCTATTTAATGCAAATTACAATTTCCCTTGCAAAAAAATCAAATAAAAATCAATAATAAAATAATAATTTTTTAGGATTTTTCATGGCCATTCGACCAAGCCATTTTTTAGCCATATTTGCTGATTTTTCTCTTTATAAATAAAGGGAGAGAGCTTCATGATATGGGATGGGCATTTTATGAAGAACAAGCACTAAATACCAGAGTTTTTACAAGTTTTCAAACTTTTCTAAGGTATGTTACTTCCAAAAGCTTTAGTTTTTCTTTATTTCAATCATCTTTTTCTTTTTAGTGAGCCAAAATCATGTTTTAGCTCATGGACTTTGATTCATGTTGAAAAGAAAACATGATGGCTGTAAACCATTTTCATTGATTTTGTTGTTATGTTTGTTTTTTCTTTCCTTCATGGATTATGTTAGTTGTTCATATGAAGTTGATTTTGGTACATATACATCTTTACAGTGATATTATTTTCCTGTTATGTTCATGTGAATAGGTTGTTAAAATATACTTTTATGCCTATTTCTCATAATTTCTTACATGATCATGATGTTTTGAGTTTGGTAGAAATGGGTTTATTGTGTTAGAAAGTTTGTGTTTAATATTTTTTTGCTAGTGGCCAAATTCAAGCTTGGCCTATGGATGATTTTCTTTTATTTGTTGATTTTTTTATGATTAAGGTCATTTTTGTAGTGTTTAAAAATTTTATAGGATTAAAAATAATTTTACTAAAATTTTTGAGGCTTTGGAAAGGTGTTTCCCAAAATGGCTAAACCACATAGAATTTGTTTGTGAATCTTTGATTTATTTTTAGGCATTATCTAACTTTACAATGTTTAAGGGCCAAATTGAAAATTTTAAAAATTATTCTGAGACCATTCATGTTTGACCAAGCCTTTCTTGTGAATTTCATATGTGATTTTTATGTTGATTTTAATACATTTGATGTTTTAATTATGTAGGGACCAATTGCAAAGTTAGGAAACTTTGGAGTTCATTAAAAAAAACTTTATTTTAGGGTTAAAATGGGTCATTTCTCATATGGTAATTTTGGAATATTTCTACCATTCCATTGGTCTTCTAGTAGGGTATAAATGTAATTTGAAAAATTTAGGGGCTTAATTGCAAGATTTACATCTAGGTCGCATTTGATATACATATTATCCATTTAGTGTAAAAATTATCTTCTCCTACCTTTACTAAGTCCTTTAAGGTTATCAGGATGCTTTCATGATGAAATTAGTCCTTAGGGGCATTTTGATAACATTCCTTAAAACCAAGTCCTAGGTAGTCCCTGGGATGCTTTTATGCCAAAAGTGTATGTTTAGGATAACTTCACTTTTTGATGATCTTTTTCATATCCTTCAGGGTATTGGGATACTTTCACATAGAAGGTATACCCTGCAGTATTTTAGTTATTTTTTCTTAGAATTGAAACCTAGGTAGTCTCTTGAATGCTATTATGCCAAAAGTTTACATTTGGGATAGGTTCAATTTTTTATGATCCTTTTCGTGTTCATTAAGGTACTAGAATACATTT
Organism: Adansonia grandidieri; assembly: GCA_038382065.1. NCBI lineage: Eukaryota > Viridiplantae > Streptophyta > Magnoliopsida > Malvales > Malvaceae > Adansonia > Adansonia grandidieri. The sequence continues at coordinate 24,073 of JBBYHK010000007.1, read as the reverse complement.
GAAGGTATACTCTAAGGGCATTTTAGTAAGTTTCTCTAGAACCGAATCCTAGGTAGTCACTTGAATGTTTTTATGCCAAAATATACATTTAGGATAGGTTTACATTTTGATGATCTTTTCATGTCCTTTAAAGTATCAGGATACTTTCATGTGAAAGGTATACTCTAGAGGTATTTAGTAATTTTCCCTAAAATCAAGTCCTAGATAGTCACTAGGATGCTGTTATGCCAAAAGTATACATTTAAGATAGGTTCACTTTTTGATGATCTTTCTCGTGTAATTTAGGGTACTAGCGTACTTTCACGTTGAAGGTACACCATAGGGGCATTTTAGTAATTTTTCTTAGACTCGAGTCCTACATAATTGTCGGGATGTTTTTATGGCAAAGGTGTGTATTTATAATAGGTTAATAATTTTTATAATGATATCATGTCCTTTGTGTATGTTAGCTATATTAGCTTTGAATTAATCTTAGTTTTGATAAAGCTAAAACTTAAGCTTAATTAACTTATGTTTAATTATTTTCAAGATTAGTATTTTTTCATGAAATATTTAGTAAACACTTTGAAAAATACAAGAAAATGTTTTAACTCCTTGAATCACTCAAAAATTTGTTTTTAATATAATTTTTATATAAAACATTTTTTAGATAAGTTTTACATGTTTTAAAGTTATGAAAAACCTTTTAAAATTGATTTTGATGCTAATGCATCGATACACTATGTGTATATATCGATACAATACTTAGCAGTAGCTAAATAACCTTAAAATGTAGAAATCACTGTTCATGTATTGAGACAGAGCATTCTGTATCGATATAGCATTGTTCATGTATCGAGATAGAGTATTCTGTATCGATACAGCACTGTTCATGTATCAAGACAGATCTTTCTGTATCGATATAAGACTATTTAATGGTCATATTTTGGACTGTTAAACACAATGTATCGATACCCACTTAATTATATCGATATAGAGGCATGGGGAATAATGGGAAATGATATTTTGAAGGCTCCAACGGCTATATTCCTTCACCAAATGTTCCCAACAACTAGAATCATGATCAAGGCTATAAATAAGCCACTCCAAAACCTTCAGCAAGAAGAAGAACCAAGAGATTATGCTTAGAGTCATATCTTTCATTTTCTCCATCATTTTTGCTAAGTAGTTTATCTTTGT
>JBBYHK010000007.1:11878-22794 GCA_038382065.1 Adansonia grandidieri | reverse complement strand
ATTTATATATTTTTAAAATTTTTTATTATTTTTAAATAATAATTCAAGATTTATTATAAAATATTTTTTAACATATTTATGTTTTAAAAAATAATTTTGAGATTTAATATAAAATATTTTTTATTTTTTTATTATTTTTATATAGTGATTCGTGATTTAATAGTGAAATATATTTATTTTTTTAAAATAATAGTTATTTTTAATTAATAATTTAAGATTTAATATAAAATATTTTTAATCTTTTATTATTTTTAAATAGTATATGTAATTTATAGATAATATATATTTGGGATTGGTTTTCCTGGTGTAGAAACCAACCCTCCACACATTAGAGCATATATCAAATATATATTCCAATATATATGTTTACTATTTTTTAAATACAGTTCGAATATATAAATAATATATAATTAGTATTTTATTTATTATAATTCAGGATTTAATGTAATATTTTTTATTTTATAAATTTGTGACTTAATTAAAATTTTTAATCTTTTATTATTTTTAAATATCATTTTTAATATATATAATATATATTAATTCAGAATTTAATATAAATTTAATATATTAATTCACAACATAACAAATTTTTAGCTTTTCATTAAGGGTTCTTCGGTCTTTACAAATTTCTTAACTTTTTTCTTTTCTTTATTTTTAAAATGTATTTCCTGTTACCACTTTTTTATAATTTTAAGTTCATTACCTTTTATTTGAAAATTCTCTTTCTTAAAATTTATTTTAGCATTAAAAAAAAGGATGACGTGGAGAAGCAAGCGAGGAGAAGGTATCCATCCAAAACGCAGGGGAAGGGCAGAAACTAGGGTTAGTGATAGTAGTGAATAGGCATAGATAGATGAGTGACGAAATAAAGAAGAGCCGACTGTCAGTTTTAAGCTCTCATTTAACCCATTTACCTTCTGAATCTTCCCTCATGGCTTCGGAGAAAGAAGCAGCCTTGGCTGCTGTTCCCTCTGATTCTCCTACCATGTCAGCTCAACCCTACTTTCTTCTTCTCATCCATTTCTCTCTTTCTTTTATATGAATTACATACTTCTTTCTTTCTTTCTCATTTAATTATTAAATTTTTTTTCAGATTTGACAAAATCATCAACAAGGAAATCCCAGCTACAGTCGTGTATGAAGATGATAAGGTGCTGATCCTTTATACTCCTTCTGATTTTAAATTCCGTGGAGTCAATCACTGCTTATTTCTACGCTGAAAAGGTCTTTTAGAAATCACGCCCAATTTTCCATCTTGAAACTAGGGTTTAATGGGATAGAAGCCCCCCATTATTTTTGTTGTTATTCTTACAATAGGTGATGCCTGCCGATTTTTACTTAATATATAATATTTTTTCATTTTTTAAACGAACTTCCCTCGCCCAATTTCTGGTATCGAATTGCAAATTGGTCTGGGTCATTTTTTCAAGTCATTAAGCTACATTTAACAAAAGCACTAGTTTTTAGCTTTTCTGAGTTTACCATTAAAAGGGTAGAAATGCAAACAACCTCTGAACTTTTAAGTGGGAGAATGCTCATTGGCTTTGTGCATTTCGAGAATTAGGCCGGTTTTTGGCCTAAAGTAATGCATGTCAAACTTGTGGGATAGCACATTCTAAGTCAGAAGGAGACAGTAGAGGTTTTTTGTTCGACTGTTTTACGAGCTGTCTGTTTATAGGGTTGAGCTTCTTTTTGATTTAATGAACAGAGGAGTACTTTTTCAGTAGGGGTCCTCGTAGGAGTACTGTAGATGGGAGTTCTTTGTTTGAATTTTGAGGAATGTGTAGTGTATTGAAGATGAGGGATTCTTTAGAATCAGCCATGGAAGTTTTGACCCTTATGCCTCAAACCTTATAGGCTTATTTAGTCAATTGGATCAGTCAATTGGTCAAATGTTTTCAGGGAATCGAATGAGATAGCAGATGCATTAGCTAAGGTGGGTGTACATAGGGAAGTATTTTCATGGTTTGGTTTTGATATTGTTCCGTTTTATCGAGTGCTGTTTGCGTTTCATTGGTATTGCTCTCTTCTGTTGGTATCCGTTTTTTTCTTTGGTGTTCGACTTTTGGTTGACATTTGTTACTGATGTTTTTATTCTAAATATTGGTTCTGAGATGTCTTTGCCCTCTGTTCCCTGTTGCGAGTTCTTTTCCTCACATCTGTTATTAATGACATTTGTCATGGCAAGAAAGAGGATACGAGGTTTTTCATGTTCAAGCAAAAGTAAGAGCTAGAAAAAATGCAATTGCCAGCCTGAATGTATATGGGAAGTGGATATCAGATTCTAGAGAAGATAAGAGGACTACATTTGAATTTTTCAAAATCATTTTGATGATGAAAACTGGTGAAGACCACTCATTAATGGATTAGAGTTTAAAAAGCTTTTGAGCATGCCAGCAGAAATTTTGGAGGATCCAATTCGAATGGAAGAAATAAAAATACTGTTTGCTATTTTGAATTTTCTCTGGTGCTAGGACCGGATGGCTTCGACTTTATCCTCTTTAAAAAATCATGGAGTTTCGTAGGAAATTAGATGATGGAGTTTCTCTCAGGGTTAGCAGTTGTTGGCAATCTGGTGAGTAATACTCGGAATGCTTTCATTGCTGGGAGGCAAAAACTGGATGGCTTTCTGTGAATGAAGTAGTAGACTTATTAGAATGAAAAAGTGATTATCTATGTAGGAAGGGTTATCCTAAAGCTGGATTTTTAGAAAGCCGATGATTGGGTAAATTGGAAATTCTTGGATCAAGGGATTTTTTTTTTTTTTTTTGATGGGGTTTGGTTGTCAATGAGGAGGATGGGATCAATGCTTGGATTGCTGAAGTATTTGTGTTTTGAATATATTTATTGAGAAGCTAACAATCTTGCAGTTGCATTAGTAAAATCAGGAATATGTATGCAGAGATGTAATGCATAAAGCATGCTTATCTGGTTAGAATCATGTACAGTTATTGTATTTAACTGTCTTTATTCTGTTTGAGGGTGTGTATTCATAGCAGCCATGGGATTGTTTTGTGTTGTGTTTTAAAGTTGGTGCATGTAATGTTTGCTGTTTACTGCTGGCTTTAATAAAAATCCTTGACTTAGCAAGAAAAAAGACTAATATAGATTCTGTTTGATGATGCCTGAAGCAAAAAGCGAAATTGTGTTAGGATTTAAAAGCAAATAACATTTTTTGAAGAATTACAATTTAAACTGTAATTTTTTTTGGGGGACAGTTTGCATGATTTTACTGTACTTTATGGTATCATGTTAGTATTGTTATTGCATTTTATTCATTTGCTTAATTTTAATCAGTTATGATTTTTCTTTTTAGTAGTATTTTCTTCGCTTTTAAGCACTTTGGAAAGCAAAAACATTTGACAAAAATAATAAACTATGTGGAATTATTGCTTTGCTTGAGTGGACAAATATTTTCTTTACTTCATTTCACTAAATGAGTTGTTTATGCACTTGTTATTTCAGTAATATATGACAAAATGGCATTAGTCTTTAGGTTAGTTAAAAGGCCTATTGATGTGAGCAAGAATATTCACATGGAGAAATTATATATGTAGTGACTTATCCTATTTATTTTATAGTTTCATGCGGCTGATTGCAGTTCAACTAAATGGTATTTTAGTTATTGTATGTTAATCCATGTTTTACTTATTTACCAAGTATTAAGGTTTTGGAGGTATTTTAGATCAACAGTATATTTTAGTTTCTAACAGCTTTTGGACCTGTGAGATAATATGCAATGAGATTTCCCCTTAGATTCTTATGATTTCTTCGTCATTTTCTAGGTTTTCTCTCCGCTTTCTATTTCTTTCTCTTCTAAATCACTTTTTGCCCAATTTACTAGGTTTAAATAGCTATCATTTGAACAGCATGTGCCGTGCACCAAAGTTCAGTTTTCTGAATGCAAATTTTCCCGATTCCCCCTCCCCCTCCCCCATTTTATCTTTTATGGCAAAGAAATCTGGTAACTCACTGTTGCATCTATGAAAAATCATTAATTAGCTTGGAATTTTCCTTTCATTGGCCAAAAGCTTTGAACCATCTTTAGTGGTGAATATTCTATAATCTATCATTTATCTTATTAGCCAAACACTTTCTCCATATTAAATACCGACCAACCCTCTCTATTCGTCTTTCCCTTGTCAAACATTGTATTTCATATCTAACACCATATCTAACAATTTCATCCTTGTCACACGTTTATTAGCACCTCTTTGTTTATAAGTATGTACCAAAAACATAAACAAAAGCTGAAAGTTTCACTTTCTTGATGGCTTAATTTGTTTTCTATTTGTGAATTTTTCCGGTATTCTTTTCTCTGATCCTGTGATTCATGCATTCATGCTATCATCTGCATGTGTGAATTATTAAGTTTCCTTTTCTATGTTTTTTGTTTGGTGGTAGGTTCATATAAAATTCTCTTGCTGTTTTTTCAGCTTGATATGTTAATTCTTTTCTGCTAGCTTTAAGTTTATTCGCCATTCGTTTGTACTAATCAAGTTTAATTGCCTTTTCTTTTGTTTGTAGGTCTTAGCTTTTAGGGACATAGCTCCCCAGGCTCCTACGCACATTTTAATTATTCCAAAATCAAAGGATGGCCTAACTGGTTTGTCTAAGGTATAATTAGTTTTTTTTTTTTTTTAATTTTTTTTTAATTTTTAATCTCATGTCTAATTGAACAATTAGCATTTATGCTTTCTAGTATGGAGGAAATTACAATTATGGCTGTGCATTAAATTGGAAAGATATACGCTATTACTAAAATAATACTGTTCAATTGTTGTCAATTTGATTTGCCTTTTCTGTTTCACTTTCCCTTGATGCTGAATAAGGAAAGAAAGAGAATGAAAACTGGCGTGAAATTAAATGGAAAATGGATAGAGGAATTTTGGCGGTAAAGAGAGTATTAGGGGTGTAAGAGGGAAGAGGGAAGAGAATCAATGGGAGGAAAAGTTTAACACCTGATATTCACATATTGATAGGTACAGGCCATAAATCCCTAACATAAAATTAACTTCCAAATTTGCCTTTACATAAAAAGAAAAACCCTAATAAAACCTTAAAGCAATACTCCATCATTCATCCTAGTTGAGAGGACTTGTCGTTAAAGAGTTAAATTACAAATGCCACTAGCCTTCCATAAGCCGAAGAATAGGAAAATGGATGACCTTCCCAATTTAACAAAAAGGTAGTATGTTGCTGAGGCTAGAATTCAAAAGCCCATCACCAAGTTATTGGAATCCAACAAGTTAATTGCAATCACTAAAGCACTTGTGGGGAGAGTAGCCAAATAAACATAAGGCTGAAAGTTGCCTCAATGAGGTACTTTAGTATTAGACCTAGCAATGTGTATTTGTGTCATATTTGTGTATTTTTCCATGTCATAAATGTGTTTAAGGTGTAATATAATTATATAATTTGACACATTAATAATTCGTGCTGTATGGAATTTGATATTTTTCATGTATTTGTATTGTGTTTGTGTTATCTTTTCGTGTAATGTAGTGTGTTGTATTGTCATGTTTTGTGTTGTGTTCTAGACATTTTTCTCGTGTTTGTGTTGTGTACAATATTACTAGGTGTATTTAGTATTGATGTAAAAAATTGTGACTAATAATTCACTACTTTTGTCCCATAAATGTTGTCCTAGTATGAGTTTATATGGTTAAAACTTTTCAATGTTGACCAGAATTATTTTAAATATTTAATAAATTAAACTATATTGTAATATACATTTGAAAACCTACTAAAATTCATATATTTTTGAAAATTTCTTTAGGCTGGAAATATATATTTTTAAAATTTTAATCTATGATCATTTGCAAAGCACTCTAATTTTATAAATTTGACCTTTAGAAGTCAAATTTCTACGATTTATATTATTGAGCACAAATTTTTGTTTAGTTCTAATATGGATATCGAAATGTGTTGAGCAAGGTATTTGAAAGGGTCAAAATCGAAAATTTCATGCAAGAAAATGAAATCAACCAGAAGTTACCAACCTAGGGATTTCTAGATTTGGAATCTATGAAGCATGGTCACAAACATAGAATATGCGTACAACACCATATGGGCTTTGCGACACGGTATTTTTTTAAAAAATAGGAGACAACTTGGTAGATATATGGTAATAAAAAATATATTTTAATTAAGTTAATTCCATATTTAAATGATTTTCATTTTTATTTTTTATATAAAAATCCCTTTCTTTTAAATTTTTTGAGCAATTAAAGTAAATTTTTATTATTAGTGTTAGTTTGAATTATTTCATTAAAAAATAATTAAATATTTTTTAAATTGTGTCTCAAGGCTCAAACCCATATAATTGTTATTTAGGCAAAAGCCCAGGTAATTTTTTTAATTTTTTGGGTTCTATTAAGACTAATAGATTTTCTTTGGGCCTAAAATCAGCTTATCATACAAGCCGAATTTATAATTATACAACAAATCTAGTTTCTCTGTCTTCTTAGTAGCAGCACCAACATAGGATGTTTTTCCTTCTTTTTCATCAACTTCTCTGGCCACCATTGCATCTTTGAGAACAATGTTTTTTTTTCTCTTTGCTCTGTTTTGACATTTTGGTGTCTATCATCATGTCCAATTAAAAATTTAGTATTTTTTATTTTTTGCCGTTTCTGGCCGAGTTAGGTAAGCATTTTGGTGTGTCAAAAGCATGTCCATGTCTGACATGGATAAGACATGATACACAAGGGCTTCAGTTGTGTCCATGCTTCCTAGCTTGGAATGATGACTACGGGGATCTCTTTGACTAAAGTACCTGTAACAATTAGTTGAAGGACAGAACTATACTTATAGTATCTCATAGCATGGGATGGATTATCTTCGAGGGATCTTGACGCAAGATTTGTTTCTTTAGACTATCTATTAGGTTCATTTACCTTATCCGTGCATCTAATTGTGATGCACTTCACTCATTCTCTCACAAAAAGAACACTTACGGTGGGGATAAATTTATTTGGTTCTAAATGAGCTTGGACTAGAATCAAAATTAGAGGTATGAGTTCTCGAACTAGAGCTGTAGACAATATGTGGTCATGTAACGTTATCGTGGTTATGGCTTTGTGGATCTAACTGTGGTAATCATGGATATGACAATCATGACTTTCTTTTTCTTCCAGATTATCAGTATTTCGAATTTGTGCTTCATAGCTTTTACCCTACTTATTCTACATCAGGATGACATCATACACTGTTCAAGCATGTCAATGCCTCAGCTTTTCCTTCCTTGTTTTCGGCTAAAAATCAATCTATTATCTGTCTATCGTGTTGTACCTGTATTTCGTGTTCGTAATTAATAGCTTTTGCCCTCCTTCGACATCAGCGTGACATCATAGGCTGTTAAAGCATGTCAATGCCTTGGTTTTTCCTTCCTTTTTTTCTTTCGGCTAAAAATGAAAGCCCATGTTCATCATCTCCATCTCTCTATAGTCTCATTGGTCATGGCCCACAGGGTTTACCTAGACAATCCACTGGTGACCACCGATCTCCTCTCTATATTCACATTGGACTTGCCTTACCAAATGTTAATCAGTGGAAATGGAAGCAAGCTCTCTCATATGTTATTGAGGACTGATTGAGAAATTATCGGAGAAAAAGCTTAAAATTTTTGATTGGTGGGTTCTAACCTTAAAACTTGATAATTTGTTATATTTGATGATTCGTATTGCTTAGTAGAATGGTTTTTCTGTAATTGACACGCGAGAAGATGAAAATCTGCTGTAACTTCCCATTAGGTGCAACTGATCACCATGAATAATAATGATGGCTACTTATTTTGAGATTTGTGAATAGTATACCAGCCTTAATTGTGGCAGTTACAATTTCAGTGGCTGCTATTTTAAACCCCTTCAGATCATAACTGAAGTATCTTAATTTTTAAACTTTTCATCCAGGCCAAACTGTTTTGCTTATTGTACAGTATGTGATTGATTAGACAGCAAATTTGCTGCTTCTTTTGTGGCTGAATGATTGAAGTGTCTTCTTTAATCTTGTGGCCCAGGAACTGGTTTACCTACATTTTATAGCATAGGGTGTTATTTAATTTTATTGCAGCTGTGTTGTGACCTATAAATTGGGCTTTATTTAGCTGATGCTGCTTCTGAAACTGTCTTGTATTGAATCTTGCTTGCTACGGCCGACCTCTTGTAGAACTAGTTTGGTTTGCCAAAACATTTAAAGAACCCTAATTACTATAGTTGAGAACTTCCTTGTTCCTAATTCAACCCCTTTTCTTTTCGTTCTAGTTTTGGGGTTTGTCCTGTGATAAAACTAGCTTGTTGCTCCAGCCTGTTGTGAAACTGGAGTTCCAGTTTTGCCAAAACTTTTAGTAGTAGCCTGGTATATCCTTACTTGATCCATTCTCGAATCTTATAGTTGTGAATTCTGTTTTGTAGGCTGAGGAGAGACACACTGAAATCCTTGGCCGCCTTCTTTATACTGCAAAGATTGTTGCAAAACAGGAAGGACTGGAAGATGGGTTCAGGATTGTGATCAATGATGGGCCTAAAGGATGTTTGTATTCTTTTCTCTTGCATGTTTCATACAATTGAGAAATATCAATGTCCATTTCTATTGGGAGAGGGACGTGGGAATGTTTTAGAATAATTTATTTATATGGTATGTTTGTGTTTGCGATGCAGGTCAATCTGTGTATCACATTCACGTCCATCTCCTTGGAGGGCGCCAAATGAACTGGCCTCCTGGCTAAATGAACCTATATTTTAATATGCGGATGCCATATTTCATGGTAGTTCGATCGTAGGGTTTGCTGGCCTGAATGATAACTTTAATAATTGAAAGCAGACACATTTGTTACAAGTAGCTTTTCATTATTGTACTCGATCTCAATCGTGGCTACCTGATTATGATATGAACAGGTGAAATCGAATGAACCTTGTTTGAATATTACTTGGAATCATATTATCATAATGATGTCTGGTTAATTATTCCCTGCCTTGATATTACCTACCTGTTTAAGATTTTATTACAGTGAATGGTTATCGATGCCTCAATTTCTTCCTTGGTGTTAACCAAGCCCTTAATATGTTTAGAGAAAACTGAAACTCGAAAGTTGACAGGCAAACGCCTTCATACGCAATAAGTTTATTTTATTTTATTTTCGTAGTAATGCTGCCATTCATTTTGGTGTTGGGCGTAAAAGTTGTATTACCCATGAAACTAAATCTCAAGCAGACCTACTTTGTCGGATTGAGTTAATTTAAGTTGAGTCATTTCATATTATTCATATTGTGAAATTTTTGGATCACTTTCGGATTCGGATCGTTTTAGTTTTCGATCACTTTGAGTTCGAGTCATTGTGGTTTTAGGTCATTTCAGATTCAAGTTATTCGAGTTTGAGTCATTTTAGTTTTGGATTATTTTAAGTTTGGGTCAAGTAGGTTTAACATTTAGGTTTGGTTTATTTTAGATTTAGCGCAATCGAGTTTAACACTTGGGTTGATCGGTTTTGGGTCAATTAGGTTTAACCTTCGAGTCTATTAAATTTGATCATTTTGAGTTTGGATCATTTTAGGTTAATTGTTAGGGTCAATTTGAGTTTGAGTCATTTCGTGCTCAAGTATTTGGAGTTCAGATTATTTAGACTTAAGGTTTATTTTAGATTTAGGTAATTTTGAATTTAAGTCACTTTTGGGATTTGTGTTTGGTTTTTAGTTGAATTTTTTTTAGTTAATTTGGGTTAGGTATAATTTAGGTTTGAGTGGATTGGTTGGGCTTTTAGGGTTGGGATTAGAATTGATATGATTAATCTCAAAACATATAGAATCTCAAATAAGTGACTAAGTATTGGATCCAAGTTCGATATGAAGAAAGCGAGATAAATGACGAAAGGGTCTAGACTTGTTGAAGCTGCAGAGAAGAAATTGACTGGGCCAGGACTTTTAAAAAAGAAATTAATAAGTACCGAATATCAAGGGAAGAGCTTTTTTATTTTTTGGTTTTGAAAGAGGGGTCATTCCCTGTTCGATCCAATCAAATTTGGAGGAGTGATAATGGTCGAGTTAGGATAGATTTTTGAAAAAACTTTACGGTTAATGTGCAGCATTTTTTATTTTCAAAAATCGAATCAAAATCGAACTGAACATCACATGAAATTGAATTGATTTGAAATTAATCTTATTGATTTCATTTATCGATTTTTTTAAAATTTAAAAAATTATATTTTTCTATAGTATTTTTAAGTTTTTTTCTATATTAATTTAGAAATGAAATATTTATTTTTATATTATAAAAAATTAAAAATTAAGCAAAAATAAAATTTGGTTTAACTTAGATAATTGTAGTTTTTTAATTTGTTAATCGAAAATCGAACTGAATAGATATCATCAATATCCGAATCAAAATCGAACTGAATTTAATAAAATTCGAACCAAAATCAAACCTAATACTATGATTCGAATGGATTATTGATTGTATTGATTTTTTTCCTCAACCCTAATTAAGAGGGTTAATTTCTATATAGATCCCAAGATCTTTAGTCGGGGGGACAACCTAGGTTGAGATCATTGATTTCAGATGGAAACGAGTTTTGGTGCCCATAATCTGATCGCTTGAGAAAAGAAAATGCTTCATTTTAAAGTCAAGAACCCGAAAACATACGTAGCTAACACTGAAATCAGAGCATGAGGTTTAATTAGTTGAATAGAAAGTCTAAACCCAAAAGACAAATAAAAGTGAAAGTACAGCATGGTATGTAGATTGAAACCTCCAAAGTTAGACATGAAAATAAATGGATGAAAAAACACAAAAAATCTTACTCTTGTAAAACCTTTTGTAGGTCTTACTATCTTTTCAAGGCTGTTATGAACTTTCTCCAAGATTTCAGTTGGGGCATTTTAAAGGCTTTTGATTTTCTTTTATATATATATATATATATA
>JBBYHK010000006.1:20784974-20798968 GCA_038382065.1 Adansonia grandidieri | reverse complement strand
AAAAAACAAAAAACAAAGAAAGGAAAGTCATTACCCATTGAGTATGAAGCTCTCTAGTCTTGCGTAAGTCACACGTCTATGCACACATATCCATGATTTTGAATTTAGAGTATGATTAATTAAATTAATTTGTATAATTATTTTTAAAAATTATATGTATTATTATATAAAAAATTTAATATATTTTTTCACTTAATTTTTTTATTTTATATCAAAATTATCACAGTTTGATTTTTAAACATTAAAATTAAAATATTAATATTTTACTAATGATAATAAAATTTAATCTTTACATATGCGATAACATTAATATATTCGAACAATAAAATTTTGTAGCATTTAAAAGTTTAAAATTTTATAAATAAAATTAAAAGTTTAACGCATGTTTATTAAGGTAAGTATATTTATAAAAATTAATAAATAATTATAATGATGTAATGGATATATATATATATATATTTATAAAATTTAAAAATCCTATCATCCATGCCTAGTAAGCATTATTTTAATTGGTATAATAATACTGATAAACTTTTAAATATTACGAATTTAAAAAAAAATTAAAATTAAAATTAAAATTAAATAAAATTAAAAGAATTATGAATGAACTAAAAATATTAAAAAAAATTAATATTCATGAATAAAATAATAATTATAGTACATGAATAATAAAATAATAATTATAGTACACGAACGTTGATTTTCTTGGTTTCAGTTAAATAGATTGTAGAACATTCGACAGCTTCATCGTTAGTTAGGATGACAATAGTTCACGAATATTTATATGAACGAAATCAAAATACGTGCACGTGTCCTGCAACGGCATGCGAACCCCTGCCTTAAATACTATTATACTATTTAATGACGCTTTCCACCGAATTTTATATTTGAAAATTAGTTGATGACTCATACAATGCATTGATTAATTTTTATTTTATTTATTTAATTATGTAAGATGTATTTTAATTTTATACTGATGCGTTATTATTTTATTTTTATATTATTATGAATTTATTAAAATTTTAAATTTTGGTTTGAATTATTGTAGATATTATTTATTTATTACATAAAAAAATTATTTTATTTATTGAATAATAATTGGATCAAATTTTAAAATTTATAATAATAAAAAATAATTTACAATTTCAAATTTTATTCATAACTTTTTTAATAAACTATTTGATGGATTTTATACTTTAGTAAAGGTTACCATTCAAATTTTTTATTGATTTAATAATAAAAAAATATAAACTTATATATATATATATATATATACACACACACAATATAACATTTTTTATTGTAATGAATACTTTAGCAACCATATATAAACATGAAATTTACGTATCAATAGTTGATTGAATAAAAAACGAATAATATTAAATATTCAAGCATTTGGCTTAGTAGGTTGATGGTTGTTTTTAGACCTGCTTATGCATTGGGTAGATCGAATTTGAATCGGTTTAAGTATTATATTAACATTAAATATGCTTGTCCAAGCCCAATCCGACTCAAAATATGAGCCTTAAATTTTGTCAAAGCCTACTCATATTTACAGATAGACAGTTCAAGCCAATTTACACTTGCCCATATTATTTTTTTTATAATTTTTTAAATTTAAAATAATTTTCTTTTGTTAAATTTATAAATATAAATAATTTAACTTAGTTTTTAAAATTTACACTATAATATTATATATATGTATTGTTTATATGACAAAAATTATATAATACATAAAATATAAAATAAATATACATAATATAATAATAAAATTAGTCGGGTTGAGCCTGGCTTGAGCTTTAAAAGTTGAACCCAATGATAGGCTTATTTGTTAATTGGGCCTAATTTTTTTGTCCAAGCCTATTTTTCGGGCTTAATATTTTTATCCAAACCCTTTCGAATATCGAATGAACTTTCAAGCTTAGACAAATATCTTAATCCTTTGGTAGGTCTACTTGTTAAAAAGCAATCTTTCTCCAAATCTTAAATTTTAATTCATCTAATTTTAAATTATAATTGCTTACATTTCAAATAAATAAGCTGTCTACGTTTATATATATATATATATATATAATGTCAGTAAAACATATACAGACAGCTTGTACTATGTTATATTACAGATATTAAATCATGGCATAAGCACTATCTGCATGGTTGAGAAAAAATATGAAAAATAATGTTTTTAAAAAATATGATTGATGAATATTTTTAAAAAAAATATATTTAAGACATATTTATTTTTAAATTTATATTATTGTTAATAATTTTTAAAAATTTTAAAGTAATTTTTATGATTAAATTGATTTTTAATTAATTCATGATATTAATTTAATTTTATAATAATATAAATATATAATTAAAATTAAATTATAAAATAAAGAATATATCAAAATATCAATAATTTAACTTTTTAAAGTAAATTTTTATCACAATTTTAACTTGCTTCCTTTCATCTTTTTTCTTTTCTAAATAACTCTACACGTAATTATCTTTTTTTTTTAAAAAATTTTTTTCCTTTTTTTTTCATTTAATATATATGTATTCGAATATAAAAAATACCGACTTATAGGTGGACCCCAAACCCCCCGCCCCCCACGCCCGGGCCAAACCAAACCTAATCTACGATACCATCAACATTTAATTTAAAAATTATAATAAAAAATAATTAAATTACGTTACACGCTTAGATAGGAACAAAACAAACTCGAGAAAATTGCGCCTTATGGTGCGGACCCCACCACTCTTTAATAGTCCAAAACGCGGTTTGTCAGGTCCCCATGTTAACGACAATAATACTTGATTACACAGACACACATTATAAAAAAACGACCTTTGCAATTGCTGTTAAAATTCAAAAGAAGGAAAGATGATGCTGAAAGAATTTCACGGCGAAGAAGCATCCCAGACACAGCCAAATTCAGATAACGGATAGGAAAGTGAGATGGGAATAATGGGTTATATGTTTTAGGTTTCTTTTGTTTTTTTTCTTCTTTTTTTACTGTCGGGCCCTTTTTTTTGGTTGGATTTTTCTCATTGATTATCATTTATTGATGAATGAATAGTGTGTGTATATATATATATATATATATATATATGTATAAACTCCTCTTGCAAGTGCCGCATGTTGGGATCTTTGGCTGTTGTAGTGTTGGTGTTTGTTAATGAACCTAATCGTTTCCCACCATTGAAACAGCTCAGCTTTTGCGGTGTTTTCGTTGTTAATAGTAATAACAATGTCACAGAAAAGGCCCCAGGAGGATGGTAAGGCTCGACCGTCAGAAGGGAATAGTCCCGATCAAGATAAACGGAGAAGGGTTCCAACCTTGAGAAAGTACTTGCCTTTCCTTTCTTTACCTCAATTCCCATTCTTGTTTTCATATTGATGGTTATATTTTGAAACGAATTAGGAAAAAGAAAATACACTAAAAGAAAGGAATTGGATTTTTCTTGTTCGATAAAATTGGTTAGTGAATATTCGATTTGAACCATTTACTGATTTATTTGAAAATTTTGGTTAATGTGCTTTTCATGTGTTTAATATTATTGAAGAAATTCTTAAAGGGAAATGAATATATGAGTGATGTTTTAACTGGGTTTATTACTTGCTTGCTAAGGTTTTTGATGAAATATGTCTTGCCAATTTGTAATACTATTAAGATTCTCTGCTAATTTTGAAATTAATTAGAGAACTGAATTAGGCATTTTTTTTCACTTACTCGAATGTGGATTGCCCTTATGGACTATGTTATTCCAATACTCCATTTTTTTCTGAAGTACCTGTGTCCTATACATATTTGGACATGGATGTGAGGATAGATCCTCCAAATCTGTGGAAAAACTTATGAAAAATTAAGTATATCCATGTCGGACACCTCTGAGTCCGACTAGCTTATGGACTTCATTTTGTTGTGTTTTGTTATAGCGGACATCCACGAGCCTTTCTATTCAATCAGGTTATAGGTTTTTCTTCTGAATGATATGTTAAGATAGTAAGAGATGTTCAAAAGTGGTTATGTCACATATACGTGCTTTATAAATAGGTCTGAGGAGGCAAATATATTTTGGCTATATTGACATCGAGAGTTGAGTTTCCACTAGCATTTCTTCAAAAAGAAAAGTTGATAATTAAATTTGAGGGTGATAAATATGAGAACACAAATGGTATGCATGGTCCTAGAAACAGTTTTGTTGCTCCTGGTGTTGTAAGTGGACTGATATTGCTTGAATATGTTTTCTTTCTCTGTGGAGATGAATCTCTCTTACGTCTATTCATGTTTTGTTATAATTGGTAACAATAATCCATGTAAAATTATGCATCATTTATAGTGTTTCATTTGGTTGCTAATCTGTTTGTAAACAATGCTAGTGTCGTTCAGGAGGTGATGAAGTTACAATCGGTCCAGCATTTGCTGGAGCCAGTTTTGGAGCCATTGATTCGTAGGGTGGTATGTTTCTTCCTTTGATAATGTTATTTCAGTATTGCTCCAGTATGTTTTTTTTCCCCAGCAAAAACATGTTTAGTGTTTTTCTCACATAGCGGAGTGTAAGTGTTAGCAAGGTTGCCTTTCTATTTGGTCCTTTTTTAATTAAAATCTTGTCATATTATCTCATTTAACAATGAAATTAAATTTATATGTTGATACTCTACATCTTCACTGATGATGACGCTTCAATGTCATACCGAAGGTTATAAGAACAGGGTATGATGTCTCTCTCAAGAATTGAAATTATAAAATTACCATGTCCTGTCTCCTTTGCTGGCAGTGACATTTACTTTTATCAATTATTGTGTTCTATGTTGCTCGGACTTCAGAGTGAGTTTTGGATATGGTTTTGTGTCCAAGATCAACATGAGCATGTTCAATTTTTTTCTTAAGTTGTTCCTTATACTTGGAGGTTCCAAACTTCATACTCGTTGTTTAGGGAATAAGCCAAACCTTAAGAGGGCATTTGGTATGCCGTAAAGTTCTTGCTTTGTTGGGAATCAAATTCCCACCAATTAAATTCTCATATTTGGTATGCTATAAAGTGTTCACTGACTTGAGAATCTAACTTTCCTTCAGGAATTACTTTCCCAAAATCGTAGGAATGTGATTCCCGTGAGGAGAGGTAGGAAAATAACTTTCCAATGTAGTAGGAAAATAACTTTCCAATATAGGCTTTAGGACAAAATTACCCTACTTCATGTTTAAAAATTAGTAGCTAAATTTTTCTACCCAATACTTTTACTAATTACAAAATCATAAAAATTTAATTAATTATAAAATTATTTTAATTACTATTAAATTAAATTACATTCTAGTTCAAATACATATTAAATAGTTAAAACTTATTTTTAATTTATCATATGTTAATTCTGAGATAAATATACATGTTATTTTTATTTAAAATAATTTAATTATTATTTAAAAATAAACCTGATTAAATGATGTGTTTGTTAACAATAAATTAATGTTGTTAATAGTAAAAATCTTTTAAAAATTTTAAAATTATATTATTTGCATTTTTATTGATAAGGGTAATATTGAAAATTACCACCACATTCCTAGTAAAGCATTTAATGAACCAAACATGTTAATGTAACTTTCTCATGATTTTAATCAACATTTTCTTTTGACTGAACACTTTAATGTTTCTTTTCTAACAATCACATTCCTAGCAAATATATTCCCAGGAATTACATTCCATTAGAATCCCGATGCGGTAAAGTACCAAACGCCACCTAAGTTCTTGAGGAGCACAGTAAAAGGGCCCATATATACATGTTTAACACCACTTGGACCCAAAAACCCAAGCTAATGTGTTCTTTATCCTCCATTTATATGTGCCATGTGGGATGTCCTAGTCACATATGAACCGCTCAACATCCATGTCTTTAAATAAAGATTTGTTTGACATGAGTACTTGAAGAAACATAGACATAGTAACATAGAGTGCAGCACTAATTGTCTCCTACAGCTTCATGGCGGTTGCCCCTTTTCGGCGGTACTTTCAAATTCTCAATCATGTGACACAGTAGACAATCCCTTTTAACATGTTCAGCTCCATTTCTTTTAAGGCTTTGGACAGTTTATGGTTTTTAACAACTTTGAAAAGTAATTGCAAGAACTTTTTGGTCATTGCATCTTGTCAATTGCTCTCTTTTATTCTTTTGGATCCTAACAGAAGTCTGAATTTCGCAACTTTAATCAAGAATGTGATTTTTACTTTGAAAACCGTGAATCTGTGATAGATTGAATATGGTGTATCTTTTCTGAGACATCAATTAAAGTATATATTCATTCGAGTGAGCTTAATTCTAGCTATTGTGACTTGTTTGACCATGTGCACCTTAATGAGTTGCAACAAAATTGGTTGTGATTGTAGAAGATATTTCTTCGAGTTGGCTGTCATTTTCTTCATTTATTCTGCTTGAATCAGTAGCAAGCATGAGAGAGAATAAAAAAAACGAAGTTCTGAACTGAATTTGTCATAGTAAATGGACACTTGTCCAGTTTAAAATGTTTGAACCTTGATACTTGACTCTAACTCTGTTATATAGAGGTGTCTTGAATGGTTTTCAGTTCATTCAACAAATTCTCTTGGCAACTTTAGTCAGCCTTTTTGTGCATGTTTTTAATGAATAAGTCTTTGTAACATGAGATATTATCTCAATTCTATTTTTTTTGCTTCACAGGGTGGACATGCTGTCAGATAGAGTTGTGTTTGTATTTTTTTCTGAAGTTTTTGCTATATCCTTGTTATGGTGTTTGGCATCTGATTTCAAAGTTTTGTCAGGAAAATGGAGCAAAACCTGCATTTCAAAGCTTCCATATGCTTTAGTAGTTGTCATTTCTGCAAGACACCTGTCAAAAAATAATTGAATATATTAAGAATTGGATGTGAATGACTGATCCTCTGGTTTTGTAGGTGAAAGAGGAAATTGAACTGGCTCTTAGAAAGCATTTGAATAATATGAAAAGGTATGAATTCAATTCGAGAAGGAAGAAAAAACTCTGAACTAGAAATATCTTCTGCCGAGCTGTGTTAACTTGTCTGCATGCTAAAGCATGTTGTTCTGCTCCTTGTTTGCTTCAAGGAATGGTGGGAAGGAGGTAAATTCTACGGAATCGAGAAGCTTACAACTCCAATTCTTAAATAATCTCTCCCTTCCTGTGTTTACTGGAGCTCGAATCGAGGCAGAAGAATGTTCTGCCATAAAGGTGGCTATAGTTGATGCTTTTACTGGACAGATAGTTACCTCTGGTCCTGAGTCTTCTGCCAAAGTAGAAGTTGTAGTCCTTGAGGGAGATTTTGATGCTGATGAGGGGGAAAATTGGACGCTTGAAGAGTTTAAGAATAACATTGTAAGAGAGAGAGAAGGAAAGAAACCTCTTCTTACTGGAGATGAATTTCTAACTCTCACTGAGGGTGTTGGTCTAGTGGGTGAGATTTCATTTACAGATAATTCGAGCTGGACAAGAAGCCGTCGTTTCAGACTTGGTGCAAGAATTGTGGATGGCTCTGATGGAACTAGAATACGAGAAGCAAAGACAGAATCCTTCATTGTGAGGGATCACCGTGGAGAATGTAAGTATTTAATTATTAATCCGTGTTTGATGAGCAGGTAGCTATTTATTGTGTAGCAAGTTTCTGCTTAGATTATTGTCTTCATAAGATCTAGAAAATTTTCAGGCTTAGTGGATGCTTGATTAGTACAGTGTTAAGAACTTGAAGTGTAAAGTCAGATATTGCTATAATTCACATTTGATACTTCTATGATGATCACTCCGCAAAGTGATGATGTTGTCAAGATGTTGAATGAACTCTATGTACTGCTCCTTCTAACTTTCTTCACTTCTAATCTAGAGTGAAAAGCGCAAAATTTAGCTTTAGGTTTCCAAGCACAAGAGAAAAAAAAGGGGGGGTTGATATTTGGAATTGGGGAAGTTCAGATTGCCTCTTTTTTTTACCCTTTACTTTTATGTTGTTTTCTTTAGAACTTGTATGTGCATTGACACAGCGGTTTTTAAGTAAGTCATTATGGAAACAGATAGGAGTTATACACTTTTTCAACTTTCGGTTTCTGGTTGCAGTATACAAGAAGCATCATCCTCCATCCCTTTCTGATGAAGTATGGAGATTAGAGAAAATTGGCAAAGATGGAGCTTTCCATAAGCGCTTGACACGGGAAAATATCAACACTGTTAAGGATTTCCTGACCATGCTCTTTGTAGACCCTTCAAGGCTCCGTCATGTGAGATTATTCTGCTTTATATCTCTTTGCATGCTGCTTAGAATTTTTATGAGGGTTCCTGGTTTCTTTATCATCTTATTTGTTCAAATGTCCTCTATTATTGGCAGTAGAACATCAAAACTAAAAGGAAGATAACTAATTCAATTGCTTAATTGCCCTAATATGTTGGTAGCTCTTTTATTGTTAAAGCTTCGAAAATTTTTTGTTTTTAATCAGGCTTGAGCCTGCCGTTAAATTTGAGCATGTTTGGTTAGCTTTCGAAAAAGAACAGTGTTCTGAATGTTCTAGGATTAGACCACATGAATTCGTGTGTGAATTATATAGCTTAAAAAGTTCCTTAGTCGGACCTGTATCAGCATAATCTTTGATTACATTTTACTTTGAACTATTTGACGTTTTATTGTATCAGACCCTATGCCTGCATTGATCTATGTTTAATTTTTACTAAACTGCAACCGAGGATGTTCTTTTCATCATTAAATAATTAACAAGGATATTCCTGAGAAATCCTTGCCTTGTCTAAGCCTCACAAAGTTACATGTTGACTATTCATCAACAACATAAGCAGCTTTAATGCTTCAACTTAGGATTTTTGATGATGCCAAAATGCCAAAAGAAAGCAATATTTGTTTATTGGGTATGCAGATCCTTGGCACAGGAATGTCTGCTAAGATGTGGGAAGTCACTGCAGAGCATGCTCGAACATGTGTGCTTGATAAGAGGAGGCATTTGTATGGCCCTCCGGGCTCTCAACGGAAATCTGGTGTGGTCTTCAACATTGTGGGGCAAGTGACAGGACTCCTTTCAGAATGCCAGTATGTTACAATTGATAAGCTGTCAGAAACTGAGAAGGCACACTTCCCTTTATCTAATCCTATATTATCTTTTTTATTTCTCTGTGTTTCTTTACTTTTGTAATTAATGGTTCTCATTATTTGCTTGGTCATCAGATTGAAGCTCAAAACTTGGTTATTTCTGCTTTCGAACACTGGGAAGAAGTTATCTCTTTTGACGATGAAACCTCTCTCATAGCTGGTTGTTCAAATTTAGCTGAGATTCCTTACACAAGCTCCGCCAAGGCTGAGATTTCTAATGTTAGCAAATTTCCGGCTTCTCAAAAGATGGATGGATTTGATTATGCTCAACCAAGTGCTTCTTCTCCCGATATCATTTCAACCATCTGTTCAGTTTGGGGTATCGGTGGCTTAGACGATTATGCCTTGCACAGTATGGAGAACATGGGCCTTAGATATGACCAAACGTTGAGTTATCCTGGCCAAGTCAACAATTCCCTCATTCGTGACACAGATATTACTCAAACTTTCTGCGATGAGGATCATCTTCGATATTTTGATGGCAATCCTCAGTCCCAGAACCTTGGTTTGGAATCACAAGCTGATCTACAAACTGCCATCGACGGATTCGTTTTGCAACGTAGTGTTGCTGTCCAAGCAAAAAGGAGATGGACCAAGGTTTTCAGTGTGCTGAAATGGTTCTCCATTAAAAGAAAAGTCAAAGAAAAATTTCGAGGTCTGCGATATAGCAATGGACTGTAATATTTTTACAGGTACAGTTGGAAACAGTGGTGGCAGCCAAGTGCTGCCTTGTTAAATTTTGGTTGGTTATTGAATTCAACAGGTTGGAAGTATACCTTGGCATGGAAGCAGCTACTTGTTTGTAAATCCCGGTTCTTGTTTGATATCAGAAAATTCACCCCTCTGTATCATATTACACTGTAAATATATAGATGCGTGTCATAGAATTACGCAGATTTTTGGTTGTAAAGTTACCGTAGTTGCTCCAGTCAAAGGATGGACAATCAAGTGAAATCCGCCATGCATGAATGAATGAAATGCTTTTGTTTGATAAAATGGCAACTTGCTGCATTCTTTTATGATCCTTTATCAGCAGCAGCAACTGCAGTTTTGGATGTTTCAACGCTCCTCCCTTTCCGGTTGTGGGCTTTGGCTTTTGGAGCTTTGGTTGCAGCATCCAGAGCATTAGCTAGTAGGAGCGTGCTTTGAACATGCGGTCAAGTGAGTCTAAGGCCTAGTTAAAGTACTGGTGTAAAATAATTCGGCTTTTTTGCAGTTAAAATCCGTAGTCTATCACTGTAATAATTGCTCTATAATTATCAAATCAGCATTCAGTGTTTTATAGGGCTTATCAAAAGTCTTAAACGTGATGTGAATAATTGTAGCATTATTGCAAAGAGAATTTGCGAGTGAAATTTTCTAGTTAAAATCATAGTTTGCAACCCAAGCTTAAAAAATAAAAAAAAAATTAGAGTTTTTACGGTTTAAAAGTTAATTTTTTGATAAGATGATTTTATTATTTTTATATTTTTATATTTTTATTTTTTTGAATATATCTTTTATGACATTTCAATTTTTAACTGTACTTGTTCATAATAATACTAAATACTTAGAAAGTTTTTAAACAACATTTTTTCACTAAATTTTTTTAAGGTAAGCTATGTTTTTTGTAACTCAAGCTTTTTCCAACAGAAATGATGCAATATCAATGTTGACAATTTTTTAATTTCAGGCAAAAATCTGTGACATAAAATCTCTGTGAATAAAAAGAAAATAAGTTCAGGATTTTGCTTGGAATCCTTTTATCTCTAAAATATTGATTTTGTTTTATAAATATATCGTAATTTAGGGAAAAAGGAAAGGGTTGCAAATATTAAATTTAAATTTTAAATATTTTAAATATTATTTTTTAAGTAATTGTCTGAATTAATCAGATTAATTCTTAATTCATGGGTAGGATGTGGATAATATTGCTCAACGACTAAATGTACATGGCTCATCTTATTAATAAAAGTTAGGTTTTTTTTTTTTTTTGACCACCTAATGCCTAACAGCATCCATTTTCTATCGGGGCTCTTTAAAGGGGCCTTGCCTCATTGTTTTGGTTAAGGAAACACAAAGATCTTAAAGCAGAGAAGCCAGACCATGTCGTGGTTACATACCCAACCCAATGCCACATAAATCCGCGCATCGAGTTTGCTCAACATTAAGCCTCCAAAAAAGTTGAGGCCACCTCAGCAAAAGACCTAGTAAAAGATTGACCCGAATTTTATCATGGCTGGATAAATATTTTTTCAATTCAAATTAATTTAATTTGATTTAAATTATTATTTATTTAATAAATAATTATTATTTTTTAAAATATTAATTTAAAAAATTATAATATTTTTTAAAACAGTAAACTGGCTTATGAGCCAATTTAGACTAAACTTACAAAAGAAAATAAGAAATACTTTCGATCGCAACCAAAGCCACAGAGAGTTTTACTACTTAGAAACTGCCATAACACCATTAACTCCATCCATCCGAGCACTGGTATATTGTTTATTCTTTTGTAAAAATAATAATGACATATTTAAGTTATTAAGTGATAATATCATAAAGGGTTAATAAGTATTATGTAATTCGGTTTTTTGAACTGAATAATTAGGTAATAATATTATATTGTTTAATTGAGTAAAATGATTTTAAAAAATATAAAAGCAATCGATATACATGTATTATCTTACCCATAAATTAAAAAAATAATATTTGATTTATTAAAATTATTCTTATTTTTTATTTCTTATAAAATATTATTAATATATCCAAATTTAATATTAAAAAATAATATTTAGCAAAATATTTTTCGTATAATTATAATATGATTTTAATATGTTATACTTAAATTATATTTGATAAATATTATTTTAAAGATTTTGAAAGTTTCATCATAATTAAAAATAAATTATAATATTTTATATTTAAAATATAAATATTATTAATTGTTAATTATTTTTCCTATAAATAGCTATATTTTTCTCGTTTTTCATCCGGAGTCCCCTCTCTCTAACCTCCACAATAAAATTCAAGTTGTTCATCTTATTTTCCAGTTTTTGACAGTCGTGCCATCTTCTGCCATCGCTGGTAATCGATGTTTTTCTAACCCTAAAGTCTCGCCATCAATTCATTTTGGACTCCTGTTCTCGATTCTCCACTTATTTCTTCCTAAATTAACCCCTAATAGTGTCGATCTAAGCTTAAAGTGTGCCGCCAAAAATCCAATAACTCCTACTTCTATCGCTTTAAACCTTATTATTAAGCTGTTCATGTTGTTCCCTACCTTTCGTTCTTCATCTTCACTAAATTTGAAACCCAAAACCCCCTTGAAACTGTCCCAAATTTGAATCTCTAGGAGAGAGAAAATCTCTCTCCTTTTTTTCTTCTGTTATGTTTTTCTGGCTATTATTGGTTTTTGGCTGATGTCTTTTGTCTCGCCACTCTTTGTAGCTCTGGCGATGGAGGATGGAACTATTCATGTTGGACTTGTAGAGGTAGACAACATCAAGATTGGGTGGAGAACGGTGGCGAACCGGCAATGGAATTTGAGTCAGGATATGAATAAAGATTTTGGTTTGTGCTGTAAGGTAATTTGAAGAAAGAATTTTTTTTTTTTGTGTATTCTTAATGGGGTAGAATAACTATTCTTGAAGGGGCCTTAGAATGACGATTATAAGAGTTCAAGGAATCAAGCCTGAATTAATATTCAATTGAATAAGCAATACTTTGACCCAAACTATAGTTGTGTTGTAGAAAACAATTCCATTTAGCCTTGCCAAACATGCTGGAATAATTTTTTTATCATTTGGCTTCTTTAACCATTGATGTTTTTATTCATTACTGAAAGCTTTTCATATAGCATACCTCAAAAGACATTATTTATTCCTTTAAACACCATTTTAATTTTTCTTCCTTTTAATTATCGTTTCTATTTGTTTATCATGCAAATTTGTGGTTGTATCGTTGTTGGCAGTGGATTTTTGCTTTTGAGATACGTTGTTTTAATTGAAGCAATACAAAAAGATCGCAAATGTTACAGCTGATTTTTGTTGGATTCATAATCTCCTATCAGAGTTGCAAGTTCCACAAACTAATTATAATTTTGGAGCAATTTATCTTTGTTCAAATCCATTTTTTCATTCTTGTATGAAGCACATTGCATTGGATTATCACTTTTTTAGTAACATAGATGGCAACTAATTGCTTTTTAAGTAGATTTATTCAAAAGTCGGATAGTCTACTTAATTTAAATTCAAATCAGATGTAGGAATGATATTTTATAATTTAAGTCGAATCGATTCGTATCACTATTTATAAAATAATATAATATTTTTTAAAATTTAATTATTAAAATATATAATTATTAATATAATTTTTTTAATATTTTAATATATTCAACAACAAATTCAAACTAACAAATTAAGTCAAATTCAGATTTTATCTTAAGTTTTAAATTTTTTTAATCATGACCAACTTGACGTACGAGTAGGTCTTCCTTCAAGCGTAACATGCTAATAAAAAAAGAAAAATCAATTTACTGATCCATTAACTAAACTTTGTCCAAACAACAATTGTTATTTCTTCGATCCAAGACGGGGATTTTCGATGGCTCCCCTATCTTGCAAGACGTGTAAGGAACCCTTGCAGTTGTCACATATCAGATATCTCTCCTTGTCAAAGACTCCGATTTAATCTCAAGCTTCCATATCAGATAGCAAAAATATATCTTAATCCTGTACTAACATTAATTAGTTACTTAGATAACTATTATAGATCTTTCTTGTATATATCACCATTATATGATCACAGTTATAATTATATACTAACATTTAATCGCTTACGTGAGGGTTTTAATATTTTTATTAATCAATTAAAAAATTTAGTTTTAAATTAAATTTTTATTA
>JBBYHK010000006.1:20769167-20784874 GCA_038382065.1 Adansonia grandidieri | reverse complement strand
ATTTAATCGCTTACGTGAGGGTTTTAATATTTTTATTAATCAATTAAAAAATTTAGTTTTAAATTAAATTTTTATTACGTTATAACTCTTTTTTATTTTGAAATTTTAATAATATTAATATGAATGTATGTATTTTGTTAATTATAAAAATTAAATTTATGATAATTGTTTAAGATTGGATTAGACCTTACACTAACTTGTGAGTTAATAAGCGAATCAATTAATTTAAATATATCATTTTAAAAACAAACAAAAATAAGAAAAAAAAACTTATTTTTTCCAAATAGATTCAGGTACAGATATTAAATCAACACACGAGTGAACATACTAACTCTTTTAAATACGTAATTTTAAAATAAAAAACTTTTTTCGAGCGATCGGGTACAAATCCTAAATCAACTTACAAGTAAATACGCAAATCAATCATTTAAATTTAAAATAATAAATTAATAATAAATTTCTTTTTTTCTCAATTGGTCTTATACAGATCCTATATCAAAATACAAGTCGACGTGGGGTCCAAAACTTTAAATACCTTATTTAAAAATAAATTAAAAACAGTTAACTAATAAAATAAATTTTCTCTAAATTAGATTACAATGACAAATTATTTAAATCTTTTTAATATTTAATTTAGAGTTAAAATCGAATTATTATAATAAACTATAAAAAAATATTAAGTAAATTGACATACAACACAAAAATAACATAAGAAAATAATTAAAACACGACACGATGCGAAAAATGACATCAAAATCTTTATAAAACCAATGATTAATGAATAAAAATCTAAATAATTAAAAGCAATATAAAAAAAATATAAATATGATACGAATATACAAATATATAAAATTATGTATAAAACAAATTATTAATATGTAAAATTTTATATAAATCCATAAATACACAAAAACAACATAAACAAGTCAACACAATATTCATCATTTTTTATTTTTATTATTTTCTTTTTTCTCTTTCTCTATCTCTTTTTCTTTTCTCTAACCTTCTTCCCTTACCCTCATTAAGGCTTTCTCTCTGTCTCTTCTTCATTTTCTCTCTTTTTTCCCTTTTCTTTTTTCTCTTTCTTTTTTTTTCTCTTTCCTTCCTTTTCTTTCTTCGCTTCTTCCTCTCCTTTTTCCCCAACTAGTTGAAAATAAATTAAAAAAAAAGAACGGAACCTAGCAAAGACACATGTTAGATCTTATGGTAATTAAATCAAGAGGGAATGAATTGAAATATCAAAATCTATTGCAAATTAAAACATTGGTTATGAAAATTGAGAAATTCAGATAGTGAAGTTGGAATTGCAAGTTAATGAATAAATAAAAATAAGTAAACGATAAAGGAAAGAGAAGCAAACACTATTGAATTTATAAAGGTTCGACATGCCTATGTCTTCTCTTTTAGCCTCAATTGCCAAGGAATTCCATGATCCATTATCTTGAATTGATGCTTTTCAAATAAAAAGTATAACATTTATAACTACTTATCTTTTGAATAGGCTATTATAAAAACATCTATCTTTTCTTGGCTAAGATATAACCTCACTACTTTTCAAGGCTAAGTAAAAATCTCTTCCCATTTTCTAAAGACTTTTAGTGTAAACAAAGATGAGCCTCTAAAAGGTTTTGGTGTTCATGTAGTTTGGGCTCTTAGAAGAAGAAATACAATCATGTAATTACGAAGGAATATAATTAATGATACGAAGGATTAATCTTATACAAAAATGAACTAGTTGAAAAAGTTAAGAGAAATGAAAGATATGGCTCTACTCTTTCTCTCTTGATGTCTCTTGCATTTGGAGGTGTTGGAGAAGCCCTTTTATTGCCTAAGAATAAATTATGGCCTTCGTGAATTAATTGCAATTGAAGGGAGTCACTGGATGTTTCATAAATATGACTTTGTGTTCAATCCCATGAGGTATCGATCCTTGTATCAAGGGTATACATACTTGGCTTTGCAAACCCTTATATTAGATTTACTATGTAACGATTTCGAATATGAATCCTTAAATATCAATTATCCAAATTAGCTTTGATTTTGATGTGGACAATATCGAATTATTTATACAAATAATAGATTTAGATATTTGAATCCGATATTAGTTTAGATATTTAATTCTTGTAAATTTTTATGATAATTGGGGATTAGGATGATGGATGCTAAGGCTTGAACCCAAACTCTTGTACCATTACAAGCCTCTTACCACTCAATTAAGAAGTTATTGGCTTTAATTCTTGTATACTTTTATATTTTATCATTTTTAAATATTAATTTAATAAATTTGAATATATAGTAAATTTAAATTTTTTACGGATATCATTGTCTAAATCAACTGTTGAAACTAATAATAATATTCAAAGAGTAAAAAAAATAATAAATAATTTTGATATTAGATAAATTAAGCAAATTTAAATATTTAAAAAATTATAAATATTTGATCCATTATCATATGTACAGTAAATCAGCCACAAGCCAAGCATCAAACATGAAAAAAAAAAAAATCTGGTTACAAACAATAATACGAATAACATTAGGGGTATAAGTGCAAAAACGTGGTATTAAATTATTTTAGCGAGAGGGTTGAGCCCTATTGGCTTTTTGGCTTTTCGATAATCGACATATATCAGCAGCTAATTTTTATATTCTTATTTTTTGTTCTTCAATCTGAAAGTCTCCGAAGTATCAAAGAGATGGCTTTTTTCCTTCAAAAAAGTAGCCTTGCCAATCACTTCCGGTCCTCTCCTCAGGTATTAAAGCAGATAAACATTTAATGTATGTATATTAATTTCATTCGATCTTTGCTGGGTCTTTGCTTGATATGCTAATAGCACTATCTAACTCTCTGAGATTTGTTTACCGAGTGAAGCTGAAGACGGAGGGTTCCTTGGCTGCGCCAAGTCGAGCATTTCATGTTGAGCTTGGGGATCGTGAGAAAGCTGTAAGTTTATTTTCCCCCTTGTCTGAATCTTTAGTTCCCAGTTCAATTTTCTTGATAAAAAAATGCCCCTTTTGTTTCTTTTCGTTTTTGCTCTTTTGATTTCGCTTTGAGAGGTTCCATTTCTAGCATCTGGGTCAAGCTCCAAGTGCCGTAAACTAGGTTTTTGGACTGTAGAGGTTGGCTTTTATTATTTATGGCTTGACCCATTATTAATTCATGGAAGTGCAGAGTAGAAGGATCCGTATTTGAAATTATTCAAAAAGTTAGCTTGCAACGGGTTTCAATTTTTTTTATATGTTTAGCTACTGAGCAATTACATTGGATAGGGAAATTGGTTTTCAATTCTTGTTCATTTCTTATAGTCTGATTATTCTAATCCTTTAATCAGTCTCCTCACCCCCCCCTTTTTTTCTGGCATGGAAGGGGGATGATTAGAAGTTTTTAGTGCTTGTTTTTCTTTAAATATTTTCTTAGTGATAATCTTGTGCCATACTTATTACTTTGTTGATATGGAATGCACCGTGCAGCTCTTGGCTGAGCACCCGTCTTTAAAACGATTTAAATCTTATAAGAAGAGTGTGTGGCGACTGAAGAGAATCGGAGATGTTCTGACAATAGTCGTTGTAGCAGGTGAGGCTACTGTTGCTATAAGTTGAATGAATCATTTCATGAGTTCTATTATGTGTTGATAACTCCAAGAGAAGATGGATTTGATTCTTTATGATCCCATTTGAGATGCGTTCTAGATATACTCCACATATGTCTCTAGTGTTTATAACGGTTTAAATTGATTTTTGGTAAATTTGGACATTAGACTAAATTGCAACTGGAAATCTTCTTTCTTTTGCATTTTTAATTTTCACTTCCCTCTTCTTTCTTAGGAGAAAAAGAATGCTTGAAATGAAACAAAATTTGTACAAAATCATTTAAAAACTTAATTTTGGAAGTATACAATCCTAAGTTACTCGGACTTGAGTGCGAGTGCTAGATATAGGTATGTTCAATTTTTCAAAGTTTTTCCATGTATTTGGAGGATCCTTAGAGGGTCATACCCTAGTACCCATGTCCAGATCTGTGTCGGACACAAGTACTTTTAGAAAATGAAAAGTCCAAGCAACATAGATACAACCTATTTGGGGATGCATCCTCACCTTGTCAATTGCTAGATTTTAAGAATTCATTGAGTTAACAGCTGCTCTCTTCTGCCCTCCCCTACCCTGTTTGTAATGGGATTGTGAAAGTATGAACCAAAAAAGAAAGTATGTCGACTCAATCTTAATAGATTTGATGGTTTAGCGTTGCAATTACTAGTTTGTTGTTCTGGACCCTGCATAAGATCAGAAAGAAATATAATAGTTGCTAAATCACTGAGATTTCTGGACTTGACACAACTTAATGAATGATTTTGTTTGAAATTGTGATGAATGTTCAACTTCATTTTACATCCGCAATTGAACTTGAAAGTTCTTTCATGATTGCTGACCTGTGGCCTATAATATTCTGAATAAATGGTGAGAAGCAGGAGACATTAAGCTAATATCCATTGTAAACCTCACTTGGAGAAGGCGGAAAAAAGGCTGTTGATGCTTAAACAGTCAAGCATGTGTGACTAAACTTCTTGTATGATGGCATTACGCTTGTTTGTTTCAGGTTGTTGCTATGAAATTTATGTCAAGGCAGTAATGCGAGAAGAAGCTCGGAGCAAGGCAAAGGTTGCTGGTGGGAGTGAATGAGGCTGTGCATGTTGCTGCTTCTGTGCCGAAAGGAAAAAGTGTCTGTCTTAGCGTTTGGTCTTTGTTTTGGCAGCACTGTTTGCAACTATTTTAGCCGCTAATGATTTTACCTCATGATAATAAGCAAAAAACGACGTGTTTGTGACATTGTTGAAGACCCTGGTCAGCAAATTTTATCAGTTTGTCATTGTATGGAATCTGTCAAATAACCTTTTTTTTCATGATGATTCCAAAAATTTTAGAAAATTGCTCCTTGGAATAGGGTTTTGAATATGCACTGTGACATACAGGAAACACTTAAAACCTTGCTGCTGGCGCTAGTTGGAGAGCGGTGAAACAAGAAAAATGGTGGATGTGTTTTACGTTGATTCGACTCTTCATTTTTCTTGGAGTATTCATGTCTGATTTAATCTGAATATAGGTACAGGGATATGATTATTCAAAAATCTTTTAAGTACATGCAAATCTAGAAAAAATTGAGCATACCTGTATTAGATACATATTTACATTTAATACTCACTGAATCCAATTTACATTAGATGGGTTGTTAGCAAGATTTCAACCCACTAGATCTGGGTGCATTCTAGGTTTTTTCCCCCACTAATTGCATTCCAGTTTAGTAAGTGCTTTATTGCCTTTATTTTTGATAATTTTTTATATATTATTGGAATTGGGTATTAGGCAAGACTTAGGTTTTGCTCGGTAAGGTGAAAAACTTTTGGGCAGATGAAAAATTATAGTAGAAAAATGAGAAGATAGAAAATATATTCTTTTTCCTTCCATTATTGTACTTGGTAAGAAAGAGAGAAAAGGAGAAAGAAAAGAATAATTTTTTTTTTCTTATTGTTTGGTATGATTGTAACGTGAGAAAGAAAATAAAAAGTATATTGTTTTACCATTAAATCTATTAGAAGTTAAAATAAAAAAAATAAACTTAAAAAATGATAAGTAATTTTGTAAATATACACATTTGATGTACACCATTTTTATGTTTTTCAATTTAGAGTGATTTGTATTTATTAACATGTGTGGAAGATAACAATATTTTTAATTTCTTTGTTTTCATGTTTTGTTTCAACTAAACATATTTAGAATTTATTTATTTTTTTTATTTATCCACTCTATTCTATCTATCATTCTAATTTTTCACCTAATTAAACACACCCTTAAAAAAGTTTTGAGAGATAGTCATTTAGATCATGCAGCTAAAATTCAGGAGCAAGAATGCAGGTTTCATTGTCAAACTACACTTGTCACACATTAATCATAATATGTAGATTCAAGATGATCATGTCCGTATTTTCTTTTGGTATAAATGAGATTCTAGCCTAGGGATAAAAAAAATATTGTAGATGTTGAGTTTCAAATTTAAAATTTCGTAAATGTCACGATGTCTATATGAATCAATTAAACTAAGTTTTAGGTTTAGATTATCATATCTGTTAAAGATAATCTTAACTAAAATTGGGACTTTAGTCCAAATGGTTTCCCGACCACCCCATCGCACCCCAACCCTTCTTCCTTAGCAGTGGATTCTAGGACGAGCATGGTCCGGGTGGGTAGTTTTAAAACTAGAAACGTGGATTTTTTATGCAGTATTAGTTTTAAAAGTTTTGGAACAAGGATTGATTCATGATCTTTTAGGATTCTCTTTAAATATATAAACAGCCAAATCAATCATATTTCAATATTACATATAAAAGATCAAAATTCATAAATATTAAAAGAAATTTCAAAAACTTTTTAAGTCTTGCAACTTATGCATTTTGCTTTTGTATTAATATACTTTTTTCGTTTTAATAACTAACCATAAAGAAGTAGGTTTTGTTAATTGAAATTGAGTTTGTTGAGCCTGCAACAAGATGGTAATTAGATAGGTAGCTACATACTGTCTGCTTACCAAAGATGGCTCAAAATAGCTGGTTTCTCCTAATGCCACCGTACGCCGTTGCTAGTTCAGATTCCCCTATTCATGACTGGAGCTTGTTCTTTAGATTTGCTTTGATATTTGCATAATTTACAGGTCATCTAATTTATAGCTTCAAGTTGGAAACCCAGAAAACTATTATGCAAAAAAATAATAACCGAATATTAGATACCTATGTTGTCTAAACTCGATACGAGTCTCAAATATCGATATGTATTTAATATAAATATATTTAATTTTTTTAAAATTTTTTAAAATATATTTAAAAAATCATGTGTTTATATCTATGTTCGAATATATATTGAATACAAAGTATTAGACTAAACACTTTAAAAAATATATAAAAAATTTTGGATAACATGAATAGATAAGTACATAAAGTAGCAATTTATCATTGCTGAAATTTCTGAGACTACATAGATTTTGGCATCATGAGAAATATTCACGAGCTGCTGCCGTGCTTCGATGATTTAATCGGATCGATCATGTTTCAATATAGTTGCCAGACAGTGAAAGAAACACTTGTCAATTTAATATTATAAAATTCAAATAATCACAAAGGTGGGGCAACATTGACAGAAAAAAAAAATGGGAAAAAGGTTCTCAGTCCCACATGAGATTAACAAAATAGAAATTGTTAGGTACAACGGCTGCATTGGTGTTCCCTTTTGGAATAGTATAAAGAATATATGGGAGAGATCAACTAAATCTGCTTATGCTGTTGGATATTTGATTTAAATTTAAATTAGTTTAAATTTTGATGTAACTTTATTGGTAGAAAATTATTTGATTGTTAAGTATATTTAATAATTAAATATTTTTAATAGGAAAGAAATCTTGATGAATAAAGATTTTTTTAGTGATCAAGAAAAGGCTTTATAAATACAAAGTGAGTATCAACCTCTAGAATTATGACAGCAATGTGATTCCTACAAATCTCTTTGTGAAATATGGGTTTATAAGGATGTATGGAAGAGTTCGGTAAAACACCGGATTTAATGATGTGTTTAATTTTAGTAGCACATAAATAGGATTGTTTCGAGGTTCGAGTTCAGTGTTTATTTATTAGGTGTTTTAAAATTTTTATAATTTCTCTATTTACAGTAGATTTTTCTCTCTTATCTTTGGATGTAGGCAATTAAAATAGAACCACATAAAATCTTTTCTCTTGTGTACATGAATTATTTTTGTGTTGATCTTGATAAGAATAATCATCACTTGAAAATTCGAAACATATGGGTCGGTCTGAGTAAGAGTTTTTACAATTTGAATCAATCCAGCTTGAATTGATGTTTTTAATTTTAAATGTTAATATAAAAATAATTTTTATTTTTAATATCATTTCAAACTATGAAATAAGTTTTCAGACTAATCCAGACTTAGACAAAAAAAATTTTAGATCATGACACGACTCATGAACACCCTCCTATCAACAAAGACTTTAGTTGTAGCCTCCAAAAAAAAAAAAAAAGAAGAAAAAGAATAAGACTTGGCCACTATCATTTTGGCGCTGGGGTGAAAGAAATAATATTGTCATGCCTAGAATAAGACATGTTTAATAAATACAAAAGTAATACAATAAACATGACAAATGTTTAATATATATTTTGAATATATTTAATAATTTATATTATTTTTATATTTACACAATTGATAAAAAAATACAAAATTTGATACGTATATAGTGTTGCTAACAAATAATTGAAATAATTTGGGTTGCTATTGCTAAGTTGAGTAAATAAATTAATGAAAGATGGGAGTGGAATTCTCATTGATAAAATTGAAAAGCATTAGAGAAAGTCTTTTTTTTTTAAATTTTTTTCTAAGGTTTTGAATTGATTCTGTTTCTCGAGTTTCCCATTTCATAAATTAAACTAGTTTAAGTACAGGGAATATGTTATTATCAATACTACGGCCAGCTAAATTTTACAAATTTAACTGGAAATTAGAAACGTTTATGATTGAACTGGTTGTGATTTTAAAATGTTTAAAATTATTTATTTATGTTTAGGTTGAGTCCAAATTAGGTTAAAAGCTTATATTATTATTTAAAATAATAATAATAAAATATTTTATATAAATATTTATATTCAAATTTAAATAAAAATTAATTACTTAAACAATAATTAGAATTAAATCGAATCAATTCGAATTATAAAAAAAATATTACTTAAACTCTACTTAATCGAGCCAAGCAAATTGTTCTGTCATGAATAGATCTACTCAAAACTACTAATTTGCTCTGATTTTCAATAACTCTTCTAACATTGAGAGTGAAATTATTCTACAAAATAAAATCAAATTCAATGAATTCTTAAATGAGAAAATACCATCAAGCTGCTAAAAGCATTCCAATAAAATTGATTTTTACTCACTTTTTCCAAAAAAGAGGGGGAAAAAAGATAACTAGCGTTAGCCAAAAATAAGTTGAAGCCATAAGGTCAAAATTCAAAATCATGATAATTGGTCAGTGATCCTTTTTCTTGTAAGGTTTGATTCCATGTTATTAAACAATAAAACTACTTTTTCTTTAATGAAAAATAATTTAAACTTGATGATTATTATACTTTCGTTTAGTGTCTGAACTTTTCTTTAAATAAAATAAAATATTTCTACAACTTTATGAACTTATTTTCCAATTGAATATGATATTATTTTATCATATGTGGTTCAAGTCAAATTTAAATAGTAATTTTTTCGAAGCTTTAACTTAATTTATTGAACTGAAAAATTTTAATTCATTATTTAAAATTTATTAAAATATTATAAAATTATTTTATATTAATATTTATAAATTTATTATATAATAAATTTAAATAAAAATAGTTTACTCCATATCGCATTTATCAAAATTTAAAATATTATATCTTAGCTAAACAAAATTTGAACCGTATTGAATAAATCTGCGTAGGAACAAAATAAAAATGCTTGCTAATAGAAGAAAAAGAAAATGAGGTGCTTGCAGTAGTAGCAGTAGTATTATTATTAATTTAAAAGAATTTATAAAGTGGATACGGGTTGTTGGATCATGCATGCACTCTATGATTGTCACCTGCGTAATGTAATGACAAAAAAATATTTAGAAAATGGAGGAATCATAGTTTCAATTATGGCCCACCGCAGAGAGAAGTAATATTGTTTATCTTTCATCATTCAATTTAAATTGGGTGAATCAGCTATTATATTTTAATATTTTAAAATTATATTTAAAAATATTATAAATTTATATAATTTTTAACATATTAATAATTTATATTTTATAAATTATAAATTATATTTTTATAATATATTATATTATAATTATTTTTATATAATATAATATTATATAATTAATTTAATTTAATTCAAATTTTGTAATCCCGTGAACGTGAGCACTTGTACTTTGCTCCATTGCCACGTCCAAAGCACTTCCGTTGTTATTGGCTTTTTTTAACAACACGCGCTTTTTAAGACAGTGGTACAAAGATTTCCAATGTTTGAAATAACCGCTATTTGTTTTGGAATCAGATAGAAGGTACTAGATTTTACAACTTTGGCCTGAAGAAGAAGAGGAAGAACGTGCAATAATTTACTCATTGTTGGCAGAAGCCAAGGACACCTGTTCAAAATCATGACATTTTGATTAATTCATTCATTAAATTAAAACACAATTCATCCTCAAATGCCGACAGCTACCGCATGTTAATATCGTCTAAAACCCAAGTGCCAATTCACGCATAGGTATTGATTTTGTTACTATCATTGTATCCAAGAATTTTAATTTATTTCTACAATTATATCATGCAATATTTTGCATTATTTTTTAATTATTTTTAAACCGTTTTTTATTTTATCATGGCAATAATAATCATTAAAATTTATTGGTCTAAACTCTAAAGTCTACCCAAAGACCAACTTCAAATTCAATATTTCTGAGCTGTAATCACAGACACCCGAGAATTTTGAGTCATAATAATAATAATATAAAGGAAACAGGCAGATTAAAGGAGAGAGTTTTTGTTTGGAAACAAACAAAGAAATTGTCTTCTCATCTGTGTTCTTGGTTTAACGTCAACCAAAAAGAAAGTTATTAAATTTTGAGGTGTACATAGGTTTTGGTTAGTGTGGGGATTTACAAAGGAAAGATCTGAAAGAGAGAGTATGGCAACTTTTGCTTTTGCAGGGACTACTCAGAAGTGTAAGGCATGTGAAAAAACTGTTTACTTGGTTGATCAACTCACTGCTGACAACAAAGTTTATCACAAAGCTTGCTTCAGGTGCCACCATTGCAAGGGTACCCTTAAGGTAAATTCAATTCAAACCATTTTTTATGCATATTACCCTTTAGTTGAGTTTGGTGTCCACGTATTTGGAGATGCTTCTTTGTGTTGCTTTTAATTTAGTCATGTCTTTTTGTTAATAAGTTTACATGCTTAATTAATTGTGGATTCTATCTGGGGTTTGGCCTTTGATCAGTTAACTAGTGTTACTTCTTTTTAGTTGCTTATAGGGCTCAAGATTTTATTCAATCTTTTGTATCCTTGATGTTTGATGATATGTCGTAGACAGCTTTCTTAATGAATCTTCTGTTATGAACGTTGACCCAAGTTCGTGTTGGTAGCAAAGCTGACTGCAAATATGTAAATTGTGGTTTGAGATCTGATCAGTTTTATAGAGTTGAGGACATGTAACATGTTGCTTCATTGGTCTAGCAGAGATGGTTTTTTTTTTCCTGATATTGCGGTGACTTGCTTGAGGAAAAGCTTATCAACTGAGAATTATATAGGATTTTCTGTACATTAATTCTCTTACGGCCATATGGAATGTTGAGAATTCATGAAACAGTACTATGGCCAAAACCGAAGAATCAAATAGTCACTTGTTTTTTGTAGTGTCGGGAAGGTTCCCCGGGACTTTAAAATTCTAATTTTGATGTCAGCAGATATAGTAAAAAATGGTTTCTTTATTTCTTTTCTCCTTACTAATTTGAGAATTTGGCCCCTCTACAGTTGGAATATAAGCCAAGGGACCTAATTCAGTAGCATTGCAGGAAACATTCTTCCTTTTACTTTGAGGAAAATCCCAATGCAGCTAATCATTTGAATCTCCAATAGGCCTTGAGATCAAAGCTTTTTGAAATAGCAGTCCCTTTAATTTATTTGGTGTGGGGAGTAAGTTGAGAGGTGAAACAAAAAAATTGCATTCTTGATGGAATCCAAAGAAAGTGATTAAGTTGTTACGAAAACATCAAAGCGTGGGGTTAAACATGTCCGAATAGTGAGGAATTATCACTTGTCACAATATCAAGACTATGTCTATAGAGTACAGCATTATGATATGGTTGCATTGGCTAGCACTAATGAAGGTTTACTGAATTTGATAGAGATAAACAGTAATGAAGGTCTGCTTGTATGTGAAAACTCGAGTCCATTGTACCCCTCAATTGAGTGGCAACAGTGCGAATGATGATAACAAAAATTTATTCATGGTTGTATGATCTAAAAGATATTGGGATTAAGGCTTGTTTTTTAGTTAGTTTGTTGATTGTGCAATCTAAAAGATGATCAAAGCTATTAACACTGCTGTTTATGTTATAATCTTTGTTGTCTTTCTTGTACCAAGGCCTTTATGCCTTTGGCACTCACTTAGAAGATGATATTTACTGGAATAAGCATATAGTTTCCTCAGTGACTCTCAAAAGTCTTTTCCAGTTGTTGCAGCATTTAAAACAAAGATATATCGCTCCTTTTTCATTAGCTGAATGCCTTTGTTCTTCTATTTTATGAGTTGTT
The DNA here is from genome assembly GCA_038382065.1 of Adansonia grandidieri. Lineage (NCBI taxonomy): Eukaryota > Viridiplantae > Streptophyta > Magnoliopsida > Malvales > Malvaceae > Adansonia > Adansonia grandidieri. The sequence goes on along the minus strand of JBBYHK010000006.1, from coordinate 20,772,502 downwards.
TGCTCATCTTTTCCAACCAAATTTGCAGCTAAGTAATTATAGCTCCTTTGAGGGTGTCTTGTATTGCAAGCCTCACTTTGATCAATTATTTAAGATGACTGGCAGCTTGGATAAAAGTTTTGAAGGTACTTACTTGTTATTGACCTTTTTTTAGGCTTTTTTAATTTCCTGTTATCTCTGCGTCAAAATCCAAATTGATGGGTTATTTTGTTTTTCCTTCTCTTTGTCAGGAACTCGGAAAACTGTTAGGGCAGACCGATCAGCTGACCAGGTAACTCACCATCTTACATTTGCTACAATTCCTTTCAAGTTATAGAAGTTATGTTTAGCTCTAAAATCAAAACTGCCATTCTTGATCGTTGAGGAACTCTGCAGGTTACCAACAGCAAAGTTTCAAGCATGTTTGCTGGAACTCAAGAGAAATGCGTGGCTTGCAAGAAAACTGTTTACCCTATAGAAAAGGTATTTTTAGCAATTTCAATCATTAATTGCATAACTTGTAGGAAAAACAGATCATTTATTTCTATGTTAGACTATTTATTTTTTCTAAAGCACCTGTATCCAACACTTGTTTCTGATATATATTCAGACATAGATACGGAGATATGATCTTCCAAATATATGAAAAAAGTTTAAAAAATTTTATAGAAAATTGAGAGAAAGTAGAGAGAAATTGAAAAAATGGTTTTTTTTTTTTTTTTAATCTTGTATTAGAAAGCTGGATGACACTGTTATATGTACAATAAGTAAAATCCTGTTCTAGGTAAGTAGACTAATAAAAAATAATTACAAATCTAATCAAATCAAAATTGATCCCTAAAAATCAAGGATATTATTTTTCTATGAGAACTAAATCCTATAAATCGAGAAACAAAATTATTCTAATAATCCCAAGACTTCAGGAAATCCGGAATTCCACACTCCCCTCAAGCTAGGGAATAGATGTCAGTCATTCCCAGCTTGGAAAGTTGCATGTCTAACTGAACTCTCGAGATAGCTTTGGTGAGCATGTCTGCAGTCTGTTCTCGTGTAGGTGTATAAACAACTTCAATGACCCCTTGTTCTATCTTCTCTTTTATGAAGTGACAATCAATCTCCACGTGCTTCGTTTGATCATGATGCACTGGATTCTTTGCAATACTAATTGCTGCTTGGTTATCACACATTAACTTTATCAATGTAGTAACTGGAAGATGAAGTTCTTCTAGGAGTCTTTTTATCCATATACCCTCACATATTCCCTGTGCCATCGCTTTGAACTCGGCTTCTGCAGTACTTCTAGTCACAACAGACTACTTCTTGCTCTTCCTGGGAACAAGATTACCCCACACATATAAGCAATATATAGAGGTTGATCTCCTATCTGTTAGCGAACCTGCCCAGTTAGCATCTGAGTAGATTTCAATGTTTTTGCTAGTTCCCTTCTTGAAAAACAAATCTTTTCCCGGAGTCATCTACTAGTAACACAATATCCTATTCACAGCATTTTGATTTTCTTTAGCAGGCTTGTTCATAAACTGACTGACCATGCTGACTGCAAAGTTAATGTCAAGTCTCGTGTGTGATAATTAAATTAGCTTTCCTACTAACCTCTTGTATCTGCTTTTGTCCACAATTGCTGAATCTTTCTTTGATCCAATTTTGTTAAATGGATCTGTTTGAGTATCCGAAGGTTTACATTCAAGCATCCCTATCTCTTTTTAACAAATCTAGTGTGTTTTTTCGTTTTGATATTGAGATTCCTTTACTCAAGCGCGTTACCTCCATTCCAAGGAAGTATTTCAAGGCTCCAAGGTCTTTGATCTCAAATTCCCTTTGTAGAGTCTCCTTTAGCTAAGTTATCTCCTCTTCATGATATCCTGTTACAATTATGTCATCAACATAAACTATGAGGATAGTGATCTTATCACCTGAGGATTTCTTGATGACAACGTATGATCTGACTATCCTTGAGAGTGTCCCTGCTCCTTAATAGCCTTAGTGAATCTATCAAATCATGCTCTCGAAGATTGTTTGAGCCTGTAGAGTGACTTTCGAAGTTTGCAGACTAGATGGGTATTATTCGGATTCTTTAGACCAGGAGGGATTTCCATGTAGACTTCCTCTTCAAGATCTCCATTCAGGAATGCATTTTTCACATCTAATTGATGTAAATTCCAATCAAGATTAGCTACTCCAAAGAACAAGATCCAAATAGTCTTCATTTTAATAGCTGGGGCAAATGTTTTGTGGTAGTCAATACCATAGGTCTGTGTGAAGCCTTTAGCTACTAGTCTGACCTTATACAGGTCTATGCTTCTATCTACCTTGTACTTAACATTGAAAACCCACTTGCATCCTATAGGTCGTTTTCCTTAAGAGAGTTGAGTTGAGTTCCTAAATGCTATTTTTCTGTAATGCTCGAATTTCTTCATTCGCTACTTCTCTCCACTTAGGATGTTGCAGCGCCTTTTGAATGAATCTTGGAATCTCTATGCTGTCTAGGTTTGCGGTGAAGGCTCGGTAGCTAGGAGACAATTTATCTTAGGACACAAAATGTGAAATAAAGTGCTGAGTACAAGACTTTGACTCCCTTTCTTTGGGCAATAAGAAGATGGAGATCATTAATTAAGCATACATCATTTGTAGATGAACAGGAATCTTTGTTACATTCAATTACCTTAATAGGAGTTGGATTTGGGGATGTCTGCTTGGCAGGGCTCAGGAACTATGTCTTGCTCTACCATTTTAGGGTCTTTTGGATGTCTTGAGTAGACCTATAGTTCTCTGTTTCCGTCTTGAGGTTGGGTAGGAAGAGGCACAGTAGCTTGAGGTTCGAAAACGTTTCTTTCCTAAGGTTGGATAGGAAGAGACACAATAGCTTGAGGATGAGACCTAGATTCAAGCTCGGAAAAATCCATAGAAGTGGAGGGAAGATCCCAAAATCGATATTTCTCTTGACAAATAGAACTTTCCCCCTGAATATTAGTTTTGGGATAATAAGACACATTTTCAAGAAAAGTTACATCCATGGAGTTATAGAATTTCTGAGTAGAAGAAAGGTTGTAGCATCTGTAACCCTTATGATGAAGTGAATAACCTAGAAAAGGACACTTGACTGACTTTGGATCTAGTTTACTTCTTTGGTGAAAAGGAACATGCACAAAGGCTGAGTACCTGGTAGTTGTCGATGCTACCCGTTTATATTACTTACTTCTTTTAGCTTGATTTTTTTTATTTGTAGTGTAGGGAAGTAGAGATCGTATCCCACAAGGACCTTTAGAAGTTTAAAACTGATTTTGATAATAGAAAGAAAAGAAATTATGTGATGTAAAAATAGTAGAATCTAATAAAAA
>JBBYHK010000006.1:20757223-20769067 GCA_038382065.1 Adansonia grandidieri | reverse complement strand
TTAACCCAAGTAAAACTTCATCTTCCAACTTCTCCTAGTGTGATCAAAGTTCTTCAAGTTTACCTCACTAGAATTCATAACCCATACAAATTCTCTAACTTAGCCAATTTTTGCTTCTTTTGTATTTTCATCCAATTAAATCCTGCAAAGTAAAAAAGAAAAATAAATGCGTATGATAATCATAAAAAATAACTAGAAAAGATTAAAATGGAAAAATAATTTATATAAAATTAAGCACTTATCAATACCCAAAGACTTTAAGAGGGATATCAGTTATAATTCCAGTTTTTGGAAAGGTTTTGGAAAGAACTTGGCATGGAGTGTCAAATTTTAGGGTTTATGATGGCATTCCATTTATCAAGTGGTTGTTAAAACTGCCTCCCTCTAGACCTGTTATGGAACATGACTGGTAAACACAAGGGACCGTGCTACCTCAAGGAGTTGCCTATTTTTTCTTTCAGCTATCCCATTCTGTTGGGGGGTGTCAACACAAAAACTTTGGTGAATGATGCCATTATCAAGAAGGTATTTCCCAAGAATTGTATTGAAATACTCTCTAGCATTATTGTTTCTTAAAATTTGGACTTTAGCCTGAAATTGATTTTGGATCATAGAATGGAATTTCCTAAATATGGCTCCTACTTTGGATTTTTCTTTCATAAGGAACACCCATGTAATCTGGGTAAGATCATCAACAAAAGATACAAAACAATCTTGCCCTTGTAATGTTGAACCCAAGAAGGTCTCCAAATGTCACTATGAATAACAAAAAATGATTGAGAGGGTTTGTAATTTTTTGGAGGGTAGGAATTACGACACTGCTTAGGTAGCTGACAGACCTCACAGTGGAAAGATTTAGGATTTTTATTGATGAATAACGACGAAACATTTTTGACATGTGAAATTTGGATGACTTAGTCCAAAATGCCATAACATAAAGGAACTTTCTCTGTTTGAATCTAAAAATACGATTGGATTTCTAGAGAAACTTGAAATTGTGTTTGTAGAGGAGGAAACATGGTTGGCTTGAGTAGTTGGATCATTGGTCCTAATATGGTAGAGTCCTTAACTTTCCTTAACATTGCCAATCGTCTTTCCCGAATGCAAATCCTAAAACATGCAATGAGTGGAAGTAAGTTTAGCAACACAGTTTAAGTCCTTAGTGAGTTTACTGATAGACAATAAATTGCTTGTTAAATTTGGAACCAAGAGGACTGATTTAAGGATCAATGTCTCTGAGATGATCACTTTCTCCATGCCTCTCATGGTGGAAAGAGAACCATCTGCAATTTGGACTTTGTAATTTTGGTGACATGGCCTACAATCATGAAATAATGAAACATCACCTGTCATGCGATCCGAGGCTCCAGAATCGATGATCTATGTGGATGGGTCCTCGGTTTTAACATGTAGAATATTTAAAAAGGTACCTTTTTGAGCGGTTGGCCCAGTGGAGACAACTTAAGATGGTCCCGATGAAGCACTGGAGAAATCTCGAGTCAGACGCCATAAGAGTTCACTGCTCAAACCTGAGTATGTGAAAGGGTGGCAACAATAGAGATGGTTGGTCAGACCCAAGTGTGGAATGGGAGAAAGGAAAGATGGTTGGTCAAATCCAAGTCAATCAAGGATATAATTTTTCTATGAGAATTAAATCCTACAAATCGAGAAAATAGAATTATTCTAATAATCCCAGGATTTCAGGAAATCCAAAATTCCACAAAATCAAGTATACCCATATACTTTATCCAACCTTGTCCCCGAATGTGGGTAACATGGATTTATTTGATTCCTATGGAAGGTTAGGGATCCTTTATATTTCATGGAAAGAATCCATTTATACATGTTACTGAGTTGACGAGTTGTATTTTCAGTTTTCATCAAGAACAAAAGATGCTATTCATAATTTGATATGTTACCACTAAACAAAGCCTATCACCAATAAAAGCTTCTTCAATATTTGCATAGAAATGCCACCTTTAAAATTTTAGTAACAGATAAAACAATATTTAATTTATAGATATTTGTTCCTCTTTATTATAACGATGTTGCTACAATAACTGATTAAAAAAATTATTGACAGATTACAGACAGAGTATTGAAGCTTATCCTACTAAAAACTCGAATTACATTTGGTGTTGTGAATAATATCCATAATGCTTAGAGTAAAAGATAGTAGAATTGTGCATCTAAAGCCTCCAAACGTAAACTCTGCTGTGCATCATGCAAGATTATTTGATGGTTCGAGTGTTACGGGTTGTTCTAACTGGAATTTTCCCCTATCCTCAGGTGGCGGTTGATGGCACTTCATATCATAAGGCTTGTTTCAAGTGCAGCCATGGAGGGTGTATAATCAGCCCATCGAACTACGTAGCCCATGAACATCGTCTATACTGTAGGCATCACCACAATCAACTGTTCAAACAGAAGGGTAACTTCAGCCAACTTGACAAGCATGAAGAAGCCAATGGGGTGACCGAGAACACCGTGGCCTAGGAATCCTGTTTTGCAAGTAAGAATCGATCAATTTCAACTTTTGAAGCATACAAGAGCCGTTGTTGGATTTATTTCTATATCGAATATCAATATATATTATATGTAACTTGTCACCGGGGAGAAATATTCAGCCGAAGAGTTTTGAGTTTGTTGGTAAAATTTTTTGTTTGAGCTTTTGATTTGATGTATCAAGTAGAAAGTTGGTGTTCGGTCCTATTTAATAAACTATGTTGATATTGTTCGTGTATGGTCTAATATCAAGTGGATCGGTTATTGGACGCATGTCATATTTAGTAATGTTTATTATAAATAAGGCATTCTTCATCTACAAGTTTTTGTACATGATATTATTTCTTAAATAAATATGCTTTGTAAGGGAATTACAATAAGTTATAATTATGGGATCATTAGTACATCAATGCGCTATTCCTAAATAGTTCCCAGTTAATGTTTTGTCAAAATAGAATATTAGTAAAGCTATCGAAACCAATACATGATTATGTCTTTTACTTAAGAAGCAATCATCCTTGCCCTTGCTACATTTCGTGCATTGCCGAGGCAGGGTTATCCGGAGTAACCGCTCCTAATGTCTTTCACACTAGGTTTAGCCAACGAGAAGGGTCACCTTCTTCTCATCTGGCGAACTCAGAAGGGACTAGGCGTGTTACTATTGGTCGTGTCCTTCTTAGAGAAAACGAGTACGAGAAACTAAACAGAGACTCCTTTAAATCAGCCATTGCTTCTTAAGTGTGACATTCGGCGAGGTTAGTGGTCTTGGGGGCTCCCGGACCTTTGTCTCGGAGCCATCCCACCTTTTGTGGCTCCTACGGATTAAACAGTTCTTTGCTTCCTTCTACGCATGAGATCCAGCATGCTTCCAACAATGAGGCGGTGCCTCAAATTCCTCATACCGAGGACCTTAGCTGCCCTTTGGTTCTTTTCCTTGTTAACCTCTTAAAACTCTTGCAACATCATCATATCAGAACTTCCCCCCGAACTCATGGAACGCTATAGTTTGCTTTTTCATTCTTTGCAACGTTTTAGAAGTCCAGCCTTCTGTTGGGAGTATTTAGAGAGTTCTACACCCTTAAGGCCAACAAAGAGGGAGAATTCTACACTTTCTATTATTATCACCAGAATAAGTTATCAACTTTCCACTTCGTGGAAGAACTGAAAACACTTCTTCGCTATCTGCTCACCTTCAGACAGAGGTGAATGCCCGCCCCATGAGGACCACCTGAAGGTCGAGTTCTTTTCTTTGAGCCAGACTCTTTGAGGAAAAGTTTAAACAAGCTGAACCAATATAGGTGAGTAGATGTTAGGAGGCTTTGATCATCTCTAGTTTGTGCGCGCCTTGTCCTCCGGACTTGGGTATTTAATCTTCTCACTCTCTAGCTTTGGATATCAATCGACATATATGTCAACATTTGCCAAGAGCGTGCTTCGCGGGCCAATGCCTTCGAATCTTCTCGATCCATGATCCTTCTAATAGAATCACAAGCACTTCGCGGAGCTTGCGACTAAACATTGCCCTCAGCAGCCACATTACAGGGCAAGCTCTGGGTCTAACACTATTTAACAATGATGCAGATTGCGGCATCAGATTAATAGAGAGATAGCCTTGAAATGTCAAATATGCATTGTTAAAAAAGCCGGACCAATCGAACCAGGAAACAATGGCTCTTCTGGTCCCGTACACATCAAACCGAAGTTTTTTGAACCCATAAAAAACCCGGAAAAAAAATAGGGTTAAACTTTTTTTTGAATTTTTTTTATAAAAAATTTATTGTAAGTGGTGAAATTTAAGCTCTTTCTAATACAACTGGCACATTCAACTAGTTGATTGAAACAGAACTAGAGGTCTCACCAAGTTAACCTCCTATCTGGTTATCTAAACATTACAAATAGGAATCAGTGGAGTAACACTTTATAAAGCAAAAGAATCAAACAAGATGACTTGAACAGAGGCATTTAAAACTGCTTCATTGCTAATTCAAATCCACAAGTCTCCATTGGATTTACAGCAAACAAAACAATTCAACAAATGTTCTAAGGCCTCCTATAAAGGAAAACACTATGTTATACTGCTGCTATAGCGTGTAATACAATTCAAAACAGGGAATTTAATGGCTGCTGATAGTAAAGATGTGATCCACAAGGGCCAATTTATAACTAAGAAAAAAAAAGGGGTAAATATTTGATGATACCTTCATTAACTCAGCCAACTCATTATATCACACAGATGGGAAATATTTGTTTAGGTTGAAGGGGAGGGAATAAAATTCTTCGCTCCTCGGATCGGCCTTGAATGATCGGAACTTGTTCCACCAGTGCTTCCCTCTGTCCTTCTTAATTGCACTGTCCTTGCGTTGCAATGTGTTATCAAGGAAATACGCCAAGACACCCGCAACAAATGCTTCCGATGAAAAAGGCACGTTTACAATGTCATTGAACTGTTAAGAAAGGCATAGAATCCTCGTCTGTGAGACACAGTTCACTCTAAAATGATTATAACAACAGGTTATTATTTAAGATTAAAAAATGAAAAGAGATTTAGTTTGGATACCCATCTCGCGCCTGTGTGAACAGGGCCATAGCCATTAATTGCAGTATACTCATTGAAGTATTGCGGTACAGATAAGCCCATAAAAACAGAGAAGCCTAATATAAACTTTGTCCGGAAGGTGTTGAGGTTGCAGAACTGAAGTAAACTAAGACCTCCAGCGCCTGCAGAAATATGAGGAAATAGATTAAATAAATACTTGAAAAGGCCTATTATAAAATCATAAGGCCTATTATAAAATCATATATCCATGTTGTTTCCCCACAAACAGCTCAAATCAGATACGTACCAACATATGCAAAGAATAGGCAGTACAATGCAGCAATAATGGGTGCTGGAATGGAAGCAAAGACTGCTCCGAATTTCCCTGAACATTAAGTACAAAATCCAACTAATATGAAAGCGACAACGCAAGGTCTGTTTAGAACAAAATCTAATAAATCAAAAAATTACCAAGAATGGAGAAGAAAATCATAAATCCCGCTGAGATTTGGACAACCCTTCGGCTGCCAACTCGAGTTAAGGCTAAAAGACCAGCATTCTCTCTGTAGAGAGACGAAATTCAGTATAAAACTTCAGTTTTAGATTAATTGAGCAACGTAAAAGAAAAGTTTCAACAAAAATGTTCATGGCTAGTCAGAGCCTTACACAGATACCGAGGATCCATTGACAGTTCCAAACAACCCTGAGATCAAAATTGCAACTCCCTAAAGCAGGCCCCCCAAAAAAACAAAAAGTTACTTCACAAAAGATAAAAATTCCAGATTTACGTGTAACAGAAGTTCAGCAAACGCAGATGAAATCTCCAGATGTTAGATGGAAATGCACAGCCCTGGCTCCCACATGATTGTGGAGTATAAGACAGCCGATTTAACTAATAGTATTTTGATTAAACATATTTCTTCACATTTTAGCCATATGAATCAACAAGCTTTTTCAAATTACCTGCCAACCAACACCACGGCTAAGAATAGACGGTGGCATTGGAGTCGCACTTGCAAATCTTGCAACAGCAGTAAAAGCCCCAGTGGACTGTTCATGCCATGGACAGGTAAAAAGTTAGTATATTTAGAATACAACTGCAATTAACTATAAAACGTCCAAAGAGTATGGAAGAATTTGCTTGGATGCATAAGCTGATACTTATAACCCTAGGGGAGCAAATGAAAAACCAAGAGTTGAAATAAAATGGCAGTGCATGGGATTTGATAACAAACGGTATGTAACGAAAAATGACAGCAACAAGAAAACAAAAAAATAATAATAATAACAATGAAACTCAACTCAGTTTTTTGGTTTAGAAGCATCAAAATAAGAAGAAAAGAAAACGCTTTAAAACTTAATAAAATTCATAAATAACAGAAGAAAACAAACCTCTACAAGAGCAACAAAAGAAGCCATCATCATCGCAAAGGCTTCACCAGCATCAAATGAAGGTGCTCCCCATTGAAAGGGATAAGGAACTCTTATCCTGCAAACACTAATTCTTGTAAGCGAATTATAACTTTGCCATCTTTGACAAATGATATCATATTATTGTAAAAGAAATCTTAAGGCTGTTACCAAACACAAGTCCAATTCACAATACCTTCGAAAGCAAGCCCAGGACCAAAACTTTTCAGACTTCTAAATAAATTACTAATTAAAATTTCACTGCAGGCAACTAGAGTTAGGATTTAGCACATCTAAGGTATTATCCGATATGTACCAAGATAGTTAATCTGTATATATGAAGCTTCCTCATATAGATCATATAGTGATACACGCCAGTCTTGTCAACTCAGCTTGCCCAGACTTTGAAATGCATGGCCTTGCCATTTCAAGTGAGGGGGAAACCCAATGAGTTACAAAAATGTCTCCTAGTCACAAAACCTTTTTCATGTGCACCTTATCTCAAAATAAAAATTAAAAAAATATATATAGATAAAATCATGCATGATATACAAATTGAGAAACAGCTGCAATATGGATGCTGCATAAACTCACCATGGAGCAGCATCTATTAGACCAGCACGATCGGTTCTGCAGCTTATTTGTGTCTTTGGTGCTTTACCATTATAAGCTCCACCCACAGTAAGTAAATGAGCATAAATCCAAACAATCACCACGGAAAACAAGACAGCAAAGCGATCAAAGACGTTTCTGCCTAATTTTATCACATGAGGCACGTACTGCAAAATAGACACAGACAAGCAATGATTATTTGGTAAAACTTATAGTTTCTAAACTCCAATAAGATTGAAAGTCGGAAATTTCCAAGACTGTAACTAGAAGATGGATAACTGAATATACTTAAAATTATAAGACATTACCTGTGAGATAAATACTATAAGAATTAGCTGAGGCAGTCCAATCTCCACACATTTGGCAACCTAATAATTGAAAAAAATAATCAACATCCATGGCAATTATCATAATAATACCTTGTCAGACTATGCGTTCACACAGTTTATCATATAAAGCAGAGACTCACCCCTGGAAAGCCAAACTCATAAAGCCCAAAACCAACTAAAGCTACCAAAGGAACAGCTGAAAGTGGACTTAAAAACCTGAAAAACGGAAAAATAAACCCATATGATCAAAATGAGTTAATTGAAAGTGTCTCATTAAAATATTTGACTTTGTTTCTTGATAATTCATAACAAACATTCAAGTGAATCAGCACGAAGCATGTGTTAGTCCAAGAACCTATAATCCAAAATCTAATTCCAACAACCAATAGTAAACATATAAGACCAAGATGAAATCAACCTAATTCCAATTTAAGTTACAAGGAAAAGCTGATCCTGAATATTAAACCGTAGTGCACTAACCTTGCAACATTACGCCAAAGGCCACTGAAACCAAGGACAATCTGAAGAGTGGAAGCTACGATGAGGGAGCCTTGAATTGCCCGCATTATCCTTTTAAATCTCTGAAAAGTCATCGAAACATAATGCTTAAACAAACCAAAGAAAACACCAATATGCAGAATTTTGGTGTTCAAATTGGACAAACTAATTACACCATTTTTAGTAATTTAATTTCAAGTTTAAAAAAAAAAAAACTACATTAGGGCAAGAATGGGCTGCAAACTGGGAAGCATGATAAACATCCTTATACTGTTCTTTTCAATGGTATGTTGAAGAATGAAGCCATATTGGGTAGAAATGCTTGAGCTGGACAGAAATCTTGTACCATATTGGAATTAGATAAATGCTTGCTTCTCCAAATTCTTTAGCAACTTTAGCAATTTCAAAGTCGAAATAAACATTGCCTAATATATTAAAATGGAGTTTAAATCACGGAACCTCGATGGGATCTGTAGTGTCACTGAACCGACCAGCTAGAATAATTGAGATTGTTGTTGGGACAAAGGTATAAGACCCTCCAATCACAGCAGGCAATCTAGTTCCAAACAGCGTCTGCAACAATGTGTTCAAACCAGCAACAAAGAGTAGAGTCTGGATCACCTTTGCTTTCTCTTCCTAAAGAAGTCATTGATATAAAATGACAGAAATTATTGTGCCCGGCAAAATACCATATCAACCAAAGTAAGTAACAATTATTTATGCTTTATGTTGATTAATTTTCTCCAGGCCTTACATTGCCACCTCCCATCTGTGGAACAAGAGAAGTTGGAATGATCACTGTCGTTCCAAGCATCACAAGATAATGTTGGAAACCAAGAAGGATGGCCTCGGCTGCATCAAACACAGACCAAAATGTCAAGATACTAGTTGCGATTTTATGCCAGGGTACAAATGCAAGCGATAGCTGCAGTTAGTCACATGATAGCCAGGTGAAGGCATATTCACAGTAGTTATGTAATATCTTGAACTACATCAAAACAATAACTGAAATTTCATCAATTTATTTGAAGGAAAAATGGTAAACATAATTGAACCACAAGGAAGTCAATTAATAGGAAGAAGTCCGCTTCATATTAACTCTCACCAAATCGATAAGCATACAGCTAGACTTACAATCCTTAGTTACCAAAGTGAAGGAGGAAGAGATATAAAAAAACAGTAGAATATATATATATATATATATGTATGTATGTTACTCAATAAAATAAACCCAAACATTAGTACATTAATTTTAGAAAAGGAGTTAAGTTTTTTCATCTCTTTTCTCATCCTCACAGAATCAGAATATAAAAATAAAAACAATAAAAAAAAGTTCTTTTTTTTTTGGCAGAATAATGGGATTTCACTTTTGCAAAAAGAGGTATCTAAGCCGAAAAAGAACCCAAAAAAGCTACTAACTTTCAGCTAAAGAAGAATTTACATTTTACAGAAGATACATATCCAAAAAAAAGACTACTACTCCTACCAAAACCTTACCTAAAATATTCCCTGGAGGATTCACAAGAATCACACTCTAAAGTCTAAACCAACCAAAAATCTAACATAATACCTCAGTTGCTGAACATAAAATTTAGAATCTAAGCTGCCATAACTAAAGGAGGGGGGGGGAGGGAAAGGAAGAAGCCAAAAATAAAACAGCAGGGCTGAAGCGAAGAAACTCACGCCATGGAGGTGGACTTGTAATGCAATAAGAAATGTTGGGCAGCTGTTCCTTCGGTGGATGTGGTTGTGGCTCCTCTGATTTTCCTGCCATGATCTTTCTCTTTCTCTTTATTCAAAAAATAAAATAAAACCAACTTCTCAGAATCAGAAAGTGTTAGCTACTAAATCTGAGAACTATCCAGATCCCAGATTCTAAAGGAAGTAACTAAAACATTAATAAAATAGAGAAAGGAAAGAGAAACAAGATGACCCAAAAGGCCAAAAGAGTGAGCCGCTTACATGTGCAGATACTAATACAAAGGCACAAACAGAACTAAAAGATAAGGAAATCTTCACAAAAGATTTCAACTTAAAGATAAGAGAAAAGATGAAATGAAATGAAATGTGGGGAACAGCGGGAAAGTGCTAATAATTGCAAACAGCAAAATAATGAGCCAAAAATATTAGGTTGTTACAATGAAAAAGAAAGAACCTTTTGACAAACTTCAAAGCAAAATCAAATGGGAAAAAAAAAAAGCATTAAAGTCGACAATAAATCATGTTACCCCACATCACCTAAAAATTGTTACAGCAAAAAAACAATAAAAATAGTAGAGAAAAAATAATTAAAAAGAAAAACCTGGGTTTCTGTCAAGGACGAGATTAGAATGGGAAATTTTTTGAGAGAATTCAGAAACGTTTAAGCAAGTGCAGATTGAATTGAATGATAAAAAGGAGTGCTGACTTTTGACTGAAGACTACAGCTTCATAATTATTACATTAAGAAAAAAGAAGTTAACGTAACATAAACTTAATTGAAATTTTTATTTTGACAAGGTAAGGGAAAGGGACATAAAACGACGACGTGTGGTATTTTGTTGTTAATATCGATTCTCAGCTAATGAACTTCGGCTGATGAAGATTCAACTGTTTGAAACGTCGAACTAGTTTTAATAAACCTACACGTTCTTGTGAACATAATGACGGGATTGACCTGGGAAAGCTCGCACCCACGTGGGCATGTTTTGGGGAACGGCAATAGCTCCAAATCGACCCCTCAATTGACGGCTTGAGTTGGTACCAAGTTCTATCCGAGTTACATTAATATGAGTTTTTAAATATTTAATTTTAAATTTAAATTAATTAAATTAATTATTTAAATTAATTGAGTTTAGATCAAATTAAATTTGAGTAATCAATTTTAATCATTCAGATGATAAAGTTCGACACTTAATTTATACGAGTTTGAATCATTTAATTTTAATTTTTTTAATTTTAAATTTAAATCAAATTAAATTTAAATAAATTATTTGATTAATTCTAATTTAATTAAAATTTTATTAAAATATAAAAATAAATAATATTTAATAATAAATGTAAAAATTATAATTTTTAATAAAAATAAATATCTCTGTGACTTAATTTTTGGATGTTTACTTATTCGAGTATCCGTTTTACTTAAATAGATATTATCATTTAACAAATTTTTATACCATGATAAATAAAAAATATTTAAATAAATAATTAAAGAGATTTTAGATTTCACAAATGAAATTACTAAAATGATATATATTCGAGTAAGATATTTTAAAAAATAAATTAGAAAAGAATAAAAAATGAGATAAATTCTCAATACTATTTATAATTATAAAAAAATTAATTCTATTCCAAGCTCGGACTAGTATAAGATATTTTAAAATTGCAATAACAATTCAAAAACTTAATCTAATCACATGTTAAAAAATTGTCATAAGATTATAATTATCGATTTTTTGTAGTATTTGCACATGTATAATTATTGTATTTATCAAACAAAAATCGAAATATAATCAATTTATATATATCAAATGCATATACATACTTGGTTACAATCCAAAATGATAATTACAAGCTATGAAATTAAAATAAAGAAATAATTTATATTATAAATATTATTTTTATTACTGTAATATTTTAAACAAATTATATTTAATTTAAATTTAAATTTAAATTATTTTAAATTTAAAATTACTTTAAATTAAATTATTTTTAAATTTAAATTAATTAAATTTTTCGAATTTAAGTCGGATGACCAAGGATGAGGGCGGTTTGGAGAATCGGGAAAAGATAATCCCGTGTGGGGCCGCAGTGGTCTGTACGAACAGGGGTGCCCTAAAACCAAGGGCCAATGTAGCAAAAACCCAAGGGTCAAAGTAAAAGAATACACAGTCGAGGGAAAAAAAAATTAAAAAGAGAAAAGTAATTTGAGCATTTTTTAAGTATGCGATATTATTAGAAATAATATTGTAAAAA